>CAJHZI010000208.1:1045000-1312500 GCA_905160935.1 Enchytraeus crypticus | reverse complement strand
TCCATTTAAAAAAAATATATTTTGCATCATAACAATTGTAAATAGCTTGCACACTATTTGTAGAACGATCTAAATGTGGTTACTAAAGCTACGGCGGGAAGTCTTGTTATCAGTTTTACACTCAAGTATTAAATCTTTTAAAATTCTATCTCTAAAAAATTTACAACCACAGTAAAATACCTGACATTCCGAGTAGGAGTTCTAAACACTAGTATTCTTAATTCCCTATTTCCGAGGACGTTTTGAATGGCAGATTGCAAGTACAAGTTTCAAAAGCTTGTACAGTTTCTTCATAATTTTTGTTATTTGTTTAAGATATCCCATCTCTCTCCGGTATATCCTCCTAGATGCTGCACTTCAGCACCTGTTCATCGAGGGTTCACGGCGTGCATTTGCCTCCCGTCTCGTCATGACCTCACGCTAGTAGATCATATCATGCGAGAGTGTGTACTGGCTCAGGCATAGGCACATGCTCTTCTTGTGCAATAAATCAATTATGATTTGAGTTAAACGTATGATGTATAGCGCTCGAGCAAGTGCAGCCTGAAGTGGTCGGCCCATATTTTGTTAAGATATACTATGGATAGTATAGACATATATATATAATTATATAATTATATATATATATATATATATATATATATATATTTATACTATTTTATATCTATATACATGTATATACATGTATAATTATAAAATGTATTAAGAAATTGGAAGAAGAGTTGGATAGGACACATTCTAAGGGGGGAAGGTCTATTAAAAGAGGTCATAGAAGGCAGAATGGAAGGAATTTGAGGCAGTCTGGCCGAGATTAGGAATGTTAGATGATTTAAATATTCACTCTTATGTGGATATGAAGAGGAAAGTGGAAGAAAGAAGACTGGAGGAGCTATATACCGTGGACCTACCAGTAGGCAGTGCACTTATATATATACTTGTATATATATACATATATATATATATATATATATATATATATATATATATATATATATATATATATATACTCTTATTCTCTTATTGTTGTTTTAGCTAATCCATATTTTACTTGTAATGATTTAGCTCTAATTTCTGATAAATAATTAACAATTTTGACAATATTTACAGCCATTTTAAAACAAGGTAATATTTACAAAAATAAATAATAGTAATAGTAATATTTGTGCTAATGATAAAAAATGAGAAAATAATATTATTATTGGTAAAAGTGATAATAGCAATATTTAAAAATTTAAAATAAATAAGTTAGAATTCTATCAATAGTAACTTTATAAATAATAGCAACGGTATTTAATTTGTAGATATAAAAAATAATAACTATTTGAAAAATATCAATACTATTTAGTTATGTTGATTTTTTGCCTATTAGTTATTTTGCTTTAGATTAGTTTTTTAGATTACTGCTTTGCCAAGTTTGCACAACAGTTTGTTGGGCAACGTTTTATAAACAAATTTTATAAAAATTAATTAAAGAAAACCCCTAAAATATGATTATGTCTCTAGCGGAGAAATGTCTTAAGAAAATGATCTTTTCCTATATAAGGTACAAATACTTTACGTTCAAGTTTTTAGTCTTATTAACTATAATAACAGTTGAACAACCCAACTTGCGGGAAGCCAGAGATAAATTGAAATTGATTCGCACGTTCCGAATGCTAACGCGTGATAAATGTGCAGTGCGCACTGTCTGGTTTTTAAAGAAAACATGAGAACGTTTTCATCGTCAGTTAAATCTATCAAATGCACTAATCGATTTTACCGTATTGACCGTCTGCTTACTTTATAAGAAAGCCTATTCTATGTTGCGGCTTAGAGTTCTTGCGATGTTACGAATTTTTCATATTCTGGGTTCTGATTATGGTTAAATAAATTGCGCAGTTTATGGCTATGATTTAGTGTGTAATTGGGGTTACGGTCCAGGAAGCAACGAGAGCGTTTGGTTAAGGTTAGGGATGCATCTACTGCAACAAAATATGGAAGACCAATAAGTCTTCAATCTGCACAATCTGGACTACAAGGGGATTGGCTGACTTCGAACTTTATTTCCTTCATAAGGGACTCAAATCTGAACCCGTAAAGCATTTAATCCACGCACCCAAGCAAATAAGCTTAATGCTAGCAGCAGCAATTGTGCATTTCTACAAATTAATAGAATATTTGACGTAGGCTGTAATTTTATAAAAATTGTAGTTAATACTATATTATAAATTAATCTAGATCCGTTCCGCAGATTGATTATATTATATTATTTATTTGTTTTAAAGAGAGAAATAATTATAATCTTATAGAGAATCTGACTTACCTAATTTATAGTAAGAAAAGATAATTTAATGCTGCTTTCACTGGTAAAAAGTGTGAGAAAAATAAAATGCAAAGACAAGTGGTGCTGTTTTATGCAATGATCGTAGCGCTAGACTGTACATTGTGAGAGATATTGAGGAAAAAAGATAAAAGAACAAGAGTGAAAGCTAGAGTGAGAGAGAAAAAGAGATAGATACATAGATAGATAGATAGATAGATAGATAGAGAGAGAGAGAGAGAGAGAAGAAAAACGAAGAAACGTTGTGTAAGCCCACAACATTGTAACATCTTGATTCAGTGCACAATCTTTCACTTGTTCTTCTGCACTCCTATACTTTCTTATCCATTTTCTCAACGGCTTACCATGCGGACATTGTAGGCTACTAGTTTTCTTGTGGTATTGTTGCAGCTGTTGTTGCATAATTATGTTGTATTTGTTGCCTCCATCTGATGAAGAATCTGACTTCCAGTGCACTCTACCTCACTGACTTGCTGAGCGATCAGAAAAGTGACGTTAATTTAGCGTTAGCTTTCTTTAGTTTTAAGGATTCGCATGAGACCTATACCGGGTTAAGTCCCGTGCTACATATAATTCGCGGAGGATTTGAACCTTGGGCTCTCTGCGGACAGATCAAAGAAAGACTTATAACAGGTGGTGCATAAATCCTTCGATTATTTGATTCATTTGCATTTAGCAGGTACTTTATTGCTACTTACACTTGCGAATACAAAGTGCATGCTAATATCTATTTACTTGTCGATGGCCATGCTTTGATTTGGAATACGCAAAGCTGCTGATTTTTTTGATGCAATACCGTTGGGATATGTTTTGATTTGGAATTAGCAAAACTGTAGATTTGTTCAGAAGAAAGACCGTTTCCAAAGCTTTGCAAAGAACACAGGGAGCGGTATTCATGATTCATGAGTATCTCGAGTACAAGGTTAATTTGACTTTTTTGAAATTGACTTCTATGAAGAAAAATTGTTTAATCCAATTAATTTCTGAAATCGACTTTTATTAATATAAACTATTTTAGATATATTGTTAGCATGTCTTGCTACTCCAATGCTTACTTCCATAATAATATCTTTAATTTTCAATGCAAGAATTATAATTCAGCAATAATATATATTATTTCCTCATTTTATTGGAATTTTTTTGGAAAATATCCATTATTTAAGAGTTTTAGTTTGACTTTAGGTACTGACTTTAGGTACTGATAGGACAAGCTATCTGCATGTATTTGAATAAGTCGATAATATCACGGAAATCTACATGTATGTTTGCCTAATATGAGCATAATGTTTATATATAGCCATAGGCGTACTTAAATACAGTTAGAATAACTTTTACAGCCGATATACTTTAAAGTTTCCTTGTATCAAATTGTGTATATTCGTTACATTTTGTGTTAAATAAAATATACAGTGATATATTCAATTTTTAATTATATAATTGAATAGTATTCAATTTTCAGTATTTTAATTTAACTATATTTTTATTAAACGGAATTTGTCACTATAGATTAATCATTAATCTATCTTCTATGATGCACGAAAGCGGGCTCTGAGTACGAAGATGTACATTGGACCTGCCACTTGGCAGAACTCTAGAGAGAGAGAGAGAGAGAGAGAGAGAGAGAGAGAGAGAGACTTTAATATCTAATATAAAAATATCTAGTATAAAAATCAGAAAATTGTAAATAATAGTCTAAAAACCATAAGATTGTGCACTTTTGATTGGAGATTAAATGTTGTATGTATTTGCTTACTGTGACAGTTATTTATAATTTTACTTTGGCTATTAATACTAGTACTTTACTATTACGGTTACTTGCAAATTTTCTTCGGCGGCTGTAATGAGAAAGCCGTATATTTAATTGTACTACTGCTGATGAACTTGCTTGCATAACGAAACTTTCGACCTCAGCCTCCACTCTCGTTCAACTATTGTAACTAAACGTGACGCTACGTCGTCTTGGAGAGAATATATTGATCATCAAGCTTTCCATATTTGGCCGCAAACTGTAGCCGTCATATAAGTAGACATATGCCCTCTGATGGAAGGAGATTGCAACTGAATGTAGAAGAATACATGCATCCATGGGTCGCAGTTAACGAAAGTGATACGGTACTTCCTATTTTGAAACCTACCAAAGATTGTGAAAAATATAGTTTAGCTATAAATTGTAGAAGAAATATTATTGTCAAATATTTACTCTGACAAATGGTAAAACTAGATTTTCGAGTAAAAAATTATTTTGGTATTTTTACGGCAATACGGTAAAACAACCGGAAACACAGAATATAATTCCCATCGGACAAATTGATATTATATAATATGGTATTTACTTCGGTTATTATTTAATATGTGATTCCATAGCTTTATGCCCGCTTTCTTTTTAGACTTGGTGATTATGACTCTATCTTATGACTTAGCATACTCATTAATGTGACATCAAATCTATTAGATAAACTCTGTGTCTCCTTTGCTCTGACTTAGGAATGACTCTATCAGTATCATGTGCAGATTTAATGCGATAAAACTTCCGGAAAACAAATGGAAATGTAATTATGGTTCTGATACATTTAGTCAACATACTTAATACGAAGATTTAATTGTAAATCAAATATTCAGTGCATTAGCAATTGTTGCACCGGTTAATTGAGCCGTTAGTTTATGTTTAATTTTACTTACTAGGTCCGGGTTTTCCATTTTCTATACTTTATTGATGTCAGAATCAATAGCACTAGAACAATTTTAGGGATTTTTGATAAAAATTAAATAGAGTGAAAATTAAATTGTTATAATGTTAAACAGGAGAAGCTAACTGCAAGAATTAATCATTTATAGGAAATGAAATTAAGAGTCCGGAATCCCACCTGGTCCTGATATGAGAGTAAAGCCACACTGGTGCAAATTCTCCATCTCATCATAGGTCTGTCCATTGATTTGAGTTAGTAGGTCCTACGCAGTGGCTGGCTGATTTAATGAAATACAAAGTTAGACACCGGTCCGATGCATGCATTTTTCGTATCTGGCAATATATGGATAACTTGTCACCGGATTAGTGATTGTTATGGTCTGTGCTTTATGTCGCACAATTGAAGATCAGATTCTGTGTATACCGCACTGTCAATATATACATGTAGAACTCGTAAAACGCGAAGTTTTAAAAGTACATCTTGTGCATATTAATTAACAAAATGAGCAAACATTTGAAATTGTTTTTATCACTAAGAGTCTTTGTTATTGTATTATCATAAAATGTGTATAATTAATTGTCTAAGTTTAATTGATCGTATTTACAGCATCGACTTTTAATCAAGATTTACTGATACTTTATTGCAAATTTTAGTTTCAAAAAGATCGTGTTTTACATTTTATTCATGTATGACCGCAAGTAAAAACCACGCATGCTTTTAAAGGTTCCCTCAACACGTAAGACAGAAATAACGAACAAATGCCTCTAGCTCGTGTAATAGAGATCTATTGGATTATTTTATGGGAGAAAGTTGAATGATATCTGGAATTACACAAAATGTGAAAGAAGTTGCCTAGAGGCGCTTATCTACTATAGATACATATCTGGTTTATAAATAAAAAGCAGGCGGGTTAATAGATGGGTAACAGATAGCACTGATCGTACTACGAGAGAACTTCTCCTGTTTTGCATGAATTGAACTATTTGCTGAAATGTGGTATCATAGAATTCGGTGCATCAGCAGCTCTGTCAGTCACGCTTTGTTATTCTCTAAATCCATGTATAGCATGATTTTGTGCTGCCAGCTGAGTGGTTAACTGGATTGTGTTACTCTGAAATATTTATCGTTAGTTTAATCTTTTCCGGTAAATGAATTTAATTTGTTGCGAAGTATATTTGAATTGCATTGAATCACGTTTATTTCACTTCGGTTAAATCTTACACCAGAAATACATGGAGATAAAAAGTGAAAAAGTACACAAAGGCTACGAAGGCACTAACATGTATCCTTAACACACATAGCAAAATATTTACTGCTGTTGATTCTGGCATCAATACGTGACGAAGAGACGGACGTTAAATGTTAATATGCAAATGCTAATTGTTTGAATCAGTATAATGATTTGCAACTGATATTTCGATATATTTAACCTTCTGCTGCATCTATATATATAAATTGTGCACAATGATTATTGTTTATATTTAACAGGGGATTTTTTAGACAACCACGTAATTACTCCTTGATGTACACTATTGATAATTTATATAGCCGAGTGGATAGCTCGTCTTCCTAATATACAAGTAGCTAGTGATTCTAATTTAAACGGATAAAATTTGATAGGATAAAGTATCCTTGTGACACAGAGATAGACGTTAAATATAGGTCGCAGCTTTATAGATTTATTTCCAAATTATAACACTAATTTCTTATCTAATTATTCACCAAATATCTCTCTACTGGACTTCATTTTCATCACTTATGCGGGGGAGGCATTGGACCCGCCCGTCCCTTTAGCCCCCCCCCCCCCGGTAAAAAAATTACTATGTAATTTCTGTACCGGAGAAGGCATGGGTGTTACCAAAAAGAGTGTAAGTAAAAAAATTGAACTCTTTCCCGGAGAAAGCGTGGGCGAAAGTAAGAAATGTAGTTCAAAAACATTCTCGTGTCCCCCTTAAGTAATTCCTGGATCCGTCACTGTCATCAGCTAATTCTATTGAAGACGATGATAAAAACTGTAGCGTTTATAAATGTTACTGAAATGTTGCTAACTTAGGCCTCGCATTGAAGATTCATCACATGGAAATCTATTTGTAGTTAAAATTAGTATACCCTTTGAAATGCTGACCGTGGTAGAACACAATTTGCTTACAGCCGAACGCTATATTATATGCTGTAGCGAACACTTAACATGGATCATACGTCAAATTAAGAGTTGTGCAAATTACTGTATGCATTTATAAATAAAACTATTTTATAAATTGCTTTAGAAATGGCAGACGATGCTTACGGTAGTCTAAGTTAAGATATAATAGAGTAAATAGAATTTTTGGATAGTGGCTCGATGGCTGAACTTTTCTCGGACGTTTTGCTTAGAGATTGCAGTCCGTATTTAGTGCACGTCTCCTATTCGCTCAGAGATCTCATGGAAAACTCTCTTCTTTCCTACAGAGAAATGAGAATATTTGCAGTACACTTGGATAATAGGCCTATACAGTAGCTGATTTATGATGAAAAATCTGAATACGTTAGCTTGTTCAAGGGCTGTTGTCTGAAACGGTTTAAAAATTAACAAATGTAGTAATTATTAAGTAGCAGTGCAGCAAAGGGGCATATTACGTCTATATCTTACATCGAGCCGATTTGGTTGCGGTAACCAACCGCTTCGTTCGTATCTTCTGTCGTCTATATGCACTTTTTCTTGAAGAGCTCTGCACTATCTTTATTATTTACAGTCCTGCAAGGCAATTAGATACTTCTATATATGTCTCTATCTATGTCTCCATCTGCTTGTGTGTGCTTGTGTGTATGTCTTCCTGCACTCCACAATGGCTCTCATGGTAGATTCCTTGTTTGCTAAGCACTTTACTACGTCAGAAGGAAAATTGCTCCTCAGATATGTTAGTCCGACGGAAAGTATAAGTGACTATAAACAAGGTGGAAATTTTGATAAACCGATTACAAAATCGTTCATTATATGATCATTGTTTAAAAATAAGTATCTAATAATTCATGTATCTGCAAGAGTTATTCTTATGCCGGGTTATTCAATAAGTATATATTAATTCTTGTATATGTATCTGCAAGAGTGAACTGTTACACTTAATATTATTTACTATTTTAATCACTACGCCCCCAATTATTGTTAAATTTACTATAATCGATATGTACAGGGAAAAGTATTGGCTACCTAAATTTCTAATTATAGACTGCAATTTATATTATACATGACTACATCGTGGACTAGTCACGAGCTAATTACCGTTGAATAATACTGCTATATGAGATAAGCTTTTATTGATAACTAATGTTTATTTTACTTCATGCTAGAGTTTTCCTTTGTTGGAGATCAAAAATATCCGAATAGCCTGGTAAAAACTAAAACGTGCATAGGTACAGTAGTTGATTGATGCAGATACAGAAAATAAATATTTATAGGTATTTTGTAAGAAGTCATATTATTATATTTATCAGAAGAATGCAATATTAAGGTGTCATAAATGATTAGAATTGTCGGATGTATTCATTTTCTATTCGGTGAGATTCTTAATATTGAGTTGTGCTTGTTGATTATGTGTCAGAACTCTACTTTGAACCTACATTTCCACGGAGCATTGAAGAGAGAGTGATGGCTAAACACTGTTCTGTTATTTTATATTTTATATTTCAGATGACCAACCATGGACTTAGAACAATCGGTCGACATATTGTAACAAAATTTAATTAAAATAGTGAAACCTAAAATGAGCCTTACTGAAGGTTTTGCTAATAATAATAACACTAACGATCAGAACTCGAATGCTGTAACGTCGATGAAGATGTCGGAACAACGTGCCGCGGCATTGATTCAACAAGCCTTTAGGCACTACTCCCTCGGCAAGAACTTTGAAAAACTGAGAGAAGAGCTCGCTGGAGAAAGATTCAACGAGGATTCTACTTCGCCTGGAATGAAGGACCACGAGCTTGGAATGAAAAGGGTCTGTCGAGAGGACGACATCGAAGTCGGTGGGGCAGGTTTAATCAGACCTAAGATAGCCGCTGAGGTTGAAGGTCATGGCTGTCAAACTGGACGTCTTCGAAGATCTCGTCGATTTACTGAGGCAGCGAGGTTAAGGATTAGAGCTCAAAGCCTTGAAGTGACTGCGAATGAAGAAGGTGGTGTTGCCAATTCAGAAGTTGTTTTGAAGAATAAAGGTATTTTTTACAGTATCGATAAACCAGATAGAATCTCAACCTATGCACATGGTGAGAGTAGCAATCCAACCGATAACTCGAATTATATTAGACTTGATTCTAAACAAATTTGCAGCAATACCAATCAAATGTCTGGCAATATAAAAACATGCAGTGGTACAAGTAAAGACACAATTAATGCAGGGATGGCAAAACATTTAGACTTACTGTCAGCCCCCGAGCGGAAGTCAGAGTCTGAATCATTAGAATGTAGTGGTTATGAGCAAGATCTGGACATGCTGGAACACAACATTCTTCCTGATCCGACCAGCGAAGAATTTGAATCATACCTGAACAAAGAAGAAATCGATTCAGAATTCCTGCCGCACATTTCTTCACCTAACGCTGAAGACGTCCGATTTAATTTGTTAAAATTAGAGAAATCTTCAGCTGAAAACAATGATGTAGTCGACCATGACTACGAGGATATCAGCTCTGTTGACTACAGTGTTGACACCATGCTTCCTTTACCTCTTCCTCCACCCAAGTTACCGATGTTACTGCAGAAGCGCAGTGCTAATTATAGATGTTTCACACAGCAACATTCTCAGTTTACTGCTCGGAATGCTGAGGTACTCAATGGGACTGATTACAACCATGGAGACGCCAGGACCTGTGGGTGCTGCGTTGTAGACGAGAATATGGGGAACTGGAGTAAATCTCTGCCCAGAAAAGGAGGACATTCACACGGCTCAGGCTACAGATCTGACAGTGAACATTGTCGAGTTGATTCCTCGGAACATCAAAAGAAAGTTCACCAAGAAAGATGTGAGGGAGGAATTTCCAATTACTTAAGTAAAAGGGGTTGCAATTGTTGTCTTCGAAATGAAACAGAGAAAAGCGATCCTTCTCATGCGAGCGATAGATTTAGATTCAGCGAAAGTTTCAGAGAAGGTTGTTGCAGTAATCCAGTACAAAGCGGTAGACACCAGTCGTGCTGCGTAAATAGGTCTGAAAATCAGTCGAAATCCTCTAAAAGAAATGATACCACTTGCGGTTACTGCCAAAATGCAGAAAACCCCGCTACCAGAAAGACCCAAACTACACCCGGTTACTTAGTGAGTCCTGAACTTTCCAACAAGCTCTTTCCAGGTGATATCACAAACTGTCGAGCCTGTGAGCTTTGTCACAGCAGTAGCGCGAATGCTATTCTCGATAGCCATAGACAAACTGATTTAAGTGCAAGAGGTCCTGATGAAATTAAACATAGTGGTTCACGTAAGCTGTCGATAGACGGCATCTCTATGTGTGATAAAAGCATGGGAGTAGCAATTGAAGCGATCGGTCGGTCTGGCAATGATATTTCAAATTCATCCAAACCTTCAAATAAAAGCATACCGTCCAGCTCTGGAAGTTTATCGTCATCGCCAATTTGGAAGAGGAAGAGTATTCCAGGTGATTTGGACGAGTATGATCCATCAGAAGAGAGTAGATTCTGTTCTACTTCACACAGTCCAACCGTGCCTAGAAGGGATCATAATAAATTTTGCGACTTCGAGAATCAGTCTAATTTCAAGCATCAATGCGAATGTAACCTTCTCTCAAATGCCAAACTCTGTCGACCTCAAAATAGAGAAATCTCCAGAAACCAAGACAATGTCAGAGAAGAGAAAAGGCTAGAAAGTTTTTGCCACAGGTCAGTTGAACTTCAGGTTAGAGCCAGTGATTCGATGCCAAGTAACAATTCAATAAACGTTTCTACATCTTCTCTGTCTTCGTATGTCAGCAGTGGCTCGGAGTCTTCTGGGGCTGTCAGCGTAGAGGGTCTACTATCACAAAGGCAAGTCAGTGGTCAGCGTCATAGCAATGATTATCAGAAGCATTATCAGCATGATTCAGCTAACCCGAGGCACCATCAGCAACATCTGCATCCAATTCAAGAACAAGCTCGAAATCATCATCACTGTCATTGGAAGCCCAATTCGGAGTCAAACTCAAATCAAGGCCATCATCACACGCGGCAGTCGAGAGCTTGCACTGGCTGCAACTGTCAGGAAGGTTCTAGAGCCAGAGATAATGCGAAAGCTGTGCCGGTACCTCAGCCGCAGCTACAGCAGCAGCAGAAATCGCAGCTCTCTGCTGCATCGATGGCTGCTGCTGAGAGAAACCGTAAACGTGCCTATCGCATCGGATTGAATCTCTTTAACCGGTAGGTTACTCAACATTTTCATGTTGTCATGGACGAAAATAGCACTGTAATTATTTTTAATATTATTATTATAGGTTGCTAAACTTGTAATATCAGAACAAGCCTAAGCTGAGCTGGATATTGAGCCGGTTTCGGCTCCGGTGGCTTGTCGGCATGTTTTTCGACAGCGGTGCACTCTTTATAGAGTTTAAATCCAGTGCTCTCCTCATTACCGAATTTTATCGAGCTGAAAACTAACGTTAAACTTGGCTTTAGCATTTTTAGATTAAGTGTTGAACTGACATAATGAGCTTGGATTAGTATCGTTGGACCATATATTGTAGGCTGCTATTGTTCATGCTGCTGAATTAAGATAAAGCTTGAAAACCAGCAATGCAGCGTGATACTAGCATATGGAGATCTCACTAAACAGTACTACTGTCGTGTTTGGAGCCTTCATTTCATATCTGAAATCCAAATTAACTTCCGAATTATTTATATATTTTTAATTTTTATTTATTTATATGCATATATATCTTTCTTAGCAATCAGTCAAATCATTCTATTTCTTTGTTAGTGATCTGTGATTAGTGCTACTTGTACCAGTGTTACACGAAATATTACTGTAGTAATAATGTATAATATTATAAAAAATATTATTCTGCCTATCATACCTACTCCATATATTTTTCAGAAATCCTGAAGACGGTTTGTGGTATTTGTCTAAGGAAGGATTTGTGCAGCAGAATCCGAGATCCGTGGCTCAGTTCCTGTTGAGCAGGAAAGGACTCAGCAAGCAAATCATCGGAGAATATCTGGGAAATTTACGAAAACCTTTCAATATGGAAGTTCTTGAGTTAGTATTATTCATTCAAGGGAAGGATATTAGTTGTACAGGTCATTTTTATTATGAGACTTATCAGTCAGCGAGGACTTTCTAACTCATCCTGATAAGAAGTAGTTAATCAAAAGGCTCTGCCGTTAAACGATTGTGAAGCGCTTATTGAAGCTCTTGCTAAAATGATAATTCATGTCGCATTGTAGGGTATTCTAGTTTCAGTTGTGCTTATCAATGTTTTTTTTGGAATTTTGCATTTTTTGCATGTTTGATGTGATTAAACTCTGACATATCTTTATATCGATATGAACTTTTGAAGAGCAAAAATGAGCTGAGCCGGTGGAATGTTGACAGGTTGTTCAACAGCGGTTCAGTAGATGCGGGGTTCAAATCCAGTGTCTCCCCGTCACTGACATGCTATCGAGCAGGAAGCTGACGTTTAAACTTAGCTCTATCTCCTTTATATTAAATTCCAAATAACAACCAAAATTACAAATGCTTTGTAGTAGGCCTAATTATAGATCAGCTTAATTATAGTGTATTTGTCTGATTAATGAAGCTATTTCAACTTGTTCAATATTTTTTCAGATGTTGCGCTCTTGAAATCGATCTTAAAGGCTTAACTGTCGATGAAGCTTTGAGAAAATTTCAATCTTATTTCCGAATGCCGGTATGTTAATTGTAAAAAATGAAACTGTGATTTAGATTGCACTGATTAAACATAAACATAAATATCTAACATAAACTGATGATACTTAAACTAGTCACCTGTTCAATAACAATACGCTGTCAGACGAATTATGACATACATGCAGATATCTATCGCAACTGTTTTCCAAAAATATCTATCGTTTAACTTTGCTAGTTGGACAAGTATTCTGTTTATATCGTCTTTTAGGCCTAATGGAGGTAGTCCTCTAGTTGTTTTCAATCTCTCTCTCCTGCCGATATTGTTGGTAGGATATTGATGTCAAATTTTGCTTAATTTACTTTTTATTATTCGGATTAAGTGTATTCACTAATTGTCTAAAAGTTATCATTTTAATTACTTGTTAATTAAATTAAGTTAATGACTAATAAATTGTGGACAAGAGTTGTTAGCTCAATAAATCTTCAAATGTAATTCTTCTTTTAATTTTAGGGCGAAGCGCAGAAGATTGAGCATCTAATGGAGGTAACTATAACGCTGCTACTTTAATGGTGTTGCATTGTACTGTACTGATCTGATATCCGAATTGGCAATGAGCTTACCCGATAAGCAGACGATATTGATACTTATCTCAACAGGACCCCCTCTATGACAGTATCCCTTGGGGTACGGAAATGGACGTTAAGCAATATATATATATATATATACATATATATATATATATATATATATATATATATATATATATATATTTCGCCACTTCAGCAAACAACACACATTCATTACACAGTGAATCAATATATATATATATATATATATATATATATATATATATATATATACACATACAGGGTGAGTAAAAAAATGATTACACCTGCAAAAAGTTTGAATATCTCAGGCTATTGTTAATATTTTTCCAATAAAACTTTTACCAATTATTAAAGGACTAATTGCTGTTGGGGTGGCCAATTTTCATGTATTTTGGTACATAGATTGGACAGTTATGCAAGTTTCAGCAGAGCAACCCCCCATGTTTTATTGTACTGTAAATGTAAATTATAATAATTTTATTTTGGCTCTGAACAGGGCCGTTGTAGCGGTTCAGAAAGAACCAATTGTATCTGCTAGCATTGCTGACAATTCGATATGCTTTCCTCCAGCTGCTACGCAGGACTGCAGTCGATTTTGGAACGCTAGGACAGCCTTGTTGATTCCAGCTTGGGGCACTCTCTCCCAGATCGATTGTAGCACTTCCTGCAGTTCTGTCTTGCTTTTTAGGCTTCGGCTGGTGTTTCTGATAGAGATGCAGCATGGTTCCCCAGACATAGTAATCCAAAGGATTTAGATCGGGAGAGTTTGGAGGCCATTAATTCTTCTTAATGAAATCCGGGTTTCGCTCGCTGATCCATTCCTGTACATGACGAGATGCATTAGCCGGAGCACCATCCTGCTGAAAGATGAAACCATTTGGTAGAAGAGCATAGCAATCATCAAAATAGCTCCGGAAGCAAAGTGTTGGCGTAATACTGAGAGTTCACCTTTACCTTCTCGTCAAAGAATTGCAATATGCCTTACCGTGGTAGCAAACGCCCTCTTTAGGTAAAAATGAGGGGTTGCTCTGCTGAAACTTGCATAACTGGCCAATCTATATACCAAAATTGATTAAAATTGGCCACCCCATCAGAAATTAGTTCGTTATAAATTGGTAAAAGTTTGATTTGAAAATATTAACAATAGCCTGAGATATTAAAACTTTTTCAGGTGTAATCATTTTTTTTACTCAGCCTGTATATATTGTATTCATTTGTAATATATATATATCTAAGTTCATCGTTCAATACCGCTTCATTAAATACAGTTATTATACCCTAATGCATTACCTCTAATTGTGAATTAAGCAAGCTGAAATGGAGTAAGCGCTAAAATATTCCTGCATGGCTGCATTGAGATGTGATGTTACATTATAAATTATTAGGTCTGGATCTCAGTTATAGACAAGAATATGCTCGACATTAGTATTCTCCACTGTACACTTCAATTGACAGTTTTTTATTTGCTTTCTGAACATCTCTGCCATATTCAATCGTCAGAATTTTTAATTTGGTAAGTACAAAATGTCCACCTTAACCTGGCCTTGTATATATATATATATATATATATAAATATATATATATATATATATATATATATATATATATATATATATATATATTAGGTATATATATATATATATATATATATATTAGGTATATACTATAAATGTTATGTTAGATATTACCTTCGTGAAATAGAGTATAAACTCAGTGGATAATCTATTATACTCAGGTATTCGCAGCAAGCTACTGTGAATGGAACCCAGAGGTTGTGAATCAATTCCGGGCCCCGCTGGACACGGTATTTCTGCTCTCGTATGCTGTGGTCATGCTCAACACAGATCTGCACAACACAAGCGTCAAGCCTGAGAGAAAGATGCAGCTGTCTGGCTTCATGCGCAATCTAAAAGGTATGTAGGTATATTTAACTTACATGTAACAACAACAACAATACAATTAGAGTGCTACTATTGTCCGTGACAATATTGAGCACTATGGATTCAAATGAAAACCTATGAGCAAAAGGTTGGTGATCATAAAGGATGAGAACCAAAATCTGGATATTCAGTCCAAGGAAAGGCATTAGCGGAGGCTTACGTGTTCTCAAATCATGAACATTGGGTGTATACGTACATCTATGATCGAAGAGAAAGTGTATGTCTAACATATAAAGGTTTAAAGCTTAGCTAAGCGTCAGTCTTTCCTGTGTTTCGAAGGTATGTTTAAGACGAAGCGAGCACTAGATTTGAACCCAGCAGCTACTGATCACCTGTTGGATACCTTACTTGTCGTGCTAATTCTCAGCTGGTGTGGTTCAGTTTTTTAACTAGTATGCGATTTTAAGATGTTTCATTGGTGAAAATCATACGATCGAATTGCCGGGAAATCAACTTTCTTGTATTGCTTTTACCAAGAATTTTTTTAAAGTAGTCACTGACGAAATAGTACCGACTTTAACCATAAAACCATGAAACTGAAAGAACCTGCTGGTAAGTGAGTTGGCGATACTCTGCCTGGTAAGCGGGAGATGGTTAGAACTCTCGTGGATCGTTTCGTAAATTACGAAATATGTTCTTTTGTCTAGTCATTTTGTTAAGTCATTTTGTTTAGCTATATTTATGTTGATAGCTTCAAATAGCATTTATTCACGCCTCATATAGGCAGATATTTGTAATATATTGCATGATCCATCCATTACAAAAACTTAAAAGAATGAATAAACTTCATAGTCTATTCGTATCCCGATCCTGGTTAAACTGGGAATTAAGGGAGGATGATGATAATGATTGTGTGATTCATCGCTCTATACTATATTCATCAAATCACATGTGTCTCTAATTTTAATAGGAATAGACTCCCAGGAGGACGTTGACCCCGATATACTGACTGGAATATATGAGAGAATCAAAGTGAATCCTTTCCAGGCTGCACCAGATCACGTGTCTCAGGTTCTCAAGGTCGAACAGATGATTGGAGGTCAAAAGAGACCGGTAGCTATCTAATCTATCTTAAAATATTGTTATTGAAATTGTGTAACAAATTACTAGTAACAGTTATTTAACAGATTGAAACTGTATCAAAATATATTAAATTCTACTGTAATTTTATTGATAATATTCAGGTAGTGAAAGTAATATTATTAAGTT
This sequence comes from Enchytraeus crypticus, assembly GCA_905160935.1. Taxonomy (NCBI): domain Eukaryota; kingdom Metazoa; phylum Annelida; class Clitellata; order Enchytraeida; family Enchytraeidae; genus Enchytraeus; species Enchytraeus crypticus. Next base: position 1,295,909 of record CAJHZI010000208.1, on the reverse strand, counting down.
GTAAAGAAAAAGTTGCAGTAAGATATTGTACTGGCTGGAGCCAGTGGTGATATCGGTAAGATATTCGACAGCGGATCAGTATGTGTGGGGTTCAAATCCTGGGCTCGCTCGTCATTGATATAGCTTTCGAGTGAGGAAACTGACGTTAACATTAGCTTTAACTCTTTTAAGATATTGTAGAGGTGTGATTTATCATCTGTTGACAGATCCTGGCTGTGGCTCATAGACGCCTCGTTTGCTTCTGTAGACTGAATGAAGTAACTGATGGGCAGAAGAAAGAACAGCACCATAGAGACGTTTTCCTTTTCAATGATTCTCTAGTGGTATGTCTAGTTGTCAGATATATAGTACCTTAATTATCGATCAGATCTAGTGGTGATGTTTAGTGGTTTAATTATCGATAAGATAACTAGTAGTTATGTCTAGTGGAATAATTATCGGTCCGATATCTAGTGATGATGTATAGTAGTATAATTATCGATCAGATATCTAGTGGTGATGTCTAGTGGTTTAATTATCGAACAGATATCTAGTGGTGATGTCTAGTGGTTTAATTATCGATCAAATAACCAGTGGTGATGTCTATTGGTACAATTATCGTCAGATAACATTAAGATAATTTAATCGGTCAACATACAAGATTGAAGCATTATTTAAATTAATATAAATTATATATAGTTGTCGATTTAATGTTGATATTTTGCAGGTACAGCAACATATATTGTAATCCAGAATTCTGCTTGTACATAATTCTTTTAGATTACAAAAATGTGCCCACGGAAGAAGTCTACAGTTATTTATAACTTCCGGCAGATATTTCAGCTTAGAGGAATGGCAATCCACCTGTTTGAGAGTCAATGTAAGTCATGTAATAATTACAGTAAAACAGGTTGAACGTCGGTTTCTCATAAATGAATAATATTAGAAACTTTGGCGACAAGTTTAAAGTAATTTTTATTTATTGCATATTCGAATGACAAAAATAGACGGTTAAAATATAAATGATTATTTATAATCATTTAATGATTTTTTATAAACTTTGTAAATAATAGACTCGAAAGATTAAAAATGTTACATAACTAAAAATCTTACTACATACATTCTTTGAATTTACATGGATATTCCGTTTTTAAATTTAAAATTTGTCTATGCTGGAAAACTTATCAAGATGGTTATTCAAATGGCAATCAACTATTAAAGTAATTTTTTTATTATTCTTCACGGTTGTAAACTGCTAACTCTGCGTTAAAACTAAAAACGTACAATTTCTGTCGCTTCTTCTCATTCTATTTCTTCTTCTTTTTCTTTTTCTTCTTCTTCTACTTATTCTTCTTCTTCTTCTTCTTCTTCTTCTTCTTAGAGTAGATCGCACTCGTTCAGCCATCGTTTGGCAACCTAATCAGCAGAGAGTAGACGAGCCAAACCACCATCGAGCTTTAACGTAGGGCTTCCAGTGTGTCTTCTGTCGCTAAATAAGGCTTTAACCTTATTGTCATTCTTAAATAGAAGTTTGATACTTACTAATGTACATGTATTTAACTGTTGTATTACCCAGACTACAAGTTTGGTATTCAGTTGTCAAATGCATCCGATGGCCAGATATTCATACAATTATCGGCTAATACACAACTGGACCAGCTGAAATTTGTGCATGACCTTAGAGAGGCAGTTATGGAGGTTAGTGTCCATTTTTTAGATTAAATATGCAGGGCAGATTTGAATATTTATGGCAATAATATTATTAAATGTTGGTTTCCTTTCCTCAGAATGATTATTCTCGAGGCACGGTACAATCACTTTCAAACCACAACCGTAAAGCCCAGAGATTATTTAGGTGCAAGCAGGCTATAATAGGTGGATAACTGCTTTAGAAGATTATGAAGTTATGAACAGGTTTGACTTATTTTCCAATTGGAACTAAGAATGACCAGATCATGATAAGACTAATAACGTCTCAGCAACATCGATTACAAAAAAGTACAACTGTTTCCATGACAACAACGTAGTCTATTAAACCAGTAACAGGCTGGACATGCGCAAAAATTTGTTATAATGTGCACATCCAAGATCCGGAGATTCTGTCAAAATCAGAACTAATTTGGTTTACTTTTGCAACAACTCATTGTTAGGAATCTACTGTTATCAATATGCCATCAGATGTATCTGGAGTTTTGCAAAACTTCAAATTCGTAAAAGCACTTAAACAGGCCTCTTAGACAATAAGATCTAAAAATATGACTTTACTTTAGTCATCCACTAAATGCACATCTGAATAATTATGGAATTAATGCTAAGTTCATTGCTAAATTATTTGCATAAAATTTTAAAATTCTGGTGAAAAAATTAGACAATACTGACCTATTTCGAATATTTATCGAGTATTTAGCATGATTCATTTGAAATATTTGCAGATGAACGAGATGGAGGTAGTGTGGAGAGAACTGAGGAAAAAGAAGGAGGCAGAAGCTGCGATAATCAAAGCGGGAGAAAATCAGAAAACTTCAGTAACCCCCGTCAACCAGTCAACTCACTCGCCCAATCCGAACATTTTTGCCCCACATAAAACCAGCTCGATCGCAGCTATTAATAAGTCTGCATTAACCAAACTGCCAGAATATTCCACTGCATCTACCATCACGTTATCATCTATATCATCATCGGGTTCATCATCGGGTTCAACCGTCAATTCTGACCTCTCAGATCCACTTGGTCAGTCGAATCTAAACAAAATAATTGGATTAGGATGCGATAACATGACATTGCAGGAGTTGTGTCAGACTCACGATGAAATAGATGATGGAGTTAGTCTGGTGGATGTGGAATTTGATGGCATTGAAAGCTTTACTACCAGATACGGACTAGGAAACCTGAAATTCTCGGTGAGAGGCGGCGATCAGAATATCTCAATGATTGACGATGATGATGAGAAATCTGACGGAAAATATGATCTAAGTGCTCAAGGTTTGGAATTTTAATTTGTGTTTGTCTCTCTCAGTCTCTCTCTCTCTCTCTCTTTCTCTCTCTTGGTGCACTGTCGATTGGCAGGTCCACGGCGTGTAACTTCTTCACATACTTTTATTCTCACCTCTGGTTTGTGTGTAGTAAATTTAAAAGCTCATTAATTTCGCTATTTTGTCATGTCAATAACAGGTAAGGCAGGCATTATGTGTCTTGGTCTTTCTCTTCTAACACCCTAGTACTTTCCATCAAGAAATAAATTAATTTCAGCAAGGGAGCTACCCATTGAATATTTATTTATCTACAAATACTTCAGGTTGATAAAAACATAGTCTAAAGTTACGCCGTCACAACATAGGCATCGCACAATAAATTAAGAGGTTAAATTTAATCAAAATTTTACAATCTAAATTTAATTCCTGTTAATTCTTTAGCATAATAAACTGTAGGGTTTTTCTAATTAGCCTAGCTATTACTGTAATTGAGTATAGTTTAATATATGCATTTACTGTTTTTGTACTTATCAGTGTGAAACATTTATGATTTGTTATATAATCTCAATGATGAAGGAAGCCATGGAAGACCTGGATGAAGGAATAAAAGTAGGAGGGAATTTGTTACAAGATGTACGATTTGCAGATGACCAAGGAATGGTAGCAGGCAGCGAGATTGGATTGCAGAAGATAATGGATAAGCTGAATGATACGGCCCTAAGATATGGCTTGAAGATTAATATAAAAAAGACCAAGGTTATGAGAGTGTCCAATAATGAAGGTGAAGTTAATATCACAATCAATGATACGAAATTGGAAGAGGTAAGGAGTTTCAAATATTTGGGTCATACTATAACCGATAATGAGAAATGTGAGACGGAAATATACAGTAGGATTGCACAAGCAAAAGCGGCCTTTGGTAGTAGAAAAGAACTATTAACAAAAAGTCTAAAGAAAGACACAAAGATAAAGATAGTGAAAACTTTGGTTTGGACCACGCTATTGTATGGATGTGAAACATGGACCTTAAGGAAGGAAGATATTAGGAAACTGGAGGCATTGGAAATGTGGATTTGGAGAAGAATGGAGAGGATTATCTGGACTCAAAAGGTTACAAATGAGGAAGTCCTGGAGAAAGTTGGCACAGATAGACAGTTGATAAATGTATCAAGAAATAGGAAGAAGAGATGGATAAGACACATTCTAAGGGGGGAAGGTCTATTAAAAGAGGTCATAGAAGGTAGAATGGAAGGAAAAAGAGGCAGGGGCAGGCCGAGATTAGGTATGTTAGATGATTTAAAGACCCACTCATATGTGGAAATGAAGAGGAAGGCGGAAGACAGAGAAGAGTGGAGGCGTTATGTATCATAGAAGGTAGAATGGAAGGAAAAAGAGGCAGGGGCAGGCCGAGATTAGGTATGTTAGATGATTTAAAGACACACTCATATGTGGAAATGAAGAGGAAGGCGGAAGACAGAGAAGAGTGGAGGCGTTATGTACCATGGACCTGCCAGTAGGCAGTGCACTAAGAGAGAGATATAATCTCATCTCACTGTTAATTTCTATAATAATTGATATTTTCAATTTTTTTGGCTTTTATATTTGACTATTAGCATTATTAATTTTGCATTTTAACTTATTTTTAACTTAATTGATCTTTTACACTTTTACGCAGATTCCTTACTGCTGCTGCAGTATCAGAGGAGCAGCTACTCTTCATCCATTGACAGTGGATTGGTTAGTATAGCATTTCTATGCTAAATAATATTACGAAATGTATTAGCTACGGCTTATTGCTAATTGGTACTATGTACTACAATAAATTTACTTATCACTTATACTTGAACGGTAGCAGGTATGTGAAAGCAGTTAGGGTACAATATAATTCATTTTCAATTTGTTTGATTCAATTTATTTTGAGGATTGACTACCGATAGTTTAAATTCAAAGTAATTGTAGACAAATAAAATAAAATAAAGTAAAGATATTAATACTGTACTAATGAATTAAGATCAATCTAGTAACAGATAAGTAACGATTAATCAATAAGAGCGATTTCGCTATCGTATATCAGATTTCAGCCTCGACGATGACTAGATACTAGTAGGACTACCGATTCATTTTTAAAAAAATTTAATTTTTGCCTGGTAAAAGTTCCATGAAGATTGTCTGTATAACTTTCTAAGAAACGTCTTAAAGCCATGTCAAGACAATGCACATATTTCGACTCATTTGTGATATCAATTTGAATATCGTTTCTATTTCAGCCGTCCACTAGCTCTGGCAGTATGATAAGCTGTCAGCACATTCAGCAATTCTGTGAGGATACCTTCGGTCAATCTGATCATCTGACACTACAGAAATCAACAGAAAAACGACCTACGTCTGAGTCAAACATCTGCAGCTCAACTGAGTCCAATGAAAACATCGATGACTCCGCAACGAGGGCTAATTCTATTACAGTCAGCAATCAGCTGTTCAAGAAAAATGATTTGATGAAACAGAATGCAGACGACATTATTGCTTCTCCACTATTAAACACTGGATCTTCAAGACAACTAGAAAAAATCTGTAATGAAGAACCTGGTTTTCCAAGATGTAGATCATCGGAAATGGAAAAGAATACCAGAAATCAGTCGGACATTAAAACAAATAATCATAATATAATGTCCACTTCTGATAATTCGCATTTCAGCTCTTCATCAGATGTCACTAGTCATAAAAGTTCTACAGAAGATACTAATACTATGTTGGCGACAAATGCTGCATTAAGTTCAGCTTCGAAGGGACACAAATTCAGTTTGTTCGGTCGTAAAAGTAAAAATTAGTAAATAGAATTATTATATTTTTTATATTTGTGTCGGAAGATATTTATGAAGATTTTAGTCTTTGCGCTTGTGGGTTTTAACTGAGAAGTATCAAAGCTTTCTCCTATTTAATCGCTTCAAATTGTGATTCATTGTAGAAACTGCCCAAATTCGATTTCAATGTGGCGCCTTTTTAATTCTTGAAATAAAAAAGAATTATTAATCTTAATGTTAAAACTGTTATTTTAAAAACTTTTTTTACTTATTTTAAAAGCTGATAATATTCGTTCATCTTGAAATACCTTTTTTTAAAAAACATGGCAAAAGCATTTTATCTTCGTCTATTAATATGGTAGATATGAAGCCTGTTTGACTTTGACTCTGCTGTCATTAAGCAATAGCGTACGTTTAATCTACAAAAAGAAAGTAATATTTTATATGAATTCACTAAAATAATTTGTTCGGAATTTAATTTAGCTGCGGTTCGTTTGAGAAGAACTAGATGAAGTGGTAAAATACCTGGAAAAGTGGAAGATTTTGTAACTAATCCCCTAACAGTACTGTAATAGGACATTGTATTTTACGGGGCAACTTTACTACGCATTTCTTCTATCTTATAATTAATGCAAATTTTAACTTGAAAGATACTTTTTGCTACATTAAAACATAGCTTGATCATATTGTTTGAGAAATTTACAAAAAAATTTACAAAAATCTTCATGTGCCCAAACTTTTAACTAGGCTGAAACTAAAAAACGCAACGTCAACCCACCTGAGCTGAAATATTTTGACAAACCCAAGGCTATACTTTAAGTTTAATAAAAGCACAGCCTACCGATGCTATCACCTTGTTGATTGGTGAATCTTTTGATTTGAATTTAAAAGGGATTTTTTCATCCTACAATTTTATCAGGGACCTTTCAAGCAGCATAGAAACCATTGTCACTAGAAATTGGTTTGAGAAACAAATTGACATAAGATTTAAGAGTTTGACTGTATACGAACCTTTTAATCTTGAAACATCGCTAAATTATTGATATGACATGAGCTGCATTCATTTATTATTTAAGCTCTTCAAACAATTGGTGCTCCTTTTATTTCATCTCAGCGATTTTTAACATGTTATTGTGAATATTAGATTAAATTTTCATTTCGTACTTTTTACGAGTTGATAAATCTTGTTATTGTTTTGTTTGTAAGCTCTCTACGATATAAAAGCTAATGCCAAAGTTAACGTCAATTTCCTCATTCGAAAGCTATGTTAATGAAGGGCGAGCTCAGGATTTGAACACGCATATACTGATCCGCGGTCGAGTATCTTACCGACATAGCCACTGGCATGTCGTCAGTGGCTATCTTAGTACAGATGGCCGCGTTAGAACAGCTCCTGCATGATAAGCAAGAGGTTCTTGGTTTAAATTCCAACGGAACGTGTTTCAGTATCCCTTTCTGTTATACTGAAGGCAATGGCGGTAAGATACTGGCTGAGCTCATTGACCCTAAAGGACTAAGCCGGTAACATATCGGTAGGTTGCGTGGTTCATTGCGTGTCAGTGGTGCGGGGTACAAATCCAGTGCCCGTCCATTCTCTGACAGGTTATAGAGACGGTAGACTAACTTTAAATTTGGCATTAATACAAAATATTAAGAGCTATTTCGGTCACATGGCTAATCTTCTTAAATTCATCATGTTCTTTCTTGTTATGTAGACCATGACTTACTATCGGTCTCTCCTAAAGTCACAATCACTTCAAATATGCGTAACATATTGGCAAATACTTGTCAATTCTTCAATATAACTTGCAAGTAGATTTGATGGCGGCTTTCAGTGATCAGGAAGAGAAGAGAGACTGATTGTAAAAATGAAGAATAATTTATTGATGAATATTATGCTAGATCACAAATCCAAAGAAGTAAAAATAGCCGTCAGCTATAGCAAAGCCATACCTCTCACGTGACACATTTCCGGATCTCTGATTGGGGATCGTGAGCTGGACTCTATTTTCAATATTAGGAAATCAGTTTTGAATCCAAGCAATGAAGGACATGGGCAGGGTCGATATTTAAATTTCGTCCCTCAGCTTATGTGTGAAGTATAGTAAGTAACTTTCAACCTCCTGTTTTCCCGTCATATTAAATAATCTCTCTCTTTCTCTTTCACTTACTCTATAGTGCTCTGTCAAACGACAGGTCCCTTGTAAATATTCCTTCTCGAAATCAGGTGCGTTGACTATTCTATAGATCAACTAGTGAATCTCATTACATCTCCCTCTCTTAGTGCACTGCCTACTGGTAGGTACATGGTATAAAACCCCTTCACTCTTCTCTGTCTTCCGCTTTATCACTACATCTCTCTCTCTGTCTCTCTTTTTAGTGCACTAGGCCTACCTACTAGCAGGTCCATGGGATAAAACCCCTCGACTCTTCTCTCTTTTACGCTTACTCACTACATATCATTCGAAATTTAATTTTTCTCATTTTTTCTAAATTTTCACAAATTTAGTTTTCGTTTGGTAAATCTGTGGTCAATACTGTCAGAAGTAATGATAAAATGCACTGAAGTTTACAATCTGTCACTTCTTTGAGCGATACCATCACAAAGTCCAAGGCACAATAAACATCCAATGAGCAGGTAAATATCAATAGATTGCATACAGGGTGAGTAAAAAAAATGATAACACCTGCAAAAAGTTTGAATATCTCAGGCTATTGTTAATATTCTCAAATCAAACTTTTACCAAATACCAAAGAACTAATTTCTGTTGGGGTGGCCAATTTTCATCAATTTTGGTGCATAGATTGGCCAATTATGAAAGTTTCAGCAGAGCAACCCCCCATTTTTTAACGTACCATAAATAAAAATTCCATTTTATTTTATTTTTATTTCAGCTCTGAAAGTGTCGTTGTGGAGGTTCAAAAAGAACCAGTTGTATCTGCTAGCAATACTGCCTATTCGATATGCTTTAAAATAGTTGCTTTTCAGGACTGCAGCAGCTTTCGGAACGCTAGGACAGCCTTGTTGATTCCAGTTTAGGGCAGTCTCTCCCAAATTGATGGAAAGTAGCACTTTCTGCAGTTCTGCCTTGTTTTTAGGCTTCGACTGGTGTTTCTGATAGAGATGCAGCATGGTTCCCCAGACATGGTAATCCAGAGGATTTTGATCGGGAGAGTTTTGAGGCCATTCACTCTTTATGATGAAATTGCGGATTTCTCTCGCTGATCCATTCATGTCCATGGCGAGATGCATGAGTCGGAGCATCATCCTACTGAAAGATGAAACCATTTGGTAGAAGAGCATAGCAATCATCAAACAGCTCGAAAAGTATTGACGTAAAATTGATGGTTCTCCTATTCCTTTACGCCAATGAAGTGCAATTTGCCCTTACCGTTGTAGCAAACGCCATTTTTAGGTAAAAAATGGGGGGTTGCTCTGCTGAAAGTTGTATATCTGGCCAATCCATCGATTAAAATGAATAAAAATTGGTCACCCCATCAACAATTAGTCCCTTAGTAATTGGTAAAAGTTTGCTTTGAAAATATTAACTACAGCCTGAGATATTCAAACTTTTTGCAGGTGTTATCATTTTTTTACTCATCCTGAAGATATAAAATTTATTCCTCCTTTCTGTTAATTTCTTATACATACTTCAATGCGAATATCATAAATAGCAGAAAAGCGACCGCTGGCTCTCTTTTATGAATACATACTTTTGAACGTTTAATCTTTTCGAAATTCAAACTGTAAAACTTTAATCCATTTTTATCCATTCTAATGCAAAGTAAAATACATTTCGATATGTTCAAGTGGGGCCGTCTTTAGAGATTATAATGCTATAGAGATTAGCCGATTAACATAGTGGAAGGATGATTAACCTGCCAAGACAACTAGGAGAGCGCAAGTAAACATAAGTGATAAGTGCATATTTTTCTAATTTGAAGAATACTGATATACCACCTTGTGAGAGATAATATTCACACGTTATCTACACATCATGACAACAACTTTAATTGGTAATGTGACGTTTATTTTTTGCAGTAACCACAAACACCGGTAGCTTAGCTTGGCCTATATGAAGTTCTACAAGTATACTGCGTAAACGCAATACGAAGTAAAGAACCAAACGCACAATGAGATAGATATAGGTCACATGATATAGTCACAACATTTTAAAACCATTCTTATCTGTGTCATTCTTATCTGTATATATTATAATCCGAGGAACATCAAAGCGCTTCAGCAGTGACAACGTCAATTTCTCTAACTGAATCGTAGACATGAAAAATATTTAATTGATACGAATTAAAATTGCTAAGTATGATCATAAGGTTTCGTCACTTAGTTGGATGCTGTTATTAAGAGTTATTCGTATATAGGTTTCTCCATTGATAACTGTAACTGTGGGTGAGATGAAGGGAGAAAAAGAGAGCGAGAGAGAGAGAAAGAGAGCGAGAGAGAGAAAGAGAAAATATAATATGTTTTTGATGGGTAATATCCGGAGTTCAAAAGGGGATGGGTAGCACATGTCTTCTACACTCGACAAAAAGCAAAATCCGGACCTCTAATAGCATGTGTTGTGTGCACATTTTCTAACCTAAACGAAGATCTCTTTACTTCTATATCTACTGTACAATTTTAAACGAAGAATCCCGTGGCCATAGCGTCACTTAATGCAAAATATTATTTGTTAGAAATTTAGTATTATTGCTTATCGTTGATCTCTTTTCGACCCTTATTCGTGGACAAGGAGGAATCGGTTACCCCACCTCCCCCATTTCTACTCCATTTGGAGTTAAAAAAGTGGAATGCTAAACGGAGTCGTGTTGCTTTTTCACAAGATTTCTGATCAACTAGTAGCGTTGTCATGAACCCAAAATATTTCTCGTCTGGACTTACCGTTTTCCTACACCTTGACACTAACATTAAGCGTTGCTTTCAGTTATAGTCAACTTAAGAGATAACGAATAGGATGCACAGTAAAAATTAGCATTCTACAAACGTGATATACAGATAAAATGAAGACTCTTCGTTGCTACTTTGCGATATTTTTTGGATGGTACCAGTGTGTCTTAATCTTACTATGTTTAGCAAAGGTCCAAGCATAGTTATTGCCAATAAAATGAAAAATCAATTGAAAATCTATATTTTCTCGTCTAAATGCATTACTAAGGGATGAGTCTATTTAAGATAGCCTAATTAAAATTACACTATTTGTGTAACTGTGTACCGTATGAAGTGTTAACCAATGCGTTGCTCAGTATTAGTGGCTTCTGCTTGTGAGTATCAAATTACATATTATTATTATTATTATTATTATTAGTAGTAGTAGTAGTATTATTATAAATTTTTGATACAATTCTTTTAAGCCGATTGATGACCTCGAGTAGCCAGGCGGCGATTCAGCACGTATGGCTTGAATCGTTATTATTATTATTATTATTAACAACGAAAACTTATATAGCAGTGTCATGGCCGAACTCGGTCTTCGAGGCTACTTTACAGGAAGAGTTCAAATGTAATCATGAGCTAAATAACAATTACATTTAAATTAATATCTAAACTAGTAACAATTTCTACATATGAGCGGAACTTTACGCTATCCAGCAACACTCATTCCAGACTTCATAGACAAAATACTTATAATAAACATCCATACGTGTATAGTACTGTCATGTAGAAAAACTACGCATCAATTATGCAATCATTTAGGCACTAGATCTGCCATGATATATAAAAAGCATTGAATCATAAACCATCATAAAGAGAGAGATAGAGAGAGAGAGAGAGAGAGAGTGAGTGAGTGAGTGAGTTAGTGAGTTAGTGAGTGAGTGAGTGAGTGAATGAGTGAGTGAGTTAGTGAGTGATTGAGTGAGAGAGTGAGAGTGAGAGTGAAAGGGAGGGAGAAAAGAACGAAAAATACGTGTATTTTAAAGATCAGAAGAGGAGTAATATTATTCTACTCTTTGTCATATCGCTTTGTAATAACAGAAACAATCGAAGGTAAAACATCTTCCGTCAACATTGTGGGCTAACGATAGAAATCCCATGAAACAAGAAATCAAGCTGTAAATAGAACAAACACTGAGTGACTCAAGTCCCATGCGTGGATTTTGAAGTAAAAAACAAGTGTTATTTATTGTGTTTTAATGCTATTGCTGAGTTGTTAATTTTTGATATTATTATTTCAAACGCTCGGTATCCACGTGTCGTATAATTTCTTTAATGAATAAAACCTTTCAAGATCACAGATACAGTGTGGAAAGTCGTAGATATGAAGATAATAAATATTCATGAATTTTTGACTGACTTGGAGTAAACTACAAGCTTTTCTTCCCACGGGAATGCTACGCCATCTATTGCATCCATCTATTCGACATCTATTGCAGTCAGCGCATACTCTGTATGACAACCGTTTGTGGCTTTCTGCCAATGCAGTACTCTGCAGAAGTTACATTGTTAAAATCTCACTTTTTGTATAAACTAACTCGCTCTTTCAAGAGCGTACAATTGATAAATAAATCAACTAGTCTCTATAAATGGTTTTGAGTTTCAGTGAAATCTAATATTGTTTTCTTTGATGAACCCCATGTTCTCTTGCATAATTTTCATCAGTCATAATTTCGGAATCCATGACATTTTTAGTTAAAAATTCTCAATGCTGCAAATGTTGTAGTAATAATGTAGTAGAACTATCTTGAACTATTTCTCTGCTATTAATACACGTATTAATTAATACGCTGTTGATACAGTCGAATTTAAATGTATTACTACATAACCGCAATAGCTCTTCACGTTATACCCCTAAAAGAAAACAAAGGATAGAAGAAACATATCAGACCAAAAACATTTTGCTAATGCCAGGCCAACTAATTTCTAGTTGTACTAAAAACTAGTCTGGTGAGAGCAACAACGCTTTTTTAAAATTATGTGCGAGTTCAAACATTGACTTCAGTCAAGACTTTATCACGTAAACCTCCATTCCAGTAGTACTCTTCTTCAGACTGATATCGCTTTCGAATGAGGAAACTGACTTTGACATTAGCTTTATCAGCTTCTTTTAGCTATTGTGAATTTGAAATTTTTATAATCTGGTGCAGAATGTTGAAAGTTTTCAGATTTAACTTTGTGTTCATTGAATTAATAAAAAACTGGAATATAGTTTCTCGGTCATGTTCTGAATTCTTCTTGCGCTGGTCATCGTAGCTATCAAGAAATGAGAAATTTAATTGATAATAGAATTAATTATAACTAAAATTCGATTACATAATTTAGGAATTAAAATGAAAATTACAAAGCACCGCGATGTAGCAACATTTGCAAACCAGTTGATATGTCATACTAGGTAGGACGTAATGAGAGAGGATGTAGACAGCAATGGGAGAGAGGGACACTTCGCCATGAACGACGTAGGAATTCTAAGTACTATTAACTATCGACAGTTGGCATAACAGACTGCACCTGGACTCGGTTTACCCAGAAACGTATCTAGAATGACTGCCCAGAAGAAGTTCAGCGAAATTTTTATTAATCTATATAGATTTAGAGCTCTCCTAGTTATCCCAGAACTGCATTTGAGTAAGAATGTGATACCATTTAAATTATATATAATTACAAGATTATTTAAAAATGTAAGATTTTTCCAGATTTTAAAACTACATGTATAGGATACATGTAGTTTATACTTGTATATGTAGACATGTTTACAAGAGTCCATGTATAAACATGGATGCATGTATAATTATATATACATGTATATATAATATAGAGTAATCTTCATTTGCACTTTTTTTCTCATGCGTTTCATTAAAATGAAAGAAGAGAATAAAGATGAAGAAACGAGCGAGTAAATTGTATCTTAAATTAAAGTAGATATTGACAGGCGGAGACATAGACGTTTGATATTTCAACTAAACTATTGCAGCCTCGATAAAACTAAATTAACTCCAAGATAAGACCTGCTCAGCGCTACTAGGAGAGGTTTGTAGCGGGACAGTCAGAAGTTAAAACAATTTCATTGAAGCTTAACTCCTTTACTTAGTTAAAATACTTCCATACCTATGTTGTCTATGATGCCGCATTATGTTTTGCTAATCTTTTGAACGTTAGCTTTTGTACGTTATTCCACTGAGTTCTTATGTTATTTTTTGCGAAAACTCATGCAATGGTAGCTGCCTTTTTGTGCCTCTTCCATATTAGAAAGCAGCTATAAGATAGGAGAGAATATAGCCTAATGGTTAATAATAATAATAATAATAAAGGTTTAACGTCCGTTTCCTCATACAAGGATGATGTCAGGGACGTCAGAGTGTTCGTCTAGAATCATTGTTAGAGTGTTTCAATGTTTATTAGTTTCAATGTTAGAGTGTTCGTTTAGAATCATTTGGCCTGAGTTCAAAATTCACGTCAATCGACAACAAATAGATATCAACTACATCTTATAGAAGATCCGTCATGTATCTGAGATTACTCCCCCTGACGCTATCAGCATCAAAGATATATTACAGAGATGGGAATCGAACCGAACCCGAAGCGAACCGTTAAATCTGCAATTTCGACCAAACCGAACCGAACCCGAACCCAGACTCTGGCCGAACCCGAACCGAACCCGAACCCTGGCTTCGTCCAAACCGAATCGAACAGATCTCTTGAAGATCCTTTCTTCTTCGGTAGCTTCAGGAGCAAAGAACACTTTTCTTTTCAGCTATTTATCAAAGGCTTCATTAAGATATTATAGAGAATGTTTGACATTATATGAAGATAATAAGAACAATACACATATGTATTAGTTTTTTTATTCGCATGTCTTACAGTATCTAACAGCATATATTCAGGTAAGGATGGTTCCGACACAAATTAAAAAATTAATAACAGATAGCGATACAGAGGAATAGTAGCGTTACAAAGGAATGCTGGCGGGAAGCGAGACTGGTCTACAGAAGATAATGGATAGTCTGAATGATACGGCCTTGAAATAGGAATTAAGATTAACATCAAAGAGACAAAAGTGATGAGAGTATCCCAGAAAAGAGGTGAAGTCAATATAATAATAAGCGTTACGAAATTAGAACAGGTAAGGAGTTTCAAATATTTAGGTCATTCTATTACAGATGATGGGAAATGTAAGACTGAACTATATAGTAGGATTGCACAAGCAAAAGAAGTCTTCGATATTACGAAAGAACTTTTAACAAAAAGCCTAAAGAAAGACACTAAGATAAAGATAGTGAAAACCGTGGTATGGACCAAGCTATTGTACGGATGTGAAACATGGACATCAAGGAAAGAAAATATCAGGAAACTACAGGCATTGGAAATGTGGTTATGGAAAAGACTGGAAAGGATTAGCAGGACTCAAATAAACCATTAGTTTCAAATATGAAACCCTAAGGTAAATTATGAAGCTTATTACTGGTTCTGTTGATAGCAAACGGTATATATTGTGATCATTTTTCTGTGTAAGTACACTTGTTTGGAAGTACACTTCTAATATATAGGCCGATTGACAAAATTTATTTTTGAATTGATGAAGCATTCTATTTGCGGGTTATAATCAAGGAGAATTTTTCAGATACAGTAAAAAAGCTAAATATCTATTTAATTTATTTTTATATATTTTATCTATTTTTATTTGTTGATCAACTTACAATATTTTAAGAAATATTGAAATGTACAGGAATAAATACCACTTTTCTCCTTTTATTCATTGACATATTTTTACTCAGGTGAAAAATGTGGCAGTTAATATGAATTCATGTATTTTTTAAGCACATTTACCATAAAAATTTTAAATGTGTATCATAACCATTATTATTATAAGTAATGTTAAATAATTGCCACGTATTTTTCAAACCAAAACATTTCGAACTCGAATCGAACTCTTTTGAGCTGGAAGCAAGCCTAACCCGAACCGAACCCGAACCGAACCGAACTTTCATTTTCAACAAACCGAACCGAACTCTCAAATTGTCAACTGCTAACCAAATCCGAACCGAACCGAACTTTCATTTTCAACGAATCGAATTGAATCGAAATCTGGAAATTCATAAAATTTCCATCTCTAATATATTATTCTTCACCAGGACCGAACATTGGACATTGCACTGCTATAGAAATGGTCGTTTCAAACATACAATGAATGATATGGAAGAAAAAATCATTGATTAGTTGCTACTATGTAGATTGTTGAAAGATATATTATTGGGGTTACCACAATTATATTTTTAAAAAAAACTTTATTCGACTCTTCATAAATTTCTTATAGTGAAACCATCATCTAATTGGCTCTATATTAAAATAGAATAGAAGGTTCAAAATAGATTCAACAATTTGAACAGTCATTTAAGCTCATACATGCCAAAATGCTATTGATAGAACTAATTTAGTCATAGCAATAAGTGTAATAGTTAATTAAATTTAAAATCAATCGATCTAATTTGCTATACGTCTTGTCGGTAAGTGAAGTAGACAGAAGGTACAAGTCACTCTGTAGGAGAATTAAACTGGCCATGGGCATTTTTACATTTTCTAGAGAAATACTAAAAGATAAGTCTATCTTTAGAAAGTGAATATATAGCCTTGCGCACATATAGATAAAGATCTAGCGTGGGAGTAAAAGATTTGACGCATTGGAACTTGAATGGATGTTATATTATCAAGATAGAGCATGTCGTGAAATCACTGTAGAACTGAGCCGCTAAGAGCTGACGATAGGTGTCTCCTAACTGTTCTGTAGATATTCTCATTCTACGATCCTCCATTTTGTTCTCGCTGTAATGGTTTTAATTTCCTGTTTGCCTCAATAATTCTTACGTCAATTTGAAAGATAGTTTTGTTTTATTTTAAATCAATTTCTTGCGTTTCCTGCAGTATCGAATTATCTTCCTTTTGATCTCCTAACAAATTCCTCCAGTGACTGTCTTTCTTTGGCAAAATTAAATTGCACCAAATTTCCTACCTGGACTTGCATTGTATATCGCAAAGGCTCGAATCCTATGATGTAAAGTGTTATGTACTGCAATTATCTAAAAACAGTTCGATGTATTTAAGTGTAAAATTCCACAAATAAAATAATTTAAAATATAGACTTTTTATACCTAAATATGGTATCTCGTACAAAAACATTCATATTCCCATTTCAAAATGAATTTACACACTTTTGATAGTTCAGTGCTGCTTGCATTTGCTTAGTCCATAGTCTGATGTCATCCTTAAATGAGAAAACGGACACTAATCTTTTTTAGTCAGTTTGAGACGTCTCTGATATCGCGTTATACGATAGGAACAGAACTCTGAATTGTTCCTTGGTTTGTAATATACCCTATACACTGTATCTCAGTTCTGGCTTGAGACCCAGCAAATGAGAGTCATTCCAGTTAAATAAATCTTTCTGCAACTCTCCACCACTATGGGACTGACTGGAGCGAAGTCTTTAAATGAATATCAGCAGAAAAACTTCTCCAGTAGCTTCATGCGCTGAGGTGAGCAACGAAATACCACAGTCAGGAAGTAGAGGACAGTTCATGAAACGCTTCAAGTTATTTGGTGAAGAATTTTGAACTAGACTTTTAGATGAGATTAATTTCCTATCGAGGCAGATATCTTAAATAAAGCGATTTTTATTATATAAGGAGTCTTGCGTACGTGATAAAGTAAGTATAACAAAAGTGTTAGATTTTAAGTTTACACATTTCTAGAATGCAAAATAATGAATTAATTCTATATAGGCTAATGCCATGATGATGAATGCCAAATATGTTTAGACCGCCTTTAACATTTATAGAAGTAAAAATGTATATATTTCTTGTAAATGAAGTGCATTGTACGTAAAGCATAAGAAAACCTTTATTTATTCTGCTGGCATAATTACAAATTGTGTATATAACATTATGTGCATAACATAATAAAAGGCATACACTAGATTCTATAAAGCTAGTGTAAAAACAATGTAATAAATGATAATTCCTCAAATACAATAAAATAAATAATTTAATCCTGTTAATAGTATTATGGAAATTTTCTTCATGACGACGCGGACAATGACTTAAATTGATAAAATGCGTGATTACTTACGTGTATAAGCGTGGAAAAGATGTTGATCAACTTAAGAAATTGAAAGAAACAGTCCTACTGGATTGGACAAGCTATAAGGCAGAATGACTTGCTAAACTATGTATTATTATGTATGAAAAAAGAAAATCGGGTAGATAACTAATCGTATTTTGTTATAGCATTCGTACTAGGATATCAAAGAGAAGGCAACTGACAAAAATATGTGGAGAAAATAAATAAGACATATCGTGAGTAATAATCATAATAGTAATATTAACAATAATAATAATAGCAGCAATCATAATAATAATAGTAGTAGTAATAATAATAATAATAATAATAATAATAATAATAATAATTCGTGCTAGTCACAGCTCTGTCATACCTCAGGCGATCATTTTCCAAGTTATCGAATCTGAGGTACTGAAAGCTGTAAGAAGCTTCCCCGCTGGCTCCTCTGGTAGTCCGGATGGTGTTAGGCCACAGCACATACTGCAGTTGGTGTCGTGCCCCATTAAGGGTAGTGAGGCTCTTACAGCTATTACTGGATTTGTAAATCTACTTCTACAGGGTAAATGCCACCAGGAAGTCAAGCCAATCGTTTTTGGAGCTAATCTAATTGCTTTGAGGAAAAAGTCTGGCGGGCTTAGACCGATCGCAGTTGGCTACGCATGGCGTAGAATCGCGGCTAAATGAGCAAATACCTTCGCTATAACCAGGCTCTCAGACTATCTTCAACCACTTCAGGTAGGTGTGGGGTTGAAAGGTGATTGTGAAACAGCTGTGCATGCCACCCGCCGTTTCATTAGCAGCATGCCAGATGATTGGGTGGTGGCGAAACTTGATTTCTGCAACGCCTTTAACTCCCTGAAAAGAGACTCCATGCTGGAGGCAGTAGACACTTCATTACCTGAACTGGGTCCTTTCTGTCGCCTATCCTATGGAGATCCAAGCGCACTACGTTTTGGTGATAAGGTGATCATGTCTTGTGAGGGTGTACAGCAGGGTGACCCGTTGGGCCCTCTCCTGTTCAGTCTAACCATTCACCCTCTACTCCAGTCTCTATCCTCTGCGCTGAAAATAGGCTACTTGGATGACATTACTGTGGGTGGGAATGAGGCTACCGTGGCGGATGACATCTCTAGGCTGATGGTTGCGGGTAAGGCTGTAGGACTAAGTCTTAACATTCAGAAATGTGATCTGATTAGCACTCGCTCTGACAGTAACTTTCCTGTCATCAACTCATTCACTCATGTGAAACCTGTTAAAGCCAGCCTTCTCGTAGCTCCACTGTTGATAGGTCAGGCTATAGATGTGGCTCGTAACACCCAGTGCTCGAACCTAGAGAGGGCCTCCAGCCGGTTAAAGCTCATCTCGCACGATGCTTTAACAATACTGCGAAGCTGCGTAGGATCATCAAAACTGATATACATCATGCGGGCTTCTCCATGTGCGGGCCATCCAATGTTACAGTCTTTCGATTTAATCCTGCGAAAGTCCCTAAGTGACATCTTTAACGTTAATATTAACGACAGTCAGTGGATCCAAGCAAGTACCCATTTGCTATGGAGGGCTAGGTATTCGTTCTGTCTCGTCGCTGGCACCTTCTGCCCTTTTGGCTTCTGCCGCAGGGACAAGCGCTTTACAGGACTCGATCCTTTCATGCTCTCCTCAGTTCACCGATGTAGAGGTAGCCAGGGTTCAAGGCCTCTGGTCTGCTCTATCCTTATCGGAAGCGCCTATTGGAATGGTGTCTAAGTCCATGAAGGCTTGGGACTCCAAAATCTCTGGCATTGCGCACTCGGACTCCTCGCGAAGGCGTTAATCCCACAAGAAAAGGCCCGGCTGCTTACTGTTTCTACTCTTCATAGTGGTGACTGGTTGAAAGCCTTACCTTTATCTTCCTGCGGCCTCCGCCTTGATGACGAGGCAGTGAGAGTAGCGGTTGGTCTTCGACTGGGCTCTACGCTTTGTGAGCCACACAACTGTGTCTGCGGGGCATCGGTCAATGCTCTGGGCACTCACGGCCTTTCGTGCATGCGGAGCGCTGGCAGAATCGGCAGACACCAGTATCTGAATGATCTGGTATGGCGTGCTCTAACTCGCGCAAATATTCCGGCAATAAAAGAGCCCCAGGGATTGAGCCGCTCGGATGGGAAACGACCGGACGGTGTATCTCAAATTCCTTGGGCAGAAGGCAAGTGTATCAGCTGGGATGTCACTGTGACGGACACATTCTCAGCAAGCAATCTCAGCCTTTTATACGCTGCTGCTGGCTCAGCTGCTGAAGCCGCTGCTAATAGGAAGACACTTAAATATGCCGCAGTCTCTAGCAGCTACATCTTCCTGCCAATTGCTTTTGAGACATTGGTCCCCATCAACTCTGCCGCGTGTGACTTCTTAAACGAAGTAGGCAGGGAAACCAGTGCCATTACAGCGACCAGCGCGAAAAAGCCTTTCTATGGCAGCGCCTATCTACCGCACTCCAGCTTTTTAATGCTGTATGCATTCATGGCACATTGGCGAATGCGGCCTCCCAGAGCGTAGAGGAACTATTTTAAATATTTTTTCATCTTTCTTTTAATTAAATAAAGTCTTTTTTATCTTATATTTTAGCCCAGGGCCTTATACAGCCCAATAAAAAATAATAATAATATTATTATTGTTATTATTATTATTATCATTATTATTATCATCATCATTATTCTTATTCTTATTATTAATTTAAACGATTCGAGCAAGACATGCCGAATCGCCGCCCGGCCACTCGAGGTCATCAAGCGGTTTAAAAGAATTGCTGAAGCAGACAGCATTAAACATTTGCAAGGCCATGGAAAGCCATTGCCAAAGTAAAGAGGGTTCTCGCTAATTGTTGGTTTGCTCTGCAATAATGCTGCCATAATAATATAATTATAAGATACAATTAGAATTACAATAGTAATTATAATTAGAATTATAAATAGTTATAATTATAATTATTATAATTATAATAATAATAAAGGTTTAACATCCGTTTCCTCATCTAAGGATGATGTCAGGGACGTCCTCACAGAACACAACACTACAGATCAATTCACCCCAAAACAGATCTGCAAAAGACATACGCTGAGAAGTAAAATTCTAAGCAACGCCGGTCCGGTGATCAAAATATAGTCAGAATAATAACACGAACGAATATTAGTAGGCAAGGAGTTCCAGATCGTGGGTATTTCATAAGAGAAGGAACGTTTGCCAAACGATGTGAGAATTTTTGAAACAGAAAATGATCGACATTAGTGGAACGAAGTACACGGAAGAGCAGATAACGAAAAAGAATTTAAGATAGGTAGAAAGGTTTGTCAAATCTTTGAATTTTTGCAGTCAACAGACAGTTAAGAGAGCTCTTATATACTTTATGCTCCTTTTCATAGGGAGCCGCTGAAGATTGCGAAGGGGGGGGGGGGGGGTTGAAGAAGAGAGTGAGATTGAAATCTAGAGGACTTACAAACAACACGTGCTAGATAATTTTGGACGTGCTGCAAGCGGTTGAGAGAATAATAAGGAAACCCATTTAGTAAAGGATTGGAGTGGTTATGTTTAAGACGTATAACACAAGATGTGGATAACTTATAAGATATCTGCTATAGTCTGTATAGTATAGCAGTACTGCTTGTCGTAATTACACACCTTTAAAGCCAATAATAACTGATTCCTTCACTACTTTGAATGCAAATTACTGATGAATATGCGCTGTTTTCCATATCAGGTAATTATAATTTTCAGTGAAACCCGTAAGAATTGCTGGATTTCGGTTAATTCTGGATAAGAGGATTAAAAAGTAAATGTGACTGCACATTTCAAAGAACCTTCAAAAGTCTTATTTAAAAGACTAAGATTAATACTAAATTTCAAATTTTGAAAATTTCTTGAAGTGTTAAATGAAATGTTACTTTCAATTACTAATTCTCATAAAGACTAGCCGTTAATTTTTAGTGACGCGCAAGAAAGGAGTTTGTAGATAAATGTAATTGCAACCAATTCGATCATTATTGTACCAAACTTCTTGTACTTTTGCAATTATTTTAAATACTTTCACAATATATTAGTAGTTTATTTTTCAACTTAAAGCCATATTAAGGCTTTATAAATACTTTGCGTTTGTGAACTTGTTGGGAAAAATTGTGTATGGCAGATTATTGTAAGTAGAAATATGTACCATGGACCTGCCATTAACTAAAGTAGAACACAAACAGAGAGAGAGAGAGAGAGAGAGAGGAAGAGAGATAGAGAGTGAGTGAGTGAGTGAATGAATGATTAAGTGAGTGAATGAGTAAGTGAATGGGTGAGAGAGCGAACGAGCGAAAAAGAAGGAAAAAGAAAGACTAATAACATAGTGCTTTATCTCTTATTTCAAAGTCTAGAAATTAAAGCAGCCTTTGTAAATTTCTATTGAGAGCTTCATACATTTTATTTATTATAATTATATTTAATGACATTTGCCTGTTATGATATATTTTGAAGAAATAGTAGACATGGCATGTTGAATTAAGATCACCTGATTTCAGATTTATCATGTGGGAGATAAGAGGATTAACTAAATGATATCTGAGGGACTTGATTTTGTAATTCTCATAAATACCTCATGAATTTAATTCTAACGGCAACCATACAAGCTAATCTGTATCATTCATAACTAAATTTAAACATTTTTCTATCTAAAAGGCTTTTCAAAGCTTCTTTCATATGATAGATCCAAGCCAATATTTCGCATACATC
The DNA here is from genome assembly GCA_905160935.1 of Enchytraeus crypticus. Lineage (NCBI taxonomy): Eukaryota > Metazoa > Annelida > Clitellata > Enchytraeida > Enchytraeidae > Enchytraeus > Enchytraeus crypticus. Next base: position 1,273,350 of record CAJHZI010000208.1, on the reverse strand, counting down.
TATTGTTTCGTACATTAATATTATTACTATATATTATATAATATAATACATTATATGTATAATATTACATTAATATAGCAGGGCTGGTGATAAAGCAAACCAGTGAGGTTCATAATAAAAGGCAGCCAAATCGTGTCTAGCATGAAGCTCTGCTGAACCGAATGAATGCTCTTTCATTCAATCTTCTCAAATTATTTTCATGTCGGTGATATATTCGATCGCGGATCAGTATGTGGTTCAAATCCTCGGCTCGCCCATCCCTGACATTGCTTTCGAGTGAGAAACTGACGTTAATAAAAAGAAAACGCAACTAAGAGATAACGGTATTAACATTTATCTCAGTAGAATGAGCTGTGAAGTTCTTTGAAATAATCAGAGTGTTTAGTTGCAGCATACTAGAGAGAAATAATAGTAAATAGAATAAATAATAATCATAACTAAATAATAATAATCAGAACTAAATTGAATAAAATAATAATCAGAATAATACTAACATAATAATCAGAACTAAATTGAATATTCCGATGTCAAAATATACTGATTGCTCATTATAGACACCTCTATTTTGTGACTTTACGCTGTTAAATTAGAGATTCAGCTGCAACAACATTTCAAATGTTGTTTGTTTTGTTCCATTTTGGTCACTTCGGAGGAAAAGCGGGTTGTTTAGCGCCTTTTGCTAGACTAAAAATCAGTCTCGAACCAATAACTAATAAATTGAAGACCTACTTGCTTGAGAAATACTATACATTGTTTCAGTTCCACATTTTCAATATTCTATTAATGTGTTTCCTAAATATCTGAATTTTTTTCCAGTTCTAACATTGAACCGTCTATTTCTAAATTGTTTCTTCCTCCTTTCTTTACACTTTCGTCATTTTGGTTTTCTTTATATTAATTTTCATTTATAAAAAGAAAAACGAAAACAATAGCAACGAATTAAAATTTAATCCTTTTGATATTGTAAATATCTAGGTGAAAACAAATAACAAGCTGAAAGTAGACTAAAGTTGAAGTTCACAGAAGATTTCTTGAACCAACCTTCTCAAAGGTTCGGTAAGCAAAGAAATTGATTGATAGACTTACAGCTAAATTACTACAGAGAAAGGTAAGTAGCTTATTCAAACATATAAATACTCTTTATTTATATATGCTTATTTAATTATTTTGAAATCTAAACTACTTTCTATTCATTTGAAACAATGAAATAAGTTAATTTGATAATTCCATTATGCTAACCCTCGCAATTATTTTCGAGATTGAATGACTTTATGTGTAAAACAGTTAACTCTTTTAAAATAAAATTGAACCTGCTTTGTCCGGATCACTAAAAAATGCGCTAATATTATCTAACAAGTATCTGAAAATTATCTTAACCTAAAACTGCGTGTGCGTTAGAGGTGACTAACTGGAGATGTGTCGAATACACATATTTCAAATCTCAGTCCAGTTAAAATTACGCATGATATAAACCTTTTAATTAAAATTACGCATGGTATATTACTAAATGTCTAGCATTTTGTATTATATCAATTTGTTAATAGTTGTGGTAGTACTCTTCGAATGAAAGATGTAAATAAGAATATGTAACTTAGATCTGGCATTTGGCTGAACACTAGAGCATACAGTTTTCTACACACATTGTAATATACATGTATGTATGTAGCAGTTCACTAAAATGTATCGTTAAAAGTCGTGAGGAATTCTGTATAGAGAGGAAAGCACTAAGGTTAACTTCTGACTCGCATTTCTTTGTATTGCTTTAAGGATACAAATACTACAGATACAGCCCCAGCTTATGACCAAGTATTTATTGACTACTCAATACTCATGCAAATGTCCCGAAATTACTAACCTTACAATTTTGCAACTGCATGATATAAAATTTAATTTTTTGGAAATATTTAAACAGTACAAACAAGTTAAAGCAAAAGACAAGTTTTTCGACGGTTTCCTGTTCGAATAATGTCAGTGAATGGGAGAGCTCTGAAATCATTAATAAATAAGAATCTTTTTATGTAGATATACATAAATATAAAAGTAATTATTGAGAACCATGACTACTTGCCCACGACCGCTACGGCCAAAGCAGTAACACTAGCTTGATACAGAGCAATGAATTGACGATGACGATGGCTGCGGAGAAATAATATTATGAGAAAAGTAGTATACATTTGTTATTTTATTTAGAATTGTGAATAAACATTTGAAGCTCATTTAAAGTCTTTATGATGTGATAGAATTTTTTATGACTGGTTGACGAATGTTTATCCACTAGAGGTTTCGCGTATTTATTTATTCACGAAAACTTTGAAATTGTTCAAAGATTTTTCAGAATTCTTTTCAGAAGCAATTTTTCCATGCAATTTGCATTATTTATACAAACATGAATTTTACTCTTAAAAATTATAAAGCAGTAGGCCTATTTGTAGACTCGAAAACAAAAGAAAAAAAATCGTGTAGTGCTTGTGACTAAAATCCAAACCTTTAGAAACTAAACTCATGTAGTTCTTACTGATGCTACTAAAAACTTAGGTAGTAGTATTTATAAATATTAAAAAGCTAATAATAATAGTAAGTTAATTTATATGAGAGCCGTACTATGCAGTAAGCCCATTAGCGATAAAGGAGCCTCAACGTCGGCTATCCCTAGGCAAGACACCACCAAGTGTACATGACTAGATTTTCATCCCTTAGAGGAAAAAAGCACGTCGCAACTCAATGTCGAACTCGAGAACTATCATGCAAGAAATATATGTATTTGCTAGAGATAGAGAGTTGGACTGTTGAATGTGGAAAAACATATCTGGCTAGATATGCCGGTGATTCTAACATGAATTCTGTCGAGACTTTAATTGCTGATACAATGTTGGCATTTAAAAATAAATATAATTTTAAAAGTTATTATGTAGATGTAAGGCTGACTTTAAATTTATTCATTTTTCGTAGAGTTTCGTTTGTCAGTTGTTTGCTGCAGAAGGAAATAAAGAGAATTAAAGTTCATTTATTAAAATAATAAAGCCGAAATAAAGCCGAGCGCTATTCCTGTAGTATCTTTAGATTACAACACGCATATAAATTAATTTAATGAGAAAATAACATTAATAATATTAGAGTAACCGTAGAAGATTTTTAAAAATTCTGGTAGTATTTGTCTCATAACCTTTTGCGTGTATTGAATTTCTAAATACCTCAGAAAGTAGATGATTGAGCGAAAATATTTAACCTTTCTATTAAATGTTTCCAGACGTCATAGTTGTTTTGAAACTTTTCCAAGTCTGCATAGTAAAATCCTAACTGGAATGGACCAGACTAAAGCCGATGGACTGGTCGTGGGAAAGATCTCACCTGCCGGCGGTAAATCTAATCTACTGGAGAACATCGGAAATGACAAATATCAACAGTTTTATGACCTTAACGATTCTTGAACCACTTCAGGATATGATTATCCACTCCATTCTTCTCCACTCCACTTAGGCCTACTACTTCATAATATACAGTGGCTTACTAATGGGATACGAAATATATCCTGCCATTTTCCTTCAATGTCTTCCAGAAAATTTCAGCTTAGAGTAGGTATACCCGTATAGAAAAGTAGCGAGTAAAGAATAATCCACGGAAAGATATGATGGAAGATTTATGTCATGGTCTCCTTACTGGTACTGTCATTTCTGTGGACAAATTCTTATCTAATGTACTTGTAAACTAGCAGTTTACGACAGGCTTTCAAAGTGTTTGCAGCAAATAGCAGATTCGAGGTTATCAACCAATTCATTAGAGTGAGAGCTGAAAATGAAGAGATTTGCAGTTAGTCTATTATAAATTTATATTTGTGGTGTTGCATTGACGGATTACAGATTAAGAAAAGTTAACATCTATTAGTTGAATTTCAATTCAGATGTAAGAAATATACTCAGTGCTGAACGATTTTCCGAATACTTGATCATAGCATAAAAGTAAATCAATTTGTCAATTAATCAATTAACTAATTTTTCATCAATCAAAGAAACAGTGCGCTAAAACTCTAATGCTAGAGCTATAGCCTTAATGACGCTTAATAAATTGAAGTCTATGACTCAAATTCTTGCATAAACCTTTAATTAAAGTTAGCGTCACAACTTTTACATTTTACTTCAGTTTAGGTTTTTATTTGTTGTAATTTATGCCATTTTATGAACTATTAAGTCAATCAGTCTTTAAATCGTTTAGGTTTCTATATAAATTTGCAATCATCCGATTCCTTTCAGATTGGTGCTGATTTGAAAGCACAGTAGAGACGGAAATTGATTCAGGATAGATACCACAGAAACCTAATATCTTGTCGCGCAAATTCACTGCGTGCATAACGTTCTATCAAATGAGATTGAATTTTTATTAATATCAGAATGTGATCATCGCAATGTTAACGTGATGTTGATGATGATGATGATGATCATGATGATGACGATGATAATAATAAGAATGATGCCATGGAACTCATCTTTGCAATAATGAAGTTCTCACACACACACTCTCTCTCTCTCACACAACTCTCTCTCTCTTTCCCTCTCTCTCTTTCTCGCTCTCTCTCGCTCTCTCTCTCGCTCTCTGTCACACTCTCTTTTTCGTTCTCCCACTCTCTCTCAACAAATTGAATGATCATAAAAGCGATCATCAAATTTAAGTGTAGCACTTAGTTTGCAATAAATGTATGAATGGCTTCTAAAGTAAAAAAACGATGGCAAAGCAGAGCTTGTAGAGCAGGATGCCATAGGCACACATAGGTAATAGGCACAAAGAAGTTAGGCATTGGCACACAGAAGCTATAGGTACACATAGTGCAACAGGCACACACAGCCTATAGACAACAGAGGCAGTAGAGCATATGGGCGCACAGATGATGTATGTATGGACTGTAGGCATACGGTTCAGTTCAAAGAAAAGTAATTAAAGAAAATCTTCTATGAGTGTTAACAGATCAGTAAGAAAAACTTCGATGATGCTACATAAAAGTCATGCCTTTGGCTTAAACCTGCTACACTCTCACCATAACTTTGCACTAGGAGCTAAGTCTGCAGACTTGTATCTAAAAGAATATCCGACAAACGTCGTAAAATTTTACCGACATCTCGTGAATGATAAGATTTCAAAGCATAGTTTTCCCAAGTCAATAATGAAGAATTCTGAGGCTTCCTTACGATCGCCGCGTGGTGGACGCAGCGAGTTTTAATTTGCTAAACACCTTTATTTCTTGTCGCAAGGGTGTTGCAGTTTAATTGCTTTTCATGTGGGCGGTGTGTATGTTGTCAGTGTTTAGAGTTTAACGCTATTGGAAGAGTTCAGGACAAAATTTTCATTAGCTTTCTTCTGGATAAAATAATCAGTCCCGATTCCAAAAATGAAGCTTAAAAAATATCTATATAGGTAAACAGCTTTCCTTAAAAGTGATTCGTAAAGATCATCATTGGGTAACAAATTTATTTTAGTTACTGTTAAAATGACATAACTATTTAGCCCTAGCATCTAGGACTGCTATGTTATGTGATGCTATTCTCCTTTCGTTTGTTATGCTCTGCTATATATGAACCACTGTATGTAGCCTGATGTTACATCACAATATGTTATATTATGCCATTTCATGAAGTGCTATATAGCACTATGTATGCTATATAGCACTATGTATGCTATATAGCTCTATGTGTGCTGTATAGCTCTATGTGTGCTGTATAGCTCTATGTGTGCTGTATAGCATTATGTATGCTATTTGGTGCATAATAATACTCCGCGTTGTGTGCAACTACTGAGGGATAGATAGATAGATATTATGTTTATTTTCATAGATAGATAATATGTTTATTTTCAGCAAATACACTAAATGTATAAACGAGATCCAATCCATCAACAGCAATTCCTGCAACTAATGCGATAGACCAAATTTAAACTGAAAGTGTCGTAAGAGGCCACTACTCTAGAACTGAGTTAGCAAAGGAAAACCACCTCAGAATTTATAAAATTCCTGAGCTATAGGCTACAGTAAGATGTGGGTAAGACATAACCTTTCTGAAGATTCACTCGTTGAGTCTGATGGAGTACTCTTCAATGACGTGACAGTAGAATGTTATTAGCAATATGTACCTTACACCTGCTATGTGATGTTATGATATATTATTTTATGCGATATTTTGCTATTTTGTGTTTTCTAGAGTGGCTTAGTAATTATACTTTTATGGCAGATAAATAAGATATTATTTAAGCTCTCTTTCCCTCTCTTAGTGCACTGCCTGCTGGCAGGTCCATGGGTATATAACGCCTCCACTCATCGCCATCTTCCGTTCTCCTCTTCATGTCCACATTCGAGGGGATCTTTATATAATCTATAACATCCCTTGATACACCATTATTCTTGGCATTCTGCTAATGACGAGGTGGGCCCTCTATGTCTTCCTCAGCTTCGACTAACATTTACTGGGCAGGGGCGTCATTCCCTGAGAAAGCAATCCTGTTTATCCAAAACAGGATTGTTTTATTCTAATCAAGCTATTCTACTTTATTTTAACAATCCTGTTTACCAAAAGTAGGATTGTTTTATTCTAATCAAGCTATTCTGCTTTATTCCATTATAAGCCATTCTATCGCTACCCTAAGTAATATGAACGATTTCCTATGTTGTGATAGACATGGCAACTCTTCGACGACTCATTGAGCTTTTGCTGGTCATAGCAATAGCTGGGGTCAGACATCACAGCTGCTACAAGCTACCCGGCAGCAGCGCAGCTGTGGCTGCAGAAGATGTCGATACGAAGGACATAATCAGTGCAGAACCTGATAGGGGATATTGGCAAGAAAGGCTGGCCAAACTTTTGGCAGAACTAAGCAAGCAACGTAGAGAACGAGATCAAATTGAAACCAACATTTCTCCCGAATATGACGATTCAGTTTCCGCTTCAGGTTTTGTATTCAGTTTTTCGATACGTATTTTACCGCATAAGAATATTTGCAGGTAGTAGAATAAGAGCAAAGATACACAATTAGAGTAGTACAATTGCTCATAATAACATCGAAAACTGTGTAATTTACGCCAAATCGCTGAGCTAAATTTTATTTAGTTAAATAAACGGTGCCAAAATCCGAACTATTAATCGGTAGAGTTAAAATTATCTAAATGAATAGTAAAATACAAATTACGTCAATGATAGAATATGACGACATCGTATAGACTATATAATATAGAGCAATAGCTTATACTAAAAGTGATCGCTATAAAATGCTAATAAATATATTACAATACGCTAACTAGAGTAGTAGATTTTGATATTAATTATGAACGTAGTTTACATGTTAATGTTTATAATTTAGAGATGTCTTTTAACATTAATTTTGAATTTTCACTTGCCAGTGTCTGGCCATTTCCTAATTTGAAAATATTCAATTGAATGGCTATCAACGGTTTTACTGTAATATATTTGAAAGTTTTGTATTGCAGACTCAATTAGACTCTGGTAAAGCTGCTAATTATGATATTACTGAACAGAGCTATGGCTCTTTTATGGTAGCCTCTTTTGTATTGTTATTTGTTCATCCAACTACATGCTTTTTCTATTGTTTGTATAATTGGTGCTGTGATGAACAAATAAACAATACTAAACGAAAAAGATAAAATAACAGTAGCAATAAAACCATTATAAATAATTCTATTGAGACAATAAAATAATTGTGGCAGAGTTGTAGTAGAAATCTCATTGCGATGAGTCATGGGACTGCTGGTATCATCCCCGGGGGCATGGTTTAATTTTGAGGGTGTGGCTTTAACCAGGGACATAGTTCAAATCCTACAGTGTTGAACCGGTGGATCAATTTCGCAGGCAAAACCTTTCGTTGCTGATTAATGAAATTTTCGCTTATGTGATTAATTAATTGATTAACTACTGTACGAATTTTTTTGGATTGACTTACTCGTTGTTCAACTGATTGATTAACTTTTTGTACATTTTTAGAGTATCAGCTAGACAGAGACTCCTTGGAAAACTCCTCCCTTAACCCTGACCAATTAAATAAGATCAAAAGATTTTCCGAATTCCTCGGCGGCAAGAGATCAACGAAATACTTGGCTAACAGCAAAAGGTTCTCAGAATTTCTTGGCGGAAAACGAAAGAGGTACTCCGAGTTTCTCGGAGGTAAGAAGCGCTCTGGGGACTCGTACTCCTCACAGGAGTTGTCGCATATCCTCAGCGATGAGAGACTAAAGAGGTTTTCAGAATTTCTGGGGGGAAAGAGAAGTGGTCGCCAGCAGTCTATTTCCTTGGGTCATCCAGAGGTGCATGCCCCCTTACCCTACGAGGGTTCTGATTTATTCGAAGATGCTCGAATGTGACCTGCGCTATCTTCATCTTGCTATATCGCGTGAAGTCATTACATCGTGAAGCTTGCAAACAAATCATTAGTGCTATTGGGTCTCTCAGGAGATACTGTAAATGTATAAGCAATTAAAAACTTTATCGCAGGTTCATTTAGTATACTTTGGCTGGTTCCGGCTTAAAACAATATAGTATTTTATACATTTGTTTTGAATTGATTTTCTTTAGGTTTGGGAAACAAGCGTTCAATCAAGAATATAGTTATCAAGTCTGGTAATCTATTTGTGCTTTGTTTACAGTGACTTCTGACTAAGAGATATGATTAAATTTGGATTAATCAATTGAGATTGTAGCGTGAGTTATTTATGATTTAAGACTCCCAATAGAACAGGAAAAGCGGTAAAATCTTTGCAAAGTCATGAACGTTAGTCGATCGCTCACTTCTGATTTTATAAATTGTGGATCTAACTGTATTGGCATTATTTTCATTAGCAGTTTATTTTAAGTGCTGACAAACGTACTGATGATTTCGAGATAGGTTTACATGAATATATGACGTAGGTTTAAATGAAATAAACGATATGAAACAGAAAAATATGATATAACAGCAATAAATATATTCATACTGATCTTATCATCCCATCAGTAAGGCTATTCCTAAGAAATTCTTTATGTGCAGGTGTTATACATGTTGATTGACTGAACGGCTTCTGTTGTTAATAGAAGTGATTAGAAGTGATTAACTTGCCTTCCAACTCCTGTTCAGTACTTACAAAATCACAGTCGCTACATATACGGCTTTGAACCTTCAACCTGCTGTGACTCTTCTGTAATGCGGGCAGAAATTATATTTCTAACAGAATCTCGCTTATATTTGCTTATATTTGCGAAATAATATTATGTTTCTTTATATCTTGACTTCAAAATCACGTTTCACTCTCTCGCTGAAGCAGAACTGAACAAAAAGATATAGTAGCTATATTTGGATATAGATTCTATCTATATTATCTAATATTACATGTGACCTATATTATCTTATCTATCTAAATTATCATATATCTTATTCAAAGATTTAGACTTCTTTATTCTATGATGCTCAATATGGACATGCATGTAGTGCAAGTTTGAGAACATGAAACAAAAGTAGATAACATATTATAACAACAATTTGAGTGCTACTGTCGTCCAAGATATTATGGAATATTATTGAAACAAATCCAAGCCGGTGAGCAAAAATAAAACAAAAATAAATAGCATAAAGTAACAATTTGAGAACACTTCACTGAGACGTTAGCAATTGGCCGCAAGGCTCTCTTACGTTAGAGGAGGGACTGACCTCGGTTATATCCCTCCACTGCTTGACTGCTGACCTCGAGGCGTCTCGTCCCTGGTCGGCGGTGCGAGCTTCGGCTCGCTAATTAGGGAAATATTTAGGTATAGCGACGGCGCAGTGGAATATCACTGCGGACAATATCAATATGTTGAGACAGGAATTTCTAGGGATTGGTTTATTAAAGCGTTAAATGCTCTTCTCCGGATATACCGAATCATGATATGTCTCGAAGTGAGATTGAGATGAGGCGTATTGGGCTTGCTTTACCATGGTGGTCAGGGGCTCATGTTTCCCCGGGGGTGAAATGCTCTTACTCCGTGAGGGAAGCTGTCACCCGGGACTCTAGTATGTCTCTCTTCTCATAGTGCACTGCCTACTGGCAGGTCCATGGTATATAACGCCTCCACTCTTCCCGGTCTTCCCCTTTCCTTTTCATTTCCACATATGAGTGGATCTTTTAATCATCGAACATACCTAATCTCGGCCTTCCCCTGCCTCTTTTTCCTTCCATTCTACCTTCTATGACCTCTATTAATAGATCTTCACCCCTTAGAATGTGTCGTATCCAATTCTTCTTCCTATTTCTTAATACACTTTAGTGTCTATGCTCAACAAATTTGAATATTAATCGCAATTAAACTAAACTCACATTATAGAGAAATGATCAACTATGTTGATATCTATCACTTTTTAATACCACATGTTTAAACCGCTAGACAATTTAGACTTTTTTCTGTTTAACCAGTCCAGTGAATGTCTGAGATTTTACTCTCAGATCAGCGCGGCTGGGATTCGAACACACGTGGGTTCAATTTACCTCAGGATCTGTCATTAAAAACTTCATAACGTTACCCCTACGCTATTATGACATTCTAAAATATTAACTTTAACTATTAACTTAATATGAACTGGAGATGTGCAATTGTGAGGAGACGATGAGTTTTACTTATCTATGGAGCCATTCTTAGAAAGAAGTCAAGAATTGGAACCTGCCAAGATATTGAATTCCCATCCTATTCCCAACAGAAATAAATATGGGCCCTATATATACATGCTCTCTCTCTCTCTCTCTCTCTCTCTCTCTCTCTCTCTCTCTCTATATATATATATATATATATATATATATATATACATACATAATAAATACTAAGCAATACTTGACCAGGAGCGTTCTATGTCTCATCCACACTCGTACACTAGGATGAACTCTCTGAACTCATCACTGTCCTCTATCCCCCCACATTGAATCCTGCTGAACTTTATGTGACCCCCCACCCGTACCCCCGTGTCTCATCTGTCTCTCATATCTGTAAATATTATTAAAATTAGCGACCACGACGGGCACAGGGAGCGCTACAGTGAGCACACCCGTGATCACGCATACAGACCCCACCAGCTTCCCCCAAACCCCCACAGGAGTCACGTCTCCATATCCCACCGTCGTCAGCGTCACTATCGCCCACCAGAACCCTGCGGGGATTGAGGTGATGGCCGTCTTTCGCTCACCCAGCTCGACGTGGTAGGCCACGGCGCTGAAGATGATCGTTCCGACGGCGAGGAAGAAGAAGAAGACCCAGAGCTCGTGCATGCTGGTTCTGATGGTCAGGCCGAGGACTCGCAGGCCCCTCGAGTGCTTGGCGAGCTTGAAGATGCGCAGAACTCTGAGGAGACGAAGGACGATGTAGATACCGGTGGGGCGAACTGACTGACATGAGGTGGTGGACTGCTGGTTCTTCTCATCGAGAAAACTGTATAGATATTATATTATATAGTTCTTTATTATTTTTTATTTTATTATATGGTACTTTATTATATTTTATTTTATTATGTAGTACTTTATTAAATTTCATTTTACTATACAGTACTTTATTTTATTTTATTTTTTAAATTATACTTTATTATACATTATATATTTTATTATAATTTATTATATTATATTTTATTATATAATACTTTATTATATAGTACTTTGTTATGTGGTACTTTATTATATAATACTTTATTATATAGTATTAAATTATATAATACTTTATTATATAGTACTTTATTATATAGTACTTTATTATATAATACTTTATTATATGGTACTTTATTATGCGGTTCTTTATTACATAGTACTTTATTATGTGGTGCTTTATTATACATGTATATTACTTTATTATGTGGTACTTTATTATACAGTACTTTATTATGTGGTACTTTATTATAAAGTATTAAATTATGTGGTATTATATAGAATCTTATTATATAGTATAGAAAATAAAGACTCCATTTTGCTCGTGACATCTTACTATTTCAGGAACTATGTCTGTTTAAAAAATACTTCATAAAACACGTCTACAGTCCGGCAATACTACACACTAACAGACACTATGTCATCAGTGAGGACATAGATTCCCTAAAGGTCAGTATGATGCATTATTGGTTTATGTGGTTCTGATTAGTTTGTATGATGCAGATGAGATACATCCTACATGAGTTACAATATACGTCAAATGGTATGGTAAATGATTAGTATTGGTAACTACATTGACTTAAAATATTTATAAAAGCATCAAACGAGACCATTTAGGAATTCGTTAATAGATAAAACAAACAGTAATAGGTATTGGCGAGAGAGAGGAAGAGAGAAACTTTGAGAAATAGAAATAGAGAAAAGTTGATTGAAAGAAAAAATAGAGAAAGCGACAGATAGTAGAGAGAGAGGGAAGAGAGAGGGAGAGGGGAAGAGAGAGGGAGAGGGGAAGAGAGGAAGAGAGGTCAAAAGAAAGAGAATTGATAAACTAGGAAACCTGTGAAATATCATGACCGTATAGAAAGGCACTACAGCAACCATATCAAACAGATTGAACAGATTCGTAAAGAACGATCTTTTCGAATGACACCCGATAAACCTCAACACCAATTCCACGGTGAACCAAGCTACTGTGATGACTTCGATCAGGTAGAAATAGTCCAGCTGATTGTTATGATTATAAAACAAAGACCCGTGATTGATTGACTCTTTGTTCGGTTGCATACAGGAGAGATAATCAAACTCTGGCAGCGTCTCGATGCAGAAGTTCAACACAGAGGCAAAGATACACAACACCGAGCAGACGGCGTAGGCACGGGCCAGTAGGCTACTTTCAGGCTCCTCTGTGAAGTCCCAGAGGCGGCGTTTCCAGCCACCAGCCGGGCGAGGGCGGGGTTTATTTGTTGGATAGTGTTCTTTCTGTTTGTAGGCGGAGACTACGTCATCGCCGAGCTGATAAAAGAGGAGTTCTGTGAAGAAGACATCCTCGGGTACTTCAGCTGGACGAAGTAGCCTTCCTCCGCTCTGATAGAAGTAGAGAATGGCCTGTGAACATACATGTAAATTGTAATACTGATAAACCAGTTTTAATGATAAATGATTACTGTATACCTCTAATTCTCCACGTGGGCAAACAAAACACAGAACAGAAACAGAAAATAACGCAATTAATGCCATTGTTCGTAGTTTCAATAGTGCTCGATGTTGTCATTGATGACTGTAGCACTCTAATTATTATAATATTTTTTTAACCCCGGTGTAAAGAACCTGAGGTTTGATAAAAACGATTCCAGCAATACGTGCTGAATCGCCGCCCGGCTACTCGAGGTCATCAATCGGCTTAAAAGTACTGCTGAAGCAGACTGCATTATATCTTTGCAAAGTCATGGAAAGCCTTTGCAAAGAAAAGGTGTCTCTCGCATATCGCTTATTATTATTATTTTTCAATTTATAGCAAAAAATACATTGTAGCATTAGTGTAAAAAGGCAATGTAGAAATTGGCAATGAAAGAAAGTATAACGTATTGATAATAACTATACATCATTATTGAAATATAACACTGTTATAATTATTTAATAAGGTCTTCTTATAAAATTACAACAGCGTAGATATATCGCAAGGTATAATAATTAAAATTTTCAGTTCTACATCGAAACAAATTGAATGGCTTTAATTTAAGTTTGCTACATTCAATTGAGCAAAGCTTTCAATTAATATGATTTATAAAATGATATTTATTAATTTTTTGTTTTTAGTAATTTTTAATATTTACAAATCATTTCAATTTTAGTTTCTCTCTTAAAACTTTCAAGTAATTTTATTATAAAATACAATTTATTTATTATTTATTATTATTAATTAAATAATATTTATAAACAATTCTAACTAATTTAACCTGAAAGGAAGGACGATGCCGATCAATAAAGTACTCATGTCTTCTGGTGTCCCACAGTTTCGCTCTTTTCTCCGAATCTCCCAGCAGACTCTGAGGGTATCTCTCTAGAGTCCCCAACTGAGTTTCGAACTTCTGCCCACAGACGTTGATGATGACTCTTTGGCAGGCTCCACTGGAGCAGTCATGTGGAGGAAGCGGTGGAGATCTGCAGCGTAGTCCAGCAGGAGTGATGGAAGAATAGGCAGAGGCTATTCCAGATGCAACCACTGAAAGTGACTTAGATATGGAAAAGAAAGATGGAGATAAGCTTCTAGTTTGAGGAACCTTTAGAAGGTTTTTGCTTTGAATTATTGGATTTATTGATCTGGAAGGATGAGTTGACGACTGACGGTATTTGGTAAAGGAATGAACCGTTCGAGGTGATCGTTGCCTTGATATATTTGATTTCTTCTCGTCCTGCAATGCTGCATTTGAGTAAGCTACTTTTTCTCCATCTTCTTCATCATTTTCCAATGATTTTCGTCTGGCATCGCCAGGGCGGCCACTTGTAAGTTCGGAAATCAAGAGATCGGAAGAATAGCGTCTTTCCCGAGAAATACAGGAAGTGTCGAAACGCACTCTACTGCTGGTCCAAGATTTCGCAGTGTTGATTGAACTCCGAGAATCAGCCAAAAGGACTGGAAGATTATGCCCAGGAGATCGACTTGTTGATGTGTCAATCCCAGACTCATATGAACATGAAAGCCTTCGTCCAGCCTGTAAAGCCTGCTCAACCATAGACTTGGAATGGGCTGCCTCTATATCAGCTTCGCTTGTTGCCAGTTGAGAATACTGAATCTTGGATATTTTTGACTGCCCATCAGAAGTTTTGTTCTTGTTCCATGGAAGTGGATGTCTACCAGGCACTGTCAGCAGGTTTGGATTAGCGATGGAAGTCATCCTGGGAAGAAGAGTGAATGATCGGGAGTCAGAAGGAGTAGGAGATAGGGACGCCATGGAAATTGTTCCATCGTCCAATTTCCATTTTTCGCTCATTTCAAGATTTAGGTTAGAAACTTTAGTTTACTTATTAATAGTTATTATAATATTTTAAATAGATATCAATGGATTGATATTAAGTTGTGTCAATAGATATTAAACTAATGAATCAATTTCTTGGCTTCCACTATCATTGTAAGAGCTTAAGCAATTGACCTATTTATAAAACTATTTCTTCAAATAATTTTAAACAAATTTTCTGGTATGGTTTGTTTAATAATATTAGCAACAACGTTACGTAGCTCTATGCACATCTAAACGTTACTCTATGTGACGCAGGCCCTATGAATGTCTCCCATATACCTGTAAAGTGTCATACTGCGTTGTAGCTACATTTCAACGGCTGTTCAGACGTTTAATCATTGAGAGCCAATACTGGTATCAACTCATCAAATATTCATTAGGTGTTGCTGGAACAGCATGTCTGCTACAAGGTGGCCACGTTACACAGGCCAAGAACTACTGAGGAAGGGGAATAAATTAGAAGAGATAAATCAAAAGGTAATCCTATCAAGTTTTAGAGTTTATTTTAGTTTTAATCTAAAAGTCTAGTTTTGTAGGAGTCTAGTTTTTAATCTAAAGTTTAGCCTATCTAGTTTTAGAGTTACGTTGAGGCTATCATGTGCAAATATCTTGTATTAATTATTTAATATGCTTGTTGTACTGAATCCCTATATCTTGGAAAAATATTGCTTCTGATGTGGTTTCCTGTTTCCTTCCTCAGATTTTGCTTTCTCGCCTCTTAACACAAGCGCAGTTAAGTATTGATCTATTCTTCAGTGTCCAGGACACAAAACAGGGTTTTCCCCATGCTGTGGGCTACATAAGCTATGGTAAGGCATAGCCATTTGTGAACTGATTAACCTGTTGGTCTATGGAGTCCTCTGGATGAAGCGTGACAGCAGACTCTACCAATGAATATGGACCTTGGACCTAATACTTGGCAGTACACTAGGCAGAGTGAGATCCAACCACTACAGAATAGATGAAAAGTTTACTTCTCATGTCGTTTACTTCTCACTTCTCATGCGCTCACGCCATGACTAAAGAGAGAAACAAAAATGAATATAATCCGAGCATGTTAGTCCCTGTATTATGCCACGCCTCAATTATCAGCATCAAACGCTAACGTAGGGTGAGTTTAGAAACTGAGTAAAGTACAGGTAAGAGGTATGCTGTGCCTGTATGCGGCAATAATTAATTATTAATTTGTTAGACTATAATTTTACAATGCCTCAATTCGCGTAGCGCTTGCCTATGCCTGAACAATGTAGACTTGAATGCCTTCGTACTCTTTCCTCACTATTTAAGCAGACTGTGTGCAATGCTATGTCGTATATCCCCTCAACAACAACGGCTTCGTTAACTTTTTAAACCGATTTTTATCCACCTTCCATTTCCCTCTGCACCCTCTGCAAACAATCTTGCATAGCAAATAGTAATTTCGTACTAATTTCAATGATTTATTGAATACAAATATTTTGATAATAGTGCTACCTAAAAAAGCCAATAAAATCAGTCTAAAAGAGCCAAGATCAGGAGGCAAAGCAGAATATGATGTTTATCTAGATGTCGAATTTTAACTTTGTAAGAGCGATTATATAAGCGAGATAATTTTATAGATGATAGTAGTGGAGGTATTTATAAGAGAGATTTTATAGTGCAATTTGAAACCTCTTCTGACTTTATAAAAGCTGTGATATTTTATTCACTGAACAATTCTTGATTTATTCATTTTTTGATTTTTTAAAATTTATTTTCCCTAATGAATTTTTGCTCAACTTGGCAGCCTCTACTATTTACATCATGTGTCCGTAAATTCCCCATGATGTGTCTGGCGAACTATGGAATAGACCAAACCTATACTCCATGTTTGGAATAAGGTGACTAAGTTGGATCATAGCAAGGCAATGAAAAACATTAAGTAGACTTAAAGATTTTACCAAATCAAAAGTTAGGCTTTAGTAAAGGCTCAGTATTTGTTGTGGGATCAATGGTGTCCTCTTGTTGAGCGTAAGAGCACACTGTAAGTAGAAATATGTACCTTGAACATGCTTCTTAGCGGGGTAATACTATGATAGTAAAAGACTTGTATGTATATACCACGATTTCTCAAATGAGACCAACTTTATCTTGCATATTACAAAAAATTGCTAAGGATTTGCACAACATGCAAACAGCTATTAATTTAGTGTTAATCGACGTTAACGATTTTTAACTTTGTTCCTTGGTTGTGGGTCCATAATAATTTTAATTGAACGAAACGTATGCATATTTTTCTAAATTTAATATTTTTATACCATTATACTAAGGCCATAACATCACGGTATATGCATGCTATTCAGTTTAAAAGTACTGTATAATGCATGTAAGTCTGGCATGATATAAATAGTGTGTAGCCGACGTGTTATATATTGCAGTATTTTATACAACACGAATTCATAGTCACACATTGTTACGTTCCTGTTTGATATAGGGCATATATCGCTTCACAACACCTGCTCACAATTCACAAAATATCTTAGCCTACAGAAAATTCAACACCATCAGAAAAATTAAATATCCTGCTAAAGAACGAAAATTTTGTTGGGCACATTTATGCAATTATTTAGTTTTAATTATTCATCTGTTGTGTTGTGTACTTGCCGATGCTCAAAATTGACGAAGTTAATTACTCAATCTTGTCATATCTCCGTGATATTGAGCCCGGAAAGTTAACTTTAACGTCAGATTCTAATTATTAAAAGGAAGTATTGCGGGTGTTGGATTTTAAACTCATGTTCTATTAATTCACAGACAGAAATCCAACTCTTATATGCACTGCCTCTCGATTAGAACAAGTATTTCAGATTAAGACCAATTTAACGGACTAAAGGCTAGCCTTAACGACAAGATAAGATTCGCTTTTAGATAAGCGAAATTATGGCAGCTAGCTGCAAACTAATGTCATTTTATTGCTTTAATGCGTCTAATATTAATGGTGGATGATAATTAAGCAAATACCAAGTGTAAAAAACCTAATCAAAATTTAGTTCAATTCTCCAAGCACCATGTTTTCTGAATGAAGAATAAGTACTTTTTAAATATTAGTCCAGAGCATCCATTAAGACTGAACACCTTGATGTGATAAAAGCTAATGTGTTCAATAAATGTTTAAATGAATTTAAATGAATGAATGTACTCAATTAAGGCTAGATTCAATAAATGTCAATGAATGTCTTGAGTAGATCTCAAGTAAACACTGAATCTGCGTTCAATAGTCAGTCAAGAAATGAAATGTATTTCTTCAACCTCTGAATAATGCCGTTAATTATATAATAATAAAAGTAACCGATTTTAAATTCTCTAACTTTCGAATAGATAAAGATAGTGCGAATATTATATTTGGCAATTCAAGTAAAAAACACAGGCAAAAAGTTTTAACTGTTTTACTTCCTGGATACTGATTATCATTGTTTAATACACTCAGTTGCAAGTATGGTTGAATTTCTTAATTATCTGTAGTTGCTTATTCAAGGAGGGTTCTTGATATATCCTTTGACAACAACTGAGTTAAATTCGCAGTACATCTTATATAAACGCGAAACAAGTTTGACGCAGGCCTACATTTATTATAAAGGCTCAAGTCATCAAAAGATTAATGCTCAGAGATGGTAATATTGTAAACGAGGCCTATTACAAGATAGCCACTATTCGTGACTCTTTATGCTTGAGTGAACCCTTAGGGGGTTTGAAGCAAACACTTATCCCCTAGGACCTACCAACAACAAAGCTAAAAATATAGTTGACATATGAACGATATTGGTGACTTGTTACATCTCACAGTATTAGTATAATTTTATCTTTTCCGCTGAATTTATAGAAACTATTGACTCATCGATAACTGTACGTGTTTCATCAGACTATTAAATTATAAAGGCTAATGAGGAACTCTAAACAGACTGACAGTTTAAGACATAGAAATCTGATCACATCGGCTATGATTTTTGCGAGTCAACACTGCTTCTCTTCACTAAAATGTTCCCTACTCCACACCTTCATGTTTGTCTCTCACTTTCTAATTTTCTGACAGTGGCAAAGGCCAAGGTTTGTATTCCTACCTATAGCCCTATGTAACTTTCACGCTTCATAAAAAGCACTCTTTCATTGACTGTATGTACAAGTTGAAATACAGATTTATATAGTGACAATTCAATTTGTCTAATTCATTTATAATGACATTTTTAATGACATTTTGTTATCACTAAATATAATTTGAAATTGTCTTTACACTACAAAATGTAATTATAAATATTGTATTTATATAGAATTTCTGTAATACATCCTTAAAATATACAAAAAGCTTTTCATAAAAGAAAAATAATTAATTTAAAAAGAAAAGCAATGCCAATGACTCAATATGACTCCCCTATTGATTGATCGAACAGTTAATTGACTGGCTGATTTAATACTTGATTGCTTAACTTATTGATCTTGATTCAAGTCATCCGCTGATAATTTGGTGATACAACACCGTATCATGTTGTCAACACAAAAATAGAATCATATACATGTATACTTACATGCATATATACATGTATATATATTATATATATATATATATATATATAATGATCATATATATATATATATATATATATATATATATATATATATATATATATATATATAATTATCCCCCATATTATCCATGTAAATTACGCCCTCAGTTAGAAGCTAGCCCGAGAGAAAAGTTAGCCCAGATGTCTAAACTAGTTGCCCTCTTGTTCGTCTATTACAAAGAGTTAAAACGAATCTAGGATTCTTAGCTCGCCCTTTTATATTACTTTTGAATACTTTCTTAGAGGTGTGAGCATAGCATAAGGGCATGGCCACGGGTTTGAAGGCTATGTTATACACGTTTCGGTAGCCGTATGCGGAAACGTTCATTCAAAAATTAAAAACATTTAAACATTTTCTAGAATTTGAAACGAATCGATAATTGCAGTATACTTATCTAAGTTAAAGTTAAATGAATGAGTAGCTACAAAGTTTCTTGCAGAAATGATTAACGTAATTATACATGTTCGATTAACTTGGTTGTATAACGCATTTAGACTATAGACTATATATTACACTATGTATTGTAGAACTAGAGGTCGTAAATACAAACTTGTTAAACATATAATTAGATTAGATTATCGTAAAAACTTTTTTAGTCAGAGGGTTATTAACAGCTGGAATGAGCTTCCAGAGGAAGTTGTAGAAGCAAAATCCACAAATCAAGTGAAAAATGTGTACGATAAATATCAGAAGTTGGCGTAATATTGCCATATGAGTATTATTACTTGTTAGATATTAATTATGTATTTTAGGGTGTACAGTATAGATATGTGCCATTAGGCTAGGTCTAAAATAGAAAATAAAGCTAATATATTCACTCAAATTGCTGTTACCTTGCTTTTTGTAAATACAACTTTGTATTTGTCATTATCTAGCTTATATGTGTATTGTACATTATGTAGTTAAGTTGGGCCTATTTATATACATTGTTGTTAGTTAATTGTGTAGGCCTACTTTTATTAGCTTTTTGAATGAGTCTTAAACAAACTATAATTTGCTTTCTGACTCAGAAACTGATATGTTTTGTTATATTATTAGAATTGAATCAGCGATAACTGATTTATTACTTATTGGCAACAATATTTATAAACGGCTATTCTGATGTAATTTTTATTTTTCAGGCTTGAAGTTCAGTTATGCACTGTTCAGGATAAATTCTCTATAGCCTGTAACCTGGTTTTCATCCGATAGAACAGTGACGTTCTGTAACTTCTGCTCGTTGTTTAAGGAATGGCCTCGTCTAGCTGGTCAAGATGCTGTCATATTCTGGCAATGTTGGGATTTGTGATAACACAGGCTTTCGGGCAGACTGAGGAAGTTTACGAAACAACAAGTTTGTTTTTTACGACATATTACTTAACTATATGATGTTCGATATTTTTTAAATGGCTGCGTAAAGAAAAATTCAATAGCTTCTTAATGGACATAGAATGGTCCAATATACAACTTCATTTTCATTATAATGATTATTTAATAGCCACACAAGATTATAAATTTTATGTCCTTTAATAAATACCTGTAGAAGAAAAGATCAGAGTGCCTGCATACACACCAGTGGTGTGTTAATATTAGCCTCCAACCTCCAACCAAAATATACAGTAGGTAATACCTCGAATCTATTGATTTCTTAAAAGTTATATTATCTCCAGGATCACTTATGATATAAAATATTACCTCTCTTTGGCAAGTTTAGTACTAAATTATTAAATTTTACTATAATTTTAGTTTTATGATTTGAATGGTTTTATTATCTGTTATAGTTTTACTGTAGTTTATAGTCTTATTATTTGTTAGATGAATCCGGAACAGATGGTGGAACAGCTGGTGGAACAGCTGGTGGAACAGATGATGGAACAGCTGGTGGAACAGTTGGTGGAACAGATTCAGCTACAACTGAGGAACCTGGAATAGGATGTGTGTCCTCGTTACTAATTTCTTTCTAGCTTCCCTTGTATAGGGGCCTACATTTTATTCGTTCTCTGTCTCTCTAAATCTTTCTACATCTCTCTCTCGCTCTCTCTCTCTCTTAATCTGTCTCCCCATTACTCTTATTTTTCCACTATCTCTCTTTCTCTATTTCTCTCTTTAATATCAGATGAGGCAGGACCGAGATTAGGAGTGTTAGATGATTTAAAGATTCATTCATATGTGGACATGAAGAGGAAAGCGGAAGACAGAGTAGGGTCGAGGCGCTATATACCATAGACCTGCCTGTAGGCAGTGCACTAAGAGAGAGAGATAGAGAGAGAGAGGGAGAGAAAGAGAGAGAGAGAGTAAGAGATAGTAGGCCTATCATTTGGAAACTGCACATGACACACCCCTTACTCAGTGTTATTTAAGATTATCTGCATGTCTAATTCCCTTTTCACGTACTAATATGTATATGAAGAGCTTGAATATACGCGGTCCAAAACTGTGAAATAATGTTTCAGACAACATAATTAACTCTATTTCTGTTTCTGAAATTCTTTAGTTTCACATTTGCTCAATAGTGATTTAATGCACTTTAACTGTTGTGATCATAAGTAGTCCATATATCTTTTGCATTAAATTACTTTGACATGTTTGACATTTTGTAGCTATATTCTTTGTAATTAAAGTGAATGACTATGATAGGTTTCACAGTCCTATATAGCATAATGGTCAATTAGTAAACGAATTTGTAATTCTTAATTGTTTCTACTGAATGTATTATCTCATAGGGCTTAGGCGTTTTATGGTACTCTTCTTCGTTTTGATTATTTATTTATTTTGCTAGTTAAGTATGTTTTTATATAATGTTATTGTAACAAAGATATTAGCGAAATTTATAAAACTAAATCACTAGAATGAACAGCAGTGAGATTAATATGATGGTTCCTGAAGCTTCCGCAGGAATATCTACAATCCCTTCGTTGAAGTGAATAATAATTAATTAAGAATATGATAGCATTATATTTTTAATAATTGAATAATAATATATAATGCTAATAATAAAAATGATGATGATAGTAATAATAATAATAATAAGAAAACTGTTCTCGGCTGTTAAGCTCTGAATGTAGAAAAACCAAGAACAGATGCAAACATTTAGCTTAAAGTTTGTTCCGTTACTTGTCATTTATAGACTCACATTACGGATTCGGATTCGTAAGGAAATACTTGAAAACGATTTCGCCGACCTTATACCTGAGTAAAACTCGCGATGTTAAATAAACAGTGAAGTTATGATGGCAGCATCAGACTGGATTCTGCCTTTAAAAACAACGAACACAGAATCACAGTAAAATCTTCTTTAATTGAATGACGTTGTAATCGATGTTAATTTTTATTGTTATGAGCAGTAAACAAGCTGATAGCTCTGATAGTTCTTGGTTCGGTTCTTGCCTTTCTGCTGCTGGCCGTGGTCACGTGTGGGTGCTGGGTCTGCAGGAGAATGAGACGTAGATCCAAGGTTAAGGACAGGGTCGTTATTGAAGGCCACTATTCCAACAAGGCAACCAACAACGGCTCCAGATCAAAGTAAAACTCTAATAAATTTATATACTTCTTATAATTTTACTTTTAGACTTATACAATTATACAATTTAAAATCCGTGCTGTATCCTGGTTAACATGGAATAGACCAACATTAGGCTGAAATTATCATAACACGAGACTTAGGAGGAAAACGAGAAATGTAATAAGAAACCACACCAAAAGAATATTTCATAACAATGGTGAGGCTATATTATTTTTGGTATAAGCTTAGATTTTGTGGTGAGATCAACTTTTTGGTCAATTGGTAGCTTGAAAGCAGACTCTGTTAGACCATAGACCTGCCACTTGTCAGAACAATGGAGAGGCAGACAGATCACAAGCGTAGAATTCTATACTAAATAATTTAAGTATAGAATTTCCTGGAAATATCTATTGCCCAAATTAGACTTAGTGTTGATTTCTATTTAGATGAAATTGAAATTGTATCAACCCACTTACTTGAGTTTGACAACCAAGTGGTAACTGAGCGATATTTGGCTGTAAACCCATTTTTAGTGTTACGAATAAATAAATCACCTTCAACTATTTCGCCAGATTGCGACAGCGTAAATTCGTGAATAACTTCTTCTATACGTACTAAATGTATTTACGTTACTTGCCATCACTGGATTGCCTTAACAATTGAGCTTCATTGTGCTAAAAATTTATCAATGCGGTGAATTTCCGTATTACAGTAGATATGAGCATTATTGGTCAAATATGAAGCTGGATAAACTAAAAGTTTCCTGTACAAGATTAAAATTCGAAATCAAACATTTAATTCAGAATTAGACGTATATATTATTATTATTCATTACACTACATGTAATGAATATTATTTATTTTATTAAATAGATGAATAAAACAAGTAGACGTATATAATTTTTGTGGTTTTTTCTAGGGTCATCGCTGTGAGAGAGAATGTTTACCACCAGAAGCCTAAATCGTTTTGGGGTGTCCAGCACGCCGTGGCAGAGGCTATGGAGCCCCAGTCCTTCTACGGAAGCAATGGAGAGGGCGGAGCTTACGGCGGCCAAAGAGCTATGTACGGATCTCCATCATACAGCGGGGCAGGGCCTCGATCTCCTTACCTTCCTTAGATTTAAATAATTTAAAACAAATTAAATTTGAAATGGATAGCTTTCTATCATACTAATATATTCGGATTCATATAGAAACTGCCAAACGTAAAAATATGTTTATATCTGGAATTATATGCCCTACGCGCTACTATTAGAATTGTGCCGTATTGTCTCGATTGTACTCTCTATGAGTTTCTATGGTAAATCCGTATATAAGAAGTCATTTAATAAGGTAAAACGTCAGTTGTCATTGCTTTTAAATTTATCTTTGTAAGAGAAGCTAGGAAGTTTCATTCTAGTAACCTGTATAGGAAGATGTGAGCATCCGACCTTAACGTTAAATTCATTAGCACGTAGACATACTGGGAATTATCTTAATGTATTTTTCTATGGTGCTATAATCATATTGTAAGAAGACATTTTTGGTTTGGTATCATTTCTGCTTCCTCTCATTGCACTACAAAATGTCTCTCTAATTTTAGACTAATAAATACAAGTATCAGAATTTCTCGTCGAATGTCTGATTTATGATTCTTACAATCTGTAGATAAGTCGATCGACCGATAGACCACCTGATGACCCATCAGCCTAATTAACTGACCGATAGACCACCTGATGACCCATCAGCCTAATTAACTGACCGATAGACCACCTGATGACCCATCAGCCTAATTAACTGACCGATAGACCACCAGATGACCGATCAGCCTAATTAACTGACCGATAGACTACCTGATGACCGATCAGCCTAATTAACTGACCGATAGACCACCTAATGACCGATCAGCCTAATTAACTAACCAATAGACCACCTGATGACCGATTAGCCTAATTAACTGACCGATAGACCACCTGATGACCGATCAGCCTAATTAACTGACCGATAGACCACCTGATGACCCATCAGCCTAATTAACTGACCGATAGACCACTTGATAATCGACTGGATAATTAATTGACAGATAGACCACCAGCTGACTATCAGCCTCATTAGCTGACAAATAAAGGATCGATCAATCTAATTAACTGACCACTCAATGACCGATCCGCCTAATTGATTTTGACTGATCACAAAATGATTCATCAGCCTAATGAAAAATGCATGTAGGCTTACTTCTACTGCAGATGGTGAAGCTAAATTTAAAATACCCAACATTTTCATCATTGAAATTACAATATGATATTAAATCAGCAGTACAGGTGTTGGTTAAATCTGTTTAATATATTAAAGAACATAATTAAATGACAATTAAATTTACTTCTTTATCAATTTCTGTCTTATTTTTGCCCTGCAAAGCGGAAGCTTAAAGATATTCGTTCCTGCTCAGATTCAGTTCAGAGCACTCCTACCAAGTTTATCCACTTAGAAACTTTCCGAAATACAAAGATAAATTAGGTAAATTATTAGATTAATTAAAATTAAACTGAAACTAACTAAAAAGTATAATTACATCTACTTAAATATAAATAAAGATAAAGTTTAAAAATGTAAATTTTAAATTATTGTTAGTAACATTAAAATAAATGGTGTATTAATACAATATATATAAATAGTAAATATTAAACACAGCTTTTATAAAATAAAAGTAAAATGACAATTAATTTAAAAAAGATTTAGCTAATGAAGGATTAAAGTAACTGTACTATACATAAATATAGTCCTTAGCTTAAAAATTTTGGTTCTGACGTGATTTCACATTGGCAATTTCAATTCTTTCAGTCGTTTCAGACTACTCTTTTAATTTACGATTGGTTCATTTCGTAGCGCCTTGGATACAAGATACGAAAGGGCTTTGTCGATAATAGTCTAAATAAATAAAAAAGTCGAGTTCGAAAGAGCGCTTATAACTCAAGAACGGCTGAACAGATTTAAATGATCTCAGATGTTTTGGATTCGCCTCCAGCGTCCCCTGCATAGTAGCCAATAAAATATATACAAAATAATGATCTAATTACCAAATAAAGGTATAAATCAAAACATTTCAAAATTATAACATGCGGCCATCTGTCGAGTGACAATGATTTATATCAAATTTTTAATTATTATTTCCGCAACCCTCCAACCCCTTCCAAGTGGGTATTTTTGGGGGTATTATATGGAGGGCGTGGAGGTAGAGGCTGGGTGGTAGGGGGTTTGACAGAAAGAGTTTCTATTTTCTTTTAGGAAAAAAATTGTTAAACGATTTTGAGGATGGGAAGCGGAGGGCATGGGGATGGTGGTGGGGTAAAGTGGGAAAAAAATTTTGAAATAAAATTTTTTTTTTAAAATTAAAGACTTTTAGGGGAAATTTTTGTTTCGGTGGGGGTTGGATTTGGATGGTGGGAGATTTTTGTACGAAGAGTTTTTGTTTTATTTTTGAAAAAAGAAATGGAAATTTTTGGGGGTATTTTTTGGGGGGGTTGAGGTGGAGGTTGGATGGTAGGGGGTTTGACGGAAAGAGTTGTTGTTTTCTTTTGGGAAAAAAATATTGTTAAAAATGTTGGGGATTGGAAGGTGAGGGGGAGGGTGACATGGGGGTTGGGAGTAGGGTAAATTAGAAAAAGAAATTCAAAAGTAAGTATTTTAAAAAATTAACATTTTTGGGTTAATAATTTCATTTCAACACATTAGGTTACACGACATTCAATGACTGATAGGCGTTACTAAGTTCGCCAGGTCAGCTAGTTAATAATATTTTTGCTACAAGTTTTTTTGTATTTCTCCTACTGCTTTCCATTGCATTATTTCTTACTGGTATAACTACCTGTATAATAGCAACATTTAGAGTGCTACTGTCGTCCTTAAAATATGAAGTACTATTGAGAGAAATGCAAGCCGGCCAGCAAAAGAAAAGTCCGAAAGAAGAGTGTTTTAAGTACAGCATAAATAATAAATGATGTGTGAAACATGGACCTTAAGCAAGGAAAATATTAGGAAACAAGAGGCATTGGAAATGCGTATGTGGAGAAGAATGGAAAGGATTAGCTGGACTCAAAAGGTTACAAATAAGGAAGTTCTGGAGAGAGTTTGTACAGATAGACAGTTGATAACTGTAGCCTACACGTATTAAGAAATAGGAAGAATAGCTGGATAAGACATTCTACGGGGGAAATTCTACTCATATGTGTAAAGATCCACTCATAAGTGGAAATGAAGAGGAACGGACGACAGATAATAGTGGAGGTGCTATATACCATGGACCTGCCTGTAGGCAGTGCGCTAGAGAGAATAAATCATGAAATGTTCACTGAATTTTGGAAGCTGAGTAAAGCAGGGTATTACTAGGGTTGCTCACTTGTTGAGTAATCCATTTATGATTTATCAAAGGCCTAAAGGCACAACTACGACAGGAACAGAGGCAATAGGCTTAAGGCACGATAATGTAATAGCTTAAGTTGTGTTTAAAATTGTATGCAAAACAAAGCAAATACTGGCCGAGGAAAGATGCCCGCAGGATTGATTAGTTTATACCTGTTGTGTAATTTGTGAATCAATGATGACCCAACTGAGAAATAACCTCAAGGCTCTGATTTCATAGACCGCAACAGAATGCTGCTCGATCGGGTTTTGTTTGTGACATTTTACTTTAGAATTTATGACACCTAATAGATTTCGCGATTTCAGAATTCGTTGGCTGCTCAAAACTTGAAGGCATAAATAAACACAAAGCAAGAAAAGTCAGTTTTCTGATATAATATTGAGAAGATCATAACAAGAGCAGAATTGCATTAACATAAATGCTATTTTTCAAAAGTGTTACCGGAAAATTAGAATATACATGTTTATTACATGGCGGCAACAATTATGGAATCGAATGGACTATAAAAAATACAATTTTCCTGATTATTAGAGGAAAACATAAAAGTTTCTTTCCAAAACGTCTATATTCACTAATATAAAACTTTACAAAATACTTCTGCAATAATTTCTGAGAACATTTTTGTTAATTTAATATCCGTTACATAACTTTTCCAATTAGCTGCCCTCCTGATTACTCTCTATTGGAACAGGATTTATTTATATTTATGTGCTTGTGATATTTATTTCGTTTTGGGTTTTAGTCCTCGAACTTAGTTTTTCTTAGTAGGCCTACTAGAAATATCGTTATTTATTCACGAACCGGTAAGTTAGCGCTAATATGCGATTAACTATCTAATAAAGACTAGAGAATCTGAATGCTGGTATAATGTTTTGAAACCTTTCATTCTTTAATCACTCAGCTGATCCCGGAACTCTAAATAATTGTCCACCAATAGAGTGGAACTTTTGCATCCTATCTAGCTTGTTGTATCCAAATATACTAAAAAGCACTATAATATAGAAAAACTAAACACTTGCTCCTTGACTTACAGCGATGTTTGGGAGGAATATAACTATATGTAGCAATTTAAGTGCTGGTGATTTATTTATGATTTGCCATTTATTTTTACATTTTCGAAACACGAAACGTGACATAACGCAAGGCTTTATCCTATCATCAAGCAGTACAATCCAATTATATTGGAGGCTATTTAAACTAACTAATTTCACTAATTTGAGTAGGTTAACTAGGTAAGCTAATTTAATTCATTGAACAACAACTCCCTATCTTGTATTTATTAACCAACATTGATCGGATGGTACTATTCTTTTAATTTTCTGGAATTTTACAATAACCATAGTTGAATAGGTCAACTTACAATATATTAATAACTACTCTTTAATTAAGAAATCATTGCTTAGGAAATCCGCTCATATTGTAAAATTCTGCGTATCACGTAAATAAGATTAATCTGATTAATGTAAGTAACGTAGGCGTATAGGCACTCACGTCAACAATCACTCAGCCTACATTCTTTGATATTTTGTGGTCTATTGATTTTGCTTATTACATCCGGTGAATAACAAACATTAGCCTTTCCTGATCGTATACAACTTATCAGCCAATCACACGTTCACTTACATCTTATTCTATTTTTAGATTTCGAGACAGTCAAAGCGAAGTTCAGTGAAGGATGGCGAAGAGAATTGAATTGACGATTCAGTATGGCTATAGGCGAACTTTTGAAGCAACGACGTCAACTGTAGGCGTTTATTATACTAGAAACTCGCTGAATAGATGCGTAGGATAGAGTATCTGAAAGTTGTAAATGTTATTGTAAATGACTAATTGCTACTTGAACAATTGACACGGATTTGAATTCAATGTCCCCCGGTCCATAAACGGTTACGTCAAACATTGCCAGCAAGATAATCCCTTTGTTATCTCAAAGCACGCTTCAGCTATATATAAGGTGCTTGATTTGTGTATTGCAACATAAGTAAACCAGTAACTTTAAGCGCCAACTATTATATCAAATTCTAATTTTAAATTCTTTTGCTTAATTTTAATTATATATAGGATTTAAAAAATAAAACATTTAATTAAGCGAGAAGTAACTTGATAAGTAAAGATAAAAATATAACTACGAGTCTAATCTATCAAATATTTGGAAAATTTAATTTAAAAATCGAAAACAAAAAGAAAACTCTAAGTTTGGCATCATGGCGAAACAGGTAGGTGAAATTTAATATGTAAAATCTCTTTCTGATTACCCACAAGTCTACGTGTATATATATCTTTAATAGTTTAGTTTAAAAATGTTGACGATATAATATACACTCGATGTTTGTAGAAAAATGATTTCGCTTCGAGTTGCTCTGGAATATTAAACATATCTCAAAGAAAATTAAATTAATCCCTAGAAAGAATTTAAGAATGCCATCGAAAGACAATTGAACAAAATTCTGAGCTGCCCTTGGAGAATCATTTTAGGAATCATAGTTTATATAAATAAGCTACAATAAGTTGTGAGTAAAGAGAGCCTTTGTGAAGCGATTGACTCGTTAATCGTTGGAGTGTTCTTCATGGAACTAGAAAGTAGAATGTGAGTGGGGATATGTACCGTGGACTTACCATTTGGCAGAACGCTATAGAGAATTTTTTCTTAAACTACAGATAGTCCATCTTTAGATCGTTGCAGAAATATATCAATATTACGATCAAATTGTACATGTAGGTAGTTGACTTCTCTGGCCGCTCATTAGAATATAATTGTTTTACTTACGTTTATATAATACACTTATTTAACATCATCATCATCTTCTTCCATTAAATCCCAGTTTAATCAGAGTCGGGATACGAATTGACTTTAATTTATCCATTCGTTTAAGTTTCTGTAGCAATTTCTGGAGCTTAGGCGCTCATCCTTTCCGACGTTGATTTGGATCTAATTTTTTTGTCGCCTACTACGACACGTGCATATTTACACGGTTGGTCTATTCTTCAAGCAATCCGGACACAACACGTGGAACATATTTAATATAATACACGAAATTTAAGTTTGTGTATGATCTATGATTATGCACTGTATAATTCTAGATCACACAAAAGCGTGAAGTTTAATTTTTAACCAGTGGGTTTAACGTTAATATCAGAAGCTCGAAGGGGTTCTCTTCAATACGCAACGTGTATCGTTGTATCCTGAAAGTTACATATCCGATATATTATTCTCTGATCAGCTCTACCAGGCATTGATCCCTGACTTCAGGAACAGTTATTTAAAACTTCATGCCGTTACCTAACATGCTTGTATACTGAGCCGCTGAGACATTCGCAACTTAAAATAGAATTCTGATGTAATTTGTTTAAATATGCAGGTTGTTTCTCTTCTTCTTTGTGTTCTTCTATACGCCTGTCTCAAGACTTCAGTAGTTAGAGCAGAGGATCCCGGATTCGCTCCGGCTCTTACAGGTAAGCTTATTGGTTGATATCTCTACGTCCATCACAACATTTAGTCGAGTTATTTAGTTGAAGTATATTTTCATAATTTTAAATTGTCCAAATAAAGCTAAAGCTAGTGCTAATGTTAACGTCAGTTTCCTAACTCGAAAGCGATGTCAGTGACGGTCGAGCCCAGGATTTAAACCCCTCATATACTGATCCGCGATAAAATATCTTACCGATATCGCCACTAGCTACAGCCAATACAATGCAGTAATTTAATTTGATGATTTAACTTATCGATATCCAACACTCTTAGGAGTTGAATAAAAATGATATTGTAGTGAAAATGCTGCTAAAACTGATTGATTTATACACTTCTACTTATTAATCTACTGGTAGGTCATATTGAGTACTAGTTGACTTTATGCAGTTCAATAAATGACACGACCGGACCGATCAGGCTTTTTCTATTGCTGCTCTTATTTTGAATAGCTTTTTGCGTTCACCAGAATACGTTAATACAACTGTCTTCCGTTTTAAAAGTGCATGTTAAAGTGTTTTTTTTTCATTTCAAGTGTTCTTTCATGTTTGCGAAAGAGAAGAAGAGCACAGTTTACGAACATAATTAATGTTTAAGATATTTAGCCTCTATCACAGTTAAAAAGAATTTTGCTTTAATTAGGTTAATCGTAAATATGCAAATAGGTTTGCAATGTTTAACATCGAGGTAATAACTTGTCGCTTCACTGTATGAAATTATTAAAGTAAATTCTAACTATCGTGATAAAGGCTGGTCGAAGCTTTCACATCACAAATCACACAAGAGTTCAGTACCTTGCGTAGAGAGCGAAGAGAGTTGAGTAGCAGAGAAATGATAAAGATACATTAAACTTTCGTACATAGTTTAATAAAAGCATTCCTAGAGATTTCGCCAACAGGAAGGCGAGTATTCCTGGTAGAGTGATATTTAATACTTCAGTCTTTAAACAAACAGTAGTCCCGGCAATGCGGGCGTGTCGATGTAAGTCTATGCAAACAGTCGACGCTTTGTTCGGATTTAAATTTGGTTTTCGATTAGTCATACTAGTACACGTTGTCATGCTCTATTTGGTTGCAGCTCCATAAATTATGCAATGACTCAATTCGGCATTTACTGAAAATGAGGAATTTCATTAGTTAATTATTTTAGTTTTAATGAGGAAGAAAGAATCTTAAGTAGTATATATTTAATTAAATAGAATGGGCCAAATGTGCTGTAGATTACTAAGGTTACGAGACTTCGAGCTTGCGACTTCAAATTAGTAGACAAAAGGTGGTCTGCAGTGTGAAGTCAATGAATGCTTTCGTCTACAAAAATTACTGTTTAGATTTCACTATTTTCCTCTTTTATGTTCTATATTTTTGTCCATTTAGTTATTGTTTAATTTAATACTAGATAAACTATTAAACTATCAAACCATTACTACTCTTTTAAGAAGATGTATTGTTCAAATAATAATAATTAGTGTTCATTATATTGTAATAATTAATAGTAATTGGAATGAGAAATTAGCAAGAGCAATAATGTCCAAATTTAGAATTTAGTAACAATAACCTTGTTATAAAATAAAATGCATAATAATTGCTACTGCAAGACAAATAGGCTTAGGCCTAATGTTCATAATAGGCTACATTGTTAAATCAGTCTAATAGTTTAATAATGAAAACAATCAAATATACGCTTATTGGAATTAAAATTCTTGAAACTCGCAGCAATTGTATATTATGATTGTTGGACGAGAATTTCCGTTTAAACAATTGCAGATTTTTGAGTTTAAATTAGTGTAAAAGTGTAATTTAAAAAGGCCAGTAACCAAGATTGCTACAGGAAATAAAATTTTCTTTAGTTTTCATGTGCATCTTACGTGTACGTAAATTGCTCAATTGGCATATGTACAGCTGTGATGCAAACTCGTTCTTAGCGTAAGTTCAACTCCATTTCGCCATAACTTATATTATACCGCTAATATAAAGAGAACCTCTAGGGGAAGCGACCAAGCAAGAAGTAATTAGTTAAATGTCGAAATCAATGCGACTGTCAATAACATGGTGTTTTCCATAAAACTGACCTACCTACAGGATTGAGTAATAGCAATTGTTTTTGTTTTTGTGTTATAAAACATGACTCACACTACGTGTAAGGGACTTTACAAGCTTCAATGATACAGAGTCTAATGTGATTGCGCCTAAACAATGTACTGTAGCATTTTAGAATCAGAATCAGAATCATGTTTATTTGACTTAAGGTGCAACCTCACTTAAAGAGGTACACGAACAGAAAGTGAAATGGGACACACAAATCAGAAGGCACTAACATGTGCCACAGCACTAACATGTGCCACTAACACTAGCATGTGCCACGAGCACTAACTTGTGCCAAGAGCACTAACATGTGCCACGAACACTAACATGTGCCACGAGCACTAACTTGTGCCAAGAGCACTAACATGCGCCACGAGCACTAAGATGTCCCCGGAAAATTTGAAAGTCAAAACTTGAAAACGACTGCATTTAACGAAAAGGCATTAAATAGCCTTGTTTCTACAGAAGGATTCGTAGATTTAGGCTTTCAATCTACTCTTGAATTATTGCTGACATAATACAGTTAGAGCTTTGCTTAGTTTTGGACACAGCGGTGAATTTTTACTACACTTTGCGATCGAAAGAAATTTGATTGATTTACGAGAAAAATATTTGGCAATAGTTGTATTGATCGATGGCCTAAGCATCTCACGAGAAAAGAGCAAAATATCGTTTTTATCGTTTGTTTTTCCTATTGTTGATTTAACTGTCATGTGGCTACATGACGTCTGATACTTACTTTTATTCATTATATAGCATATTATATCATTTTATTATACATGTATACATGACCAATGGAGTGCTCATTGGAGTATGGAGTGTGAAGCAGACTATAAGTAGGAACATGTACCATAGACCTGGAATATTTAAGAACATTTGAGAGAGATTATTAGAGAGAGAGAGAGAGAGAGAGAGAGAGAGAGAGAGACAGTATTCTATTTCTTTGATTAATATTTTTGATTAGAAACAAAATATCTGTACATTTTTAACTTTTAGTTTGAAATAAACTGACGTCGTTGTTGTTGTGTGTTCAGATGATAAGTTATTCGAATGTAACTTTGAGAGCGGCCTCTGTGGCATGCAGATAACAGCCTCGCCTCAGACTAAGTTCACCTGGGTTCGACTGGCAGGCCCGACGCCCAGTGAAAACACGGGGCCTGATGTGGATCACACAACCAATACAACCAATGGTCTGTATCCAATCGCTATTATATATATATATATATATATATATATATAATATATATATATATATATATATATATATATATATATATATATATATATATCTGTAGCTGATGTGTGTGGGTCTTAGCCGTCGGATTTACATTCATTTTGCACCTTTGTTGAAATTCAACGTCACAATATCACAATATATAGTCAACGAATTACCAGTGTGACGCAAACATAAAATTTAAAATATATATTAACCCATTAATGCCTACGATCCCATATGTGGGACTCTAACAAAGCCTATGCGAAAAATAACCAATTCAATTGCTTTTGTCAAAACGATAATGCAGCAATGCTCTAGGATATTATTAAAGACATTTTATTAATAAATGACGAAATAATTCGTCTCTTCGCTCCAGTTCTCAGGCATAAATTCTCCGTCTTGTTCTCATTTTACAAACAATGATATTCGCACATTAAAAAAGCTAAGATTCATTATTTGGAAACCTAATCCTAAAATATTTTTTGCTGATAGTGATACTCCTAGATGCCTTTATAAATGTGTTAATTATCAAAATATCGGTGGTTTAAATTTTCCATAAAAATTTGTTACACTTTCGTGCGTCCCATATATGGGATTGTAGGCACGAATACACACGGTTTGACATATCATTGCAAAATGATAAAATTCTGCTGTTATCTTCTAGATTTCCAAACTTTTTCAGTATATGCCACTATATCACTCAGAAATTGTATTTCTTACTTTTTTTTATAAATTATTGTCAAGCGATAATTTGTCTGTGCAATAAGGTAGGCCTATCTGCCGTGTATTAGTGTATTGCAGCACGGATACATGCAGTATAAATGTGATAGCAGAACTTCCACTACTGATGATATATCAACTCTACTATGAAAACCTGCTTACTCCTCTAAAGCTTATAGTTGAACTCTCTACAACAGGTATTGGTATTGTAGTGGAATTGGTGCAACAGGAACCATCCGCGTAAACCACGTATCCAAATGTCCCCTGACCAACCTCAAGAGTACGAAAGAACATGGGTGTTTGGAAAGTCTTTAGGATGAGAAGTCAAACATTTTATTGTTTGTTGGACTGATAGTTCTGCTTTCACAAATTTTCACCTCCTTGCTATTCGACTTGGAAATATCAAGCGTTGATCTAGAGTGAAAGGGCGTGTGTTTGAGGTACAGTAAACGTACTTGTGCTTGGCGTAGTGGCGTGAAATGAGAGGTCAGGACCAAATTGATCAAAATTTATCAGCCTATACACTGCATACCATGTAATAAATGAAGATGGTCACTCTTCGCATAAATGTCGATCGGATGTCGCTATGAAGAATGCACGACTCTCCATAGAAAGTCACCAGAAATACTAGATCAACAGTTGGATTTGCTGCAATTTTGGTGAAATGTGTATCAAGTGAATTTGATACGATACACATTTCGTTGTTGAAGCTTGGGCAGACCACAGTGTATCAAGCCTCTCTGGATCGCCGTGTTCTTGCTTATGTACATTTTAATCATCAAGATCATTACACAGACCACAGTAAAGCACATCAGTACAGGGAGAGCTATAGAGGAAAGTCTAAATATGCTTGAGATGAATCCTAGGCCTTTACAGTAAGTGTATTGCAACTAATACACCTTATACACTGTAAAATTTGATAGTAATAAAAAGTCTGAGATATTTTGGACTGATAGGACTAGTTAAAGTTAGTGCCAAAAATAATGCATGTGATTTTTGGTCGTGTTGAGCAGAGCTAGGCACCTTACTGGATTGTAGGAGCATATATAGTGTACTACCCATAAAAATTATTTAAATATGTGATAGACTCTTAATTCTTAGCTCCCTATAATGATTTGATGTCTCAGATATAACGATATGGTGCATAATGAACATCATCACATCACTGTGATACTTGAAAATACGTGTGTATTCGTGCCTACGATCCCATATATGGGACGCATATATTTTTTAGGATATTGTTCAAAAAAGTGAAAAAATCCGGAAATACCACCTGATCCCATTATTGTGACCCTAAGGACATGTCACCAACGAAAATTATGAAGAAAAGAGAAGCTGGGCATTAATGGGTTAAAACATTTCTGAGACCCAATGATGGCGTATATGCAAGTGTTCCAGTAGAGTAATAGTTATCTTTGTTTATCTTTCAGTTTCTAAGACTGTATTGTCCATTAGGTTACGCCACTTTGACAAAATTCTAATTCAACTCTCATATATGAACACTTATATGATATATACAATATATGAACACTTATATGATATATATAGAATATATGAACACTTATATGATATATACACTTATATGTATTTAGTTATATGCACATGTTACACATTTTTATAAACACATAAATCAACACTTATATAAACGGATAAACGCTTATATGAACACTAACATAAACACTTATGTCAATATATGAACACTTATATGAACACTCACATGAACACTTACATGAGCAGTTCTGTGAATACTTATAAAGATACATATTAAGCACTTAAATGAACACCTATATGAACACCTACATATTTATATGAACAATTATATGAACACTTATATAATCACTTATAGAACACTTATATGATCACTGACACTGAACTGTTGTTTGATGAACCTCAGGGTTCTACATGTACACTGAAGCCACCGAGCACCAGCCTGATGAGGTGACCAGACTGACGATCCTGTCATCCTCTCTCAACCTCACCGAGGCAGGCTCCTGGTCAGACGCTTGTCTCACGTTCTGGTACAACATGTACGGGCAGCACATTGGTACACTGAATGTGACTGTGGGGGGAAGCGACATCTTGTGGTCACTCAGCTCCAATCAGTCCTGTAAGTTTTCTTTATTCTTCTACTAGATTCTTCGTTACGTCACTCTATGGACACCATAGCAGTCTCTGTAACCCTCTGCCTCCACTGATATCGATCTTGTGCGATATCGTAGACATCACCCAGTGCAAGATTGAATTTGTCACCTATTCTACCTAAGTTATTATTATATTGTTTAATTAAAATATTATTTTTTCCTCACCCATATCTTCATTTTATTATTTATAGGCCTTTTAAAGTTCTCTATATATTATTATATATTTACTGCGTTTAGTTTCAATTTAAGTCTTTCCTTTCGTGTACATAACAGCATGTTGGATTTAACTATCCAAGTGTGTGAAAATATACCAGTTAGTATAGCTCTTGTCTGGTAAGCAAGAGGCTGCAGGTTGTAAAACCACTGGACCATCTCAGTCTATGTAATATTTTGAAGGAATATTAAACGTTATATATATTGTTATATATATATATAGTTTTATATATTGATATATTTTCAATAAAATGGATCAGTATCGCTCCTTTACGAGAATAAATTCATAGAAAGTCTCCATTGAATCTGAAGTTATTTTTTAGGCATAAATATCATTGAGAGAATTCTAGAATAACAGAAATTGTTAAACGTAAATTGTATAGCTTTTCTTTAGGTATCTGCTTGTATCTTATTCAGCTTCACTTGCAACGACTTCGAAATGTAATTTCGAAATGTAATTTCAAAATAAATATATCAATAGCACTGTGTAAAAAAGCAACAATTATTAGTGTTACATAAAAATTACAGGAAAGGCTTCATTAATTTATTTTTGTGATACATTTATAGATGGTTGGTATCAGCAAAATGTGACACTAAAAAACTACCTCAGTTCAAACCCGGCTCTACCCGTTTCGTTTATCGGTGTGAGAGGAGGTCAAGAAATAGGTCAGCCTTTCGGTGACATAGCCATTGATGACGTCATCGTGTACGCTGGCTCATGCGGCTATGAAGAGACAACCGTTGAGCCTACAACAGAAAAGCCAACGACAACCTTCGCACCTACAACTACAGCAACGACAACGAGAATAACAACAACAGCTGCACAAACGACGTCAACGCAACAAACGACAAGCCAAACAACATCAGCGAAATCAACAACAATGGTGCAAACGACAACCGCGCAACAGGCATCAACATCTGGATCCGTGGTAACGACATCTCCATCAACTCAGTCTAATGGCATGACCACAGCAGCAACGAGTACATCACAGGCTACCACCAAGGTGCAACAGATTGTGCTAACAGATTCGGCAACGGAGCAGGATTCTACCACGGCAACCTCAGATATTATCACAACTGGCACAATGACGTCATCAGAGAGTTCAATGACGTCACAGTCAAGTGAGAGTGGCACAGTAGTCGCTGGTTCGACGCCTGTGCCGCAGGGTCAGTCTGGATCTTCATCAGGTGAGTGGGCGTTGAAGACGTATCTCTAAGTAGATATTAAAATATTGCTAAAATCAGAAATCAATCAATCAATCAATAATAATTTAGCGACCGGATCTTCGCCATAAGGCAATGTCAGGGACGTCATATCAAATCAGTCATTATAAACTGAAGTTGTTTTAAACAGCATAGATATAAAAACTTAGCTACTCTTTACGTCAGTTTCTTTATCACACGGGATCTTGTTTGAGACAGATATTAACAAATGTCTGCAAAAGCAAATACTTGCAACTAATATTTTCAATCATTCACTACAGAGGAGCTGGGTAATAAAAATATAGATTTTTTATCTTTATTATTCTGATGACTTTAGAATGTTTAATACATTGAATTAAGTTGATAAATGTGTAATAATATTTCGTTCTGAAAGTGTTCAATTTTACAGTAAATATTTCAATACTTGCTAGATTTTACTTTTCACTATTAAAATAAAAGATAGATTTCAGCTAAGATTATACATCATTGTAACTTTATCTCTTCATATGACCTGACATATGACGCGTAGTTCTTCATCGTTCTAATATAATAATAATCATAATAATAATAATAATAATAATAATTCTTTTATCTCTCGCTTGCTATGCCGTGTTTGCCACATGCCTGCCAGACAGACTTGGCCACTGTCTCAGACTGCCAACAAGAAAACTGGCATCTGTTCGGTGTGTCTAGCTCAACGTCAGCTTCATTCGGGAGACGGAAAGGTCCATCTTCATGGCCCATTGGATAATCGTTGCCCGGGTTCCAACCAACCTCCCTTGCAGATCTCCGCACAGGCGGCAGCTTCGCAACCAGGTCTTGCAGTTTCTGATATAAGGAATAGGATCAGGGATCGGAGCTGCGACTCTGGTTCGGCTAGACAGAGTTCTCCTCCCACTGCTGCTCCCAATTCTGCTAACTTATCTCGCAATTCATTTTCCTCTCAGCCGCTCATTCTTGAACATCCCTGCTTGTCGCGACCAACAATAAAACACATTCCCAAATCAGCCAGACCTGCTTGTCCAGCAGCCTTGATTGATGCCTTCCGTAAGATCGAAAGCGATCCCTCAGTTTTATTATACTGGTCAGATTTGTTGCTTTTCGCATCTTCGGTTTTGCAAGTCCCTGCTCGCACAGGTAAAAGGCATAATCTAAGCTCTTTAATGAAGAAAAGGTTGGAGGGCCTAGGTACTAGTGCTCCCACTGAGCCGGTCGTAGAAAGAATTAAAAGAGCTCATCATTCTCATGACTCCCGTGCCTCAGCAGTCAGGTCCAAAATGGAAGATGGAAATGTTTCGGCAGCTGTGCGCATCCTCTGTTCAGACGAAAGCCCAGCGCAATGCAGATTAAACACTTTCAATATCCTGAAGGACAAGCACCCACCCGCAGCTAGTAGCAGTATAATGGCACCCCTTCCGGACTCAATGGAGACGCCGCCCATTCAAGTCTCAGAGCAGGATGTTGTCAAAGCTGTACGTAGCTTTCCAGCAGGCTCAGCAGGTGGTCCTGATGGCCTTCGCCCTCAGCATCTTCTGGAGCTTGTGAATTGTAGAGAGTCGGCTGGGACATTTTTGACCGCTTTGACTTCTTTCGTGAATCTCCTTCTTAGAGGTGTTTGCCCCCCTGAGGTCCAACCGGTGCTGTTTGGTGGTAAACTCTTCGCACTCAATAAGAAATCTGGCGGCATTCGCCCCATTGCAGTGGGGTACACTTGGCGTCGTTTAGCCGCTAAATGCGCAAATCGCTATGCAGTATCTGCTCTCAGCGAATACTTGAGCCAAATTCAACTTGGAGCTGGTATTCCAGGTGGCTGTGAGGCAGCTGTTCACGCTACTCGCCGTTTCGCTGAGTCAATGCCAGCTGATCACTTCGTGGTAAAGCTAGACTTCTGTAATGCTTTTAATTGCTTGAGTAGATCACGAATGCTCAGCGAAATACATCACAGGATACCCGAGCTGTATAGTTTCTGCCATCTAGCTTACTCAAGCCCTTCGTGGTTGAAGTTCGGAGACTGGTGCATTGAGTCACAGGAAGGAGTCCAACAAGGGGATCCCTTAGGGCCCATGCTGTTTTGCCTGACTATTCACCCTCTCCTTACTTCTCTCTCTAGCGATCTCACGGTGGGATACCTAGATGACATTAATCTAGGTGGTTGCGAGTCGTCGATTGCAAATGATGTACAGACTATCATCGACAGAGGCCAAGAATTTGGGCTTCAGTTGAATCGTACCAAGTGCGAAGTCATTTCATCAGTTTGCAAATCTCCGGGCAACTCAGTTTTGTCATCATTTGTGCCAATGTGCCTAGCCCATAGTTCTCTACTCGGCGCGCCACTCTCTGGAGAAGAAGCTACTACCACCGCTTTATCCAGTCGCCTTGAAGACCTCAAACGTACAGCATCGCGCTTGAAGTCGCTAGCCGCTCATGATGCTTAACAATCCTTCGCTTTTCTTTAAGTGCACCTAAACTTATGCACGTTCTGCGCTCTAGTCCGAGCTTCTCTAATCCGCGGCTTTTAGACTACGACGAGGCTCTTAGGCAATGCTTGTGCGCCGTTATCAACGCAGATTTGTCTGATTTGCAGTGGCAGCAAGCCAGTCTACCGGTGAGCATGGGTGGTCTTGGAATTCGTCTTGTTTCCCATATCGCGCCTGCAGCCTTCTTGGCATCAGCGATGGGAACGAGGCAGTTGCAAGACGCCATCCTTCATAAGTGCTCCCTTTCTGCCGATAGTTCCATTGACGTTGCGTTGTCAGTTTGGTCCAAAAGCCTCACCTCCAGTGATCCACCTTCTACCTCAGTCAGTAGCCAGAAATCATGGGACCGTCCTATAGTGGATCGGATTTATAACAGTCTGTTAGAATCCCAGTCCAATGCAGTAGACAGAGCACGACTCCGAGCTGTATCAACTAAAAGAAGCAGCGACTGGCTTCACGCTCTCCCTGTTGCTTCTTGTGGGCTATTTTTAGACAATGAGGCGATTCGAGTAGCTGTTAGTTTCCGTTTAGGGCGAAAACTTGCGAGCCTCACATGTGCCCCTGCGGTCATGAAGTCGACGCTTTAGGTCTCCACGGTCTCTCCTGCAAACGAAGCTCAGGTAGAATGTCTCGCCATCACAATTTAAATGACATAATATGGCGAGCACTTTAGAGAGCAGGCATCCCTTCCTATAAGGAACCAAGTGGGTTGTCCAGATCAGACGGCAAGCGTCCGGACGGCATGACTTTAGTGCCCTGGTGCAACGGTAAATGTGCCGTTTGGGGCGTCACGGTCATTGACACTATGGCAAACTCCTACCTGAATACGACTTCAGTCACAGCCGGTGGTGCAGCTGTTCATGCCGCCTCTAGGAAGTTGGATAAATACCGTGATCTGTCCTTAGGATATGAAGTTGTTCCGGTGGCTATTGAACCCATGGGCCCGATGAATCCCGAAGGAGTTGACTTTATTAATGGCATAGGCAGACTTATTGCAGAGCAAACCGGCGATAAGCGAGAGACATCTTTTCTTTGGCAAAGGCTTTCCATGACTTTGCAAAGATTTAATGCAGTCTGCTTCAACAATTCTCATAATAATAATAATAATAATAATAATCAATCTACCTTGACCATTTTCTGATCACCGGACTGTCTTTCGTTTAGGACCTTACTTCTCTTCAGCACATTTCTTTCGCAGATTGGTCGGGGTGAATTGATCTGTAGTGATTTGTGCTGTTGGGGACGTTCCTAACATCATCCCTGGATGAGGAAACGGACGTTTAACCTTTATTATTATTATTAATAAAATTCCCTTCATAGGGGGTTAAATAATAATAATAATATAGGTTAAAGTTAATTTTCTCATCCAGTGATGATGTCAGGGACGTCCTTACCGCACACATCAGTACAGATCTGCAATAGACATACACGAAGTGAAGTAAGGTTCTGAAGTAGGGCAGTCCGGTCATCAAAAGATCTTTTATATAAATGAAATAGTCTTCCATATAGTTATTTATAACGATTTCTAAAATTGTATTTTTAAATTTTTATTATGTACGAACGAATCAGTGATGTTGATGATATTCTTTTCTTTCTAATCAATGATTCGATTGTTTTTCTGCAGGTAAAGCGATATGGAGCCTATCCGAGCGTGATTTGATTATTCTCCTCTCCATTCTCTGTGCCGCCATACTGCTCCTCATCATCATCGTCGTCATCCTATCCTGCTTCCTGTGCTTAGCTCGCAGGAAGTACATCGTGGAAAGATCGGCAAACATGTATCCATCTTCCAGCTCCATCGACAGGGTATCCACCGTGGAATCACATCCTGCTGGATCCAGAGATGGATTTATGTCTCCATATGATAAATCCACAGATCGTCATTACTAATGGAGATTTTATTTAGCTAGACACTTCCTTGTTATAGCCTTCGCATAAGAAAAAATATGCTA
This sequence comes from Enchytraeus crypticus, assembly GCA_905160935.1. NCBI lineage: Eukaryota > Metazoa > Annelida > Clitellata > Enchytraeida > Enchytraeidae > Enchytraeus > Enchytraeus crypticus. The sequence goes on along the minus strand of CAJHZI010000208.1, from coordinate 1,230,505 downwards.
CATTTTCGTACCATTGTGTTGTATATGGATTATACTATGATTGCTTATTTATTGTTGCAACGTTTTATCTATCAACATCTCTGTTTGTAACAAGGTACATGTATATGGGCAGGAGAGTGAAATGAGATTTTGCTTGAAATAGCTGATAATATATTAATGGACAGTATATATTCAGAGATCATATTTATCTTGCTGACCACTTCAGGATTTATCAGTCATACGTCTTCGATATGATTGCAGGCAGTGGAAGCGATTAAATGGACGTAAATATATACCGAATATCAACTACGTATCTGAACTGATATTGATGCTTAATGCAATGGTATTATTTTTCATATTACGCTCTTGTTATTAGGCCAACTAGCTTCTCCTATTTAAAGTCAAGTCAATTTAAAGCGTCAATTAAAAAGACCTTTACTTTCACTTATATAGCAAAGAAACAAGCATGCATTTACTCCCAGTTCCTGCTTAACCAGGTGTCATATGACAGTGTTGTTGTTTTGAATATTCTATATATACATAAATAAGAATAAATATTTAGCTCTTATGAGTGGAATAGTATCCAATATCGCATTTGACACAGAGATGTGCAACTTTTTATAATAATCGTTAATTAACTCTCAATGGATTTGATTTAATTTCATTATAAATAATGAAAATTAACCTACGTGACTATTTATTTAATTTACTAATGCAACTTATTTTAATTTGAAATGCTAAGTAAATCGACCAATACCTAAAGTATATTTATTCATTTAATTATTTAGGCATGGTCATGATATAGATTCCCATTGTAAGTTTAAATGCACGCTTATTCTATATATACTTTGTAATTCTAGCGCATTTTTAGATGCCAAAAACTCTTAGCGTGCTTCTTGTCGGTTTTATCCGCTGCTGCACAAACACCTAAACCCTTAAACAACCTACACGTACATATCTATATATTGATCGTAGCATTGTTCATAAGACCAGACTGGTGTAATATTTAGTTCATTAAAATACATTAAATAAACATGTTTTATTAATTTGGTTTATTTATAGATTCCGTTCCTATAAACATTAGTTATGCTTTTTTGCTTCTCTAATACTGTAATTCATTTTACAACTTTTGTATCAACTTTCTGTTGGAGGTTTACTGTAATTAATTAGTCACCATGTGAAGTACGAGTATTATCAGCTTTAATTTAATTATTTAGACTGCAGGCCATGGGTACTGAGGCAGCGGTGTACTTAATTTAAATGTAATTTATTTTTGTCTGCTGGCAGATAATTATTCTTAAACACTTATACATGATTACACCTGTATCATTGTATTCAGTGGTTCGAAATCGCTACTTTTTCTAATTCTTATCCGCTTTATGTGCATTTCTGATATTCAGTATACGTATATAATAAAAGTAATTTGTATGCAAGTGCTTAGAACAAATTTGCAAATACATGCATTGTTGTTGTTGTTATTTGTCAACTGCATCGTTTCTAATATTTAGTCGTCTCCATGCGCGGAAGATAATTATGAATATATATATATATATATATATATATATATATATATATATATAATAAAAGTTTAACGTCCGTTTCCTCATCCAGGGATGATGTCAGGGACGTCCCCAACAGCACACATCACAGATCAATTCACCCAGACCAATCTGCAAAAGAAATGTGCTGAGGAGAAGTAAGGTCCTAAACGAAAGCCAGTCCGGTGATCAATAATGGTCAGGGTAGATTGATTATGTCTACGGTGGGAAAAGGTAAGTCTTAAGCTTGCTAGAGAATGCTGAAAGAGAAGAACAAGTGCGAAGATTAGCAGGTAAAGAGTTCCAGATTGTGGGTGCTGCGTAAGAAAAAGAACGTCTGCCCAATGATGTGAGAATATTTGGAGCAGAGAGAAGATTGGCATCGGTGGAACGAAGTGAACGTGAGGGACGATAGGGAAGAAGAATTTCAGATAAGTAAGAAGGCTTGCCAAATCTCAGAGTTTTGAAAGTTAATAGAGCTATTTTATATTTTATGCGTTGATGAACAGGGAGCCAGTGAAGTCTGCGAAGTAAAGAAAGAGAGCGAAATTAAAGTCGAGAGGACTTGCAAACAACACGTGCAAGAGAATTTTGGACGTGCTGCAAACGAATGAGAGAAGAAGTATGCAATCCATGTAATAATGAATTACAGTAGTCGAGCTTTGAATGAACTACAGGATTAGCAAGGAAACTATAGAATTAGCAAGGAATATACATATATATATATATTTATATATATATATATATATTTATATATATATATACATGTATATATAGAATATACATATATATATATATATCCTATATATTATATTATATATATATATATATACACTGTGAGTCATAAAAAAACATGTGCGCAGTATTTCGTGCACAACTTTGACACTTGTGGACCGATTTTGAAAATATTTTCAGAATTATAAAGAAGAAGAAAAGTATTATTCTTAAATCTAGTTTTTGTGACACTTCCGGTTTATTTTAAACAATAGCAGAAGATTTTACAAACATAGTCTGTTTTTGTTGACATTTTCAAATGGTGTTTACTAATGAAGCTAAAGCGCTCATAAAAGACTTGTACCTCTTAAGGGTTATGGCGCACATTGGTTGATTGCCAAATTTCCAACAAAAAACTGGATGCTGGGAGGGCTAGATTGCTTATTAGAGAAATTACGCCGAAAAGAAGAAAATAAATAACGTGGACGAGTTGAAGCAACGCCTGGTGGACGTTTGGCAAGATGTGCAGCAATCTGTCATCGACAACGCAATAGATGAGTGGCGCAAGCGTCTCCGAGCTTGTATGTGCGCCAAAGGAGGACATTTTGAGCATATGCATTGACAGTAGTTTTACAACACTGTTTGTTTCGTGTGTTTCATTGTTAATTCCACTGGATTTGTAAACATTCGGTAGCGATTGATTTACTTAAACTGAATATTTTCAGTCGCGCATATTTTCAAGCACTGCTTCAACGCAAAAATAATAATTAACAGAATCACTTAACGTTAACTTATTGCAAATGTTATCCTGATTATATATATGCAAGAAGTTTTGAAATCGGTTCACTAATACCAAAGTTATGGGCGAGAGAGTGCGCACATGGTTTTCTTTGACTCACAGTGTATATATATACACACACATAAAATTGTCATAAAAAGAGTCATAAAAAGCATGTGCGCAGTATTTAGTCCGCAACTTTGACACTTGTGAACCGATTTTGAAACTATTTTCAGAATTATAAAGAAGACGAAAAGTATTAATCTTACGTCTAGTTTTTGTGACACTTCCGGTTTAATGTAAGCAATAACAGACGATTTTACAAACACAGTCTGCTTTTGTTGAAATTTTAAAATGGTGTTTACTAATGAAGATAAAGCGCTCATAAAAAACGTGTACCTCTTAAAGGCTTATGGCGCACATCGGTTGATTGCCGAATTTTCAACCAAAAGCTTGACGCTGGGAGGGCTAGATTGCTTATTAAAGAAATTACGCCCCACTGGGAGCACCGATAGAAAGAAGGGCAGTGGACGACCGAAGGGAATAAGAACAGAAGAGAATGTCAGAGCAGTTTAGGAGTTGATTCTGAGTCAGGAGAACAAGCCACAGACGCATAACACATCTCGTCAGATTGAAAGACTCACTGGCATATAGCAGTCGTCTGTGATGAGACTTAAACTGCGACGAACTTTATTCTTATTTACCCTATTAAAACTTCCCTGTATCATTTTAGACTTATTCTCCCCTATCCTTTTAATATTGGTCTTCCCATAATTCCTTCTCTATTCCATCGTTGCTGTAGGTGGTAAAATGGCTTTCATGTAGTCACTATGAAATTCGTGGATAGTCAACTGGTCATTGATGATCCCGCTTCCGCCTGCAGAGACGAACTCGACCCAGGCTCTTAGCAATTACCTGCAGAGACGGAATCGACTCGGGTAATGCCGTGGACTACCAGCCTCCCGCCTGCAGAGACACACTCAACCCAGATGCTTAGCAAATGCCCGCAGAGACGAACTAGACCCGAGTATTGCCGTGGACTACAAGCCTCCCGCCTGCAGAGACACACTCGACCCAGGCGCTTAGCAAATACCCGCAGGGACGGACTCGAACCGAGTATTGCCGTGAACTACCAGTCTCCCGCCTGCAGAGACACACTCGACCCAGGCGCTTAGCAATTACCTGCAGAGACGGACTCGACCCGGTATTGCCGTGGACTACAAGCCTCTTATCTGGGCCTACCCAGGGGGACACCGAATCATCGCCTTCAATTAGCCTTCGCGGCTTGGGAAACTGGCCAACCTGAGGGGCCTCTTACCTATCCCGTTGGGAGTCAGTAAGAGGAAGGATCATTGAGGCTCGATCCTTTATGAGTACTACACGTTGTACACCGATAGCCCCATCGGAGCCGCCCTCCTGGGAACCTACTTAGACGAACCAAGTAGGCCCGCGGCCCCAACTTGATTCTACTGTATCTAGCTTCTCCTTATATACGCCGCTATTGATCGATGTCGAACCCTTCTATCGAATCACAGCACTTCTTCGCTTAGCTAATTTACGACTCAGCTACGTCATTTTGGAAATACTCTATCAGAATATTTTAGCTATACCCGCCTATAACCTCGGCTTATACCATCTATTATATATCTTTGGGGCAAAACCCTGCGTCACCTATTATATATAAATAACTGCTCTATAATATCTGCATTCTATCTATAATATACATTTCTTAATATATAAATTGTGAACGAGGCGTGTTCATTACAGTCACTTAAGATTATTTTAGAGCAAGTATGTTATTCTGAATATACCTTTGCAAGAAGTTAATGAATCGATTCACTAATACCTAAGCTATGGGCGAGAGACTGCGCACATGTTTTTTTTACTCACAGTGTACATATATATATATATATATATATATATAATATGTATATCCTATATATATATATTATAATAATATATGTGTGTGTGTGTATATATATATATATATATATATATATATATATATATATATATATATATATATATACACACACACACATATACAGAGAGAGTCATATACATATACATAATTATATGCCGTATATATATATATATATCCTATATATACATAGATATCCTATATATATATATGTATATGTCTCTTATATATATATATATTATATATATATACATGTATATATATATATATATACATAGGCCTATATAGAATATATATATATATATATATATATATACATTATAATATATATTTATATATCTATATCATAGATACTGTTTTCATAAACACATGTATAAGAATACAGTATATAAATAGTATATCTATAGTATTATATATACACGTCTATCTGTATATACTGCATATATATATATATATATATATATATATATATATATTGTGCAAGATAAAGAGAGGAGAGCATTAGATATATGATCAATTTTCTACCTCTCTCTATTATTACAATTTAACTAGGGAAGTATTGCGATGAGGTCACAGGGACCGCCACTTCGTCAAGACATAGATGTCACATGCTTTCGGCTGATTCTGATTGATTATAGATTACATATTGTTCCTAGAATTAATAACGCTTCACACACTTTGTTAACGATGCTAATGCGATCAAGCTTTATTATCATTCTACTATTACAGATTACACAAGTATTGTTACATCAGTTACTATAGTTATTAGCTACTGTAGTTCTTATGAGAAGTCCTAAGCAATTACACTTCGTTTCAAGTTAACTTAACCTATCAACACTAAACTAGAATCATCTTTGTCATATCTCTCCATTGCTGTCTACAACTCTGCTATCTATTCCAACATTCCAACTCCAAACGCTCTGACTGCCTACCCCGCCGCCAACACTTCCTGGCCATCACTGACCAGCTCAACTGCATCTCGCACTGTCCACTCAACCGTTCCTCACACAGTTCACTCTCTCCCTGCAACTAGAGCGGGGTCATATATATACTATGCAAGAGACCCAAAGATATACACAGAGATACAAAGACATATAAAGGGATACTCTGTATGTAGGCCTATGGCATCACAGTAACCAAGGCTTATTCCTCTAGAAGGTTTCGGACACAGCAGACGTCCTTACAGACTGTGGATTATTTAAGCATTCAATTTAGATATTCACTTGTATTACCTGACAAAATGGATTAATCTTATATAATCACGGATTAATTCTATTAAATCATGCGGAGCAAATACACAATGTGCCACACAACTATAAACGGTAAGTTGTCATAATTATAGATATTTGCAAACAATCCTATACCAGTACAATATAATATATATATATATATATATATATATATATATATATATATATATATATATATATATACATATATACACTGTGAGTAAAAAAAACATGTGCGCAGTCTCTAGCCCATAACTTTGGTATCAGTGAACCGATTTAGCTTCTCGCATAGATATAATCAGGATCACATTTACAATAAAATAACGTTAGGTGACTCTGTTAATTATTATTTTTGCGTTGAAGCAGTGCTTGAAAATACGCGGGACTGAAAATATTCAGTTTAAGTAAATCAATCGCTGCAGAATGTTTACAAATCCGTGGCTTAACTAACAACGAAACACACGAAACAAAATCTCCTGCATCAAAAGTACATTACGGTAGTAATTTCCATTTATCTTGAGCCCTGGATGGATGAAGATGAGGTGTGTGGATCAATTTCGAGACGCCTACCGACCCCATCCCTGAATGACTGAATGTCGTGCGAGTACGTAGCAGATGCGCAGCACAGAGATCACCTTTCCTTATTCCAAAAACTAGATTTAAGATTATTAATTTGCTTCTTCTTTATAATTCTGAAAATATTTTCAAAATCGGTTCACAAATGTCAAAGTTGTGGACGAAATATTGCGCACATGTTTTATATGACTCACAGTATATATATATATATATATATATATATATATATATATATATATATACAGTATATATATATAAATATATATATATATTTATATATATATATATATATAACAATTTCTGGAGCCTAGTCGCTCAACTACACAACCGCATGACCTTTCAGATGTTGGTTTGTATCTTAGTTTGCCCTACTTTGTCACCTTTTACTACACGTGTAGTTCACGGTTTGTCCATTTTTCGACCAACCAGACACAGCACAAGTAAGATATACTACAATGTTGTTATTTATATTATATTTAAGAATTGCTTTATTAAAATATAAATTTCAAATCCATTAGTCGTTTTAAATTAAAGGGCGATTTAAATGAAGCCTCAAAATCTACATGCACATATGGCCAAGGTCTTGAAGAATCCATTCTAGTCTCCCTCTCTCTCTTACTGCACTGCATAATTGCAGGTCCATTGAATATAACGCCTCCACTCTTCTCTGTCTTCCGATTTCCTCTGCATGTCCACTTATGAGTGGGTTTTTAAATGATCTAAAATACAATTTTCGTGTATTCCTTAGTTGTGTATGCAGCATTGGCTAACCTTTCATCAAAAATTTGTGGTAAATATTGTCTGTTCCAGTATGAGTTATTTTTGATTGGTTGATGAGCGGTTTTTAATTAGCTGACATTCAGTTTTTTGATTGGCCCTACATTTCCCAAAAGATTGTTGTAGAAGTGCCTTGATAGAAACGGCCTTCGAGAGAACTTTAAAAATGTAGTTTCTGCTGTTTTAGATCCTAGTAATTATTATAGGTTAAACATCATCATAAAATGCAATACTTAACATCTTACCCAGAAAAGTTATTATTGAAAAGATAACTGCAGAACTGAACTGAATTAATTGATCCATATGGACAATAGCGGTGGGGCTGCAGATATGACCGTCAGATTAATCTTAAATGAATTGCGCAGTCCCTTCAATTCTGGATCAGCTCTGTTTCCGTACCTTCAGTAAGACGTGACATAATCCAATTTAACTCTATCGATCAAAGCAACAGACCGGTAAGCTTTAAGTGTTCCAATTGCACAGTGGGTACGGTGTCAATAACGTCATGAGATTTTATACGATTGACAAATTGAAGTATTGTGGGTTGGATTCTTGAACGAGTCAACAAGCTTTGTGCACACACCCCATGCTCTTATATTGTACATTTTTGTTGTACATTGTTATGATACATTTTAAGACCCTCAAAGAATGAATAAATGAACAAATTACCCACTATTCTCACTATTCTACTATTTTAAAGTTTTCTAGTATTTAAAGAAGAAGAGCTGGATAGGACACATTCTAAGGGGGGAAGGTCTATTAAAAGTGGTCATAGAAGGTAGAATGGAAGGAAAAAGAGGCAGGGGCAGGCCGAGATTATTAGATGATTTAAAGACCCACTCATATGTGGAAATGAAGAGGAAGGCGGAAGACAGAGAAGAGTGGAGGCGTTAAATACCATTGACCTGCCAGTAGGCAGTGCACTAAGAGAGAGAGAGAGAGAGAGAGGGGGAGAGAGTATTTAAAGTGATCGAGATCATCGTTGATGATAATATACTGTGGGATTGACGTTCTTTAATTTCATCCAAGTTTTCAAACTTCAACTATTGAAGTTTACCATAATATTTAAAAGTTTAACATTTGTACACTATAGTTTATCCGGGTCGATATTAGAGTTGGTAACTTCCTTCCTTAGGAACAGAATTTAAAAAAGCTAATTTAATACTAAAACTAATATATTACTAGACTAATATTCTCTCTCAGTCATTGCTTTCATAAAGAGAAAAACTTTCGAGGAAAAACAATAAACCTAAGACCTAGGAATTTTATATCCTATGGATTTGGAAGGTGTTACATTTTACTAATAAATAAACTAGGCCTATATCAGTTGAAAGAAATGACTTAAGCATTAGGAAAATGCCAATAATTAAAAATGATAACAAAGGAAGCTACGATACTTGCAAATAAAAGCAGCATTGCCACTCAACTGATATGTGTTTTAACTTAGAATTGTTTTCTGTTTATCTCGTCCCAAAGTTTTCCAAATACAGCATCGTACATAGCAGTAAAAAAACTGAAAAATATTAATTCACCACTTATCGGTTTAACTGTTAAAACGTACTAGACTACATTTTCTGTAATTCGCATAAAAGCGTTACTGGATATTTATATAGACGCCAGCAGGATTTAAATGGTTTGGACTCCCCTAGATTTTAATTTATAAAAACCGTCTACCGTCACTTATTTACCGTTATTCAATCGTCTCATTCACGAAATTAGACGTTCTATAGGACACACGAAAGTTAAATAGGATTGCACTGCTCGAAGAACAGGGCGATCAGTTTTTCATTGTAAGGTAAAAATTTAATATTATGACAGACTTTCTTAATTTTAAAAAATCGATTTTTCTCAAGAGTTTTATGGCCCAGCCTTGAATAAACGGAAGTGCACAATAATAATTGAGCTTCCTTGCAAAACGCCTCTTTGACTAATATCATTGATTACTTGCAGGAAGTGAAGTTAGTATCACCGCCTTACAAGAGATAAGGGATGCGAGATAAATCAAATATTATCATCATCATTATCATCTTCCTTTATTCTCGGTTAAACTAGGGTCGGGATACGAATAGACCTTCTCTTTTCCTCTCTGTCCCAAACCATATCATCTCTCAATCCAATATAAGCTCTTCCATTCGTTTTGGAAAATGTTGTAGCAATTTCTGCATGGAGCCTAGGCGCTCACCAACCGAATTCCCTTTTGGAGTTGGTTTGGATCTTAGTGCTTTAGTCGCCTTCTACGACAAGTTCAGTCACCGGTTGGTCTATTCTTAAAAACAACACAAGCAGAACACAGGGAATAAAATATCAAATAAAAATATAAATTAAAAGATATAAATTAGGCCTATAAAATAAATATAAGAATAAATAATCTAACTAACGGAGTATGAATATCATAGTTTCAGGCCTATGATGTGCATAAGCTTCTTCTATTGCTATAGCCAATGGCAGGACCAAAGAACGAAGTCCCATTTCTACAGCCAAAACTGTTTCATAACGGGTTCGGTTGCTCGTGCACAATGCAATCTGAAGGACTTGTACAATGCTGATGGTAAGATAGCGAAAACTATTCATTGCGTGCCTGCCGGTCGTATATTCACCCGTCACTGACATCGCTTTCGAATGAGGAAACTGACGTTAACCTTAGCTTTACCAGCTTTACCAGGTGTGATTATTTTTTAGTGTGTGCACAGCCAGGCTATTTTTTAAACTCTCCTCTAATTCTTGAGGAATTTAAATGACAATCGAGAAGCTAGAACTTGGTTGTCCAGTTTTTCAAGCAATAGAATGTCATGAATAGAAGATCTGTTCGCGGGTATGTAGAGGTAAGACAGGCCTAAGAGCCTAGAATATACTAATTATAAGTGATATGTTGAACTCGGCTGATCATCTCTTACTGCAGCCTTTAAGGTGTAGAATTAGTGCATAGCCTACGTGAGCACGTTAATGTTAAAGTAGATAAGAAATCCCATTATATTAAATGTAAAATTTCGTCATTTAAACATAGTTTAGACATTAAATTTTATCGCAAAAACTTCTATGCTGTAGATAAGATACCTTAAATTTAAACTATTAAATTTTACTTAAATGAGAATAAATTTAGAATATAGACTAGAATTTTTTCAATTAGTGATGACATATAAGTTAAATATATTTTTAGGAACTAAAATTTAAATCATCTTTACTTTCCTTAATTAACACAATTCGACTAGACTCCATTGACTGTTACTGCTCCTCATACAAATCTGTGAACTTTCCTATAATTGTCTATCATAGAAATATTTAATTTTTGTATACAGTATGGCCGATTCTACATTATCAATTGCAGTGAACATTTAGTTATAATAAATAATTAAACATGACCGGTCAGTTACATTATAATTAGCAGTAATTTATTCATTTGCAATAAATGATTTGGCGCGTCAGAATACTTAGCAAATGGTATTAGGCACTCTGAAAAAATATTTATTTGACACATAATTTTCGGCTTTTTAGTTTTTGATTAGTTTTCAAATATTCACGACTATAAATTTAAACAAATATACGTTTCTGTTCACTTTTAGAAGAGAATCGCTTGGTCAGGATGGATCATAGTAAGACTCTGAAAACTATATTTATGCTTCTGGTCGTTGGAGTGGCTTCAACCAACTGCCAGAAGAACTACACAATCCCCAAGACGACTTGGTGGGAAGTGTTTCTATCCCAAAGATACTTGGTCTTCGCTGTTAAAATCATTGATCCGCCAATGGGTAAGAAAAAATAACTAAAAATTGAAATGACGCTCGTGGCACAATAAAAAAAGGGAAAATAAAATTTTAATTGATAATGAACCTTTCATTTCGAATTACGATACGTTATGTTGATTTTGGAGGATTTAGATATAGACCATAAAAGAACACTGTCAAATTTCATGAAGGTGACTGAGTAAAATAGACCGCTGAGAAAGCAACTGTTAATTTATTAACAACAATATATCTTTCTCTAGGCATCATGCAAAAAAGCTCAGTCTTGTTTCATTAATTTCTGGTTATTCCTATTCTAACCTCGGTCCATTTTTGATAAGTTTTGACTCATTGATCAAGAGTTTCCTGCCGATATTTCCTTTAGTACGCCCTTCGGATGACCTTTCCATCGGACCTGAAAAATCATTTAATTCATGACCAGCTGTGAATTGAAAAAATGTTACTTTAGGTTTAAAGCTCAAACACTTGTAATTGACTAGTCTAAGAATGACGCTAAATAGGTTTTTAACTCTCTTCATTTTAATGGCAGTTGCAACGACGTATATCAACATCAGAGAAGATAATCCGAAATGGTGACCTGTTGATCCAGAGTCGAACACCAATCCGATTATGCTAGTCTCTCAGCTTAAATAAACTCAAGTTTATCTGTATTCTAGATTTCATCTACCGCTACCTGCCTAGCTTCATGACAACAATAGACGATATCGATGGATCGCTGAATGTCTGCCACGTGTTTAGCAACGAGTCCGGAGTGTTGACGAGAAACCAGACGACGGGGCTGAACGAGCTCTACCTGCCCTGCGAACAGCCGGTCCTGGGAAAGTTTCTGAGTCTGCGACAAGGAGATGAGAGGCCGGTCGCGTCTACATTTTTCAACACTGATCTGGATGGCATCAAATATTCAGGCAAGTGGAGTCGAAAGCTGGAATGTGTGTTACTGTTACAAAGTTACCATCTCATAGAATTTGTAAATTTAAATTTGCAAACGCAGTAATTAATCAATGTCTTAATTAATCAGTAACTAAATCAAAAAAATTATTAATCAGCAATTAAACCATTCATAAATCAATTATTACTAATATATAAATTGTACGATTATTTTAATAAAATATTGCGACAGAGGAATTTTTTCTTGTCCGTAGGGGTTAGTTTTATCGTCAAATTTTATTTTGCTTTAGTAACCTTTACCTACATTTACTCAATGAATTGATCCTCATCACAAAACATTAATATTAACTGGAATTTTTTGAATTTAATTAAACACTTTCTCAATATAAACCGATACAAAATGATTATTTATATTCATATGAATGCACAGTTGTAATATGTAAACTTAGCTTACTGACAGTCGAGAGTCTTAGAGTCACTATACAACTCTGAACAACGCTCCTCTTGCCCTAATTATTTGTTCTCAAGCATTGATGACTTTATGAGAAATAATCTAGTCGCTGATATAATCTAGCAAATCCACTGTGAAGAGTACAAAAGTGTTAATGTATTTAAATCAGGGCTGCGCTTTATAAATGTATTTGATAACAGAACAACATGTAAATTAAGCAACAAGTTAATCAACAACAAGTTACTTTTCACTATGCCTACTAATACTTGTTTTATATACACATACATGTATATATATATATATATATATATATATATATATATATATATATACATATATATATATATGTATGTATATACGGTGCATATATATATATATGTATATATATATATATATATATAATATAACATAATATAACATATATATAATATATATATAATATATAATATATAATATATATATATATATATATAACGGTGTACATATATATATATATATATATGTACACCGTTTAAGATCTTTTACTTTCTCTTCAGCACATGTTTTTTTAGATCATTTGGCGTAAATCGATTTGTAATGACATGTGATGCTGGGACGTCCCTGCCATCATCCTTGTATGAGGAAACGGACGTTAAACCTTTATTATATATATATATATATATATATTTATATATATATATATATATTTATGTATAGCAAATGTTGCCCATATATAGGCTTTATGTCCTTTTGAAAAATAATCATACTGGAGAATTTTATTTATTTTGATGTTACTGTAATATATTTACAGAAATTCCATTACGAGAGAACTGCACTCTAACTGGTAGCAACGCCAGATTTAACATCAACTGTCCGAATTCATCTGTGACGACTGATATTACAGTAACCTACTCACCGAATATCAGTGTTACCATTGATGGCCGAAACAGTGTTACCATTAATGGCCGAAACAACATTCTCTTTCTAGCTCTTCTCTTCCTAACTGCAAAGCTTCTGCACCTTACGAAAGCTTGAAGATGACGAGATGGTCCTTTCTGTGCAACTGAAGCATTCGGTCTTCCATGTTACAGCTGAGCGAGATCAATAAATGACGCTCAATGCATCGAGAAGATAAACATATTTAAATAATTCAGTCTAAATTTGAACTAAGGATAAGATCTCGACGATCGTAATAGAAATAGAGATATCAATTAAAATACTAAGATTTATTAAAACGCTAACTGTATGTGGAATTAACGGATATGTCAATTTGTATGTCAAGAAAAAGATACAGAAATTTCTGAGTGCAAACTATGACCATCGACTCTAACTCTATAGTAAAATGTAAACACGCACTATAGTGAAATGATCAACTATGTTGATATCTATCACGTTTTAATACCACATGTTTAAACCGTTAGGCAATTTAGAACATTCTCCGTTTAACCAGTCCAGTGAATGTCACAGATTTTACTCTCAGATCAGCGCGGCTGGGAATCGAACCCACGACGGTTCAATTCACCTCAGGATCTGTCATTTAAAACTTCAGTACGTTACCCCTGGGCTATTGAGGCTATTCTAGGTATAAGCATTTTATACATAAATTTATCATTAACTGTTTTTAAATGAGCTGTTATTTTGTGTGAATAATGATGAAGCTTGTACAAATGAAAAAGTTCAAAACAAGAAATAATTATAAAGAATTTTATATATATGCAGGAGTGTGTAAGATTGAAAACAATTCATGCTGTTTAGAATGATAATTATACTCTAGTGCATGGCAGGCCAACTCGCCACCAATTCTAGCTATAACTTTACCTGAAACATTGACTTTCATTGAAAAAAAGCAAAAGCCTAGATTTTCTTCAGATTTATCTGTCGTATGATAGATATATCAGTGACCGTATAGCCTTATTTTGAAGTTGATACCGTCATCAATTTAGCTCTTGATATACAGCATTGCAACTGATAATATACTATATTGTTGCTGATCATATAATATATTTGCAGCTGATGCTATACTATGTTGCAACTGATGCTATACTATATTGTAGCTGATGATATACTACTTGTAGCTGATGATATACTATATTGTAGCTGATGATATACTATAGGGTGAGTAAAAAAGGATTACACATGCAAAAGGTTTGAATATCTCAGATCATTGTTAATATTTTCCAATAAAACTTTTACCAATTACTAAAGGACTAACTTCTGATGGGGTGGCCAATTTTCATCCGATTTGGTACATAGATTGGCCAGTTATGCAAGTTTCAGCAGAGCAACCCCCCATTTTGTAATGTATTGTAAATATAAATTTTATTTTATTTTATTTTTATTTTGGCCCTGAAAAAACCGTTGTAGTGGTTCAGAAAGAACCAATTGTATCTGCTAGCATTGCTAACTATTCGATATGCTTTCCTCCCGCTGCTATGCAGGACTGCAGTCGCTTTCGGAACGCTAGGACAGCTTTGTTGATTCCAGGTTGGGGCACTCTCTCCCAGATTGACTGTAGCACTTCCTGCAGATCTGTCTTGTTTTTAGGCTTCGGCTGGCGTTTCTGATGGAGATGCAGCATTGTTCCCCAGAAATGGTAATCCAGAGGATTTACATCGGGAGAGTTTGGAGGCCATTCATTATTCTTAATGAAATACAGATTTCCCTCGCTGATCCATTCCTGTGCATGACGAGATGCATTAGACGGAGCACCATTCTGCTGAAAGATGAAACCATTTGGTAGAAGAGCATAGCAGTCATGAAAGAGCTTGGGAAGAATATATTGATGTAATAGTGAGTGTTCAACTTTTCCTTCTCGCCAATGAAGTGCAATTTGCCCTTACTGTTGCAGCAAACGCCATTTTAAGGTAAAAAATGTGGGGTTGCTCTGCTGAAACTTGTATAACTAGCCCATCTATGGCGTAAAATGTAAGAAAATTGGTCACCCCATCAAAAATTAGTCCTTTATTAATTGGTAAAAGTTTGATTGAAAATATTGTCAGTAGCCTGAGATATTCAAACTTTTTTCAGGTGTAAACTTATTTTTGCTCACCCTGTATATTGTAGCTGATGATATACTATATTGTAGCTGATAATATACTAATTATAATATAATTCACACTTCATAAACAGGCCGTTTGGCGGGATTTACCTCATTTGGTTTAGTTGCGCGTCAATGATCGAAGTTAAGCTACACCGACCTCGGTTAGCACTTTGTGAGTGACTGCCTTGGAAGACTGAGTGTTGACAGCTTAGGAAGGAAAAAATCCCAGGGTGATGGACGGTTATTCTTAAATCCGCGCAGGCTGCAATTAATGCGCCACCAAAAGGAAACGATTACTAATAACCATGGAGAAGAAGGAGGAAATGGGCATTAAACAAGCATCTGTGCCTGACTCAGTGTGCCGCTATGTTATGTTATTTAATGTTACATGTATATATAGGACTACTTGTAATAAACTTTGCCTATACGAGTATTCAAAAATATAAACTAAATAGTGACGATGATGCAGAATACTTAACGATGCAGAATACTTACCATGTGGAGTATAGACTACAGTGTATAGCTAGTATTTTATTATACTGTTGTATTGATAATGAAGTATTGGGTGGATATGGCGTAACGGTTAGAGTGTTCGGTTCGGATGCAATTGGCCTGAATTCAAACGAGAAACCCACTGAAAATACACAGACTAAATGTGATCTGTGGTGAACGCAAATAAAACTAATGATAATTGTTCAACTTGTGCATAGGGCCTACAAAATAGGCTATGATATAATTTCAAATTGATTTAAAAAATAAAATTGTAAAAATGAACCTATTAAATCATTAAATGATACTTCCATCATTTGGACAGCCACCATCAATCAGGGGATGGGTAGTTCTCAAATTAGAAGTTTAAATAGCTCAATGATATATTGATGGACTGTAGTAAATCAACGCCAGTCACGCGCGCTGCAGGCTGGAAATGATTGACAGCTAATTAAATATATCTGAACAGTTAAATTTGACCTTGTGTGGGCTATCATCAGTTTTATCTGCAGATAAATTTGACCGTGTGTGTCGAAAATTTCAGATCTGAACAGATAAATGTGATCGTGTGTGGACGATTCAAATTTAGCTGAACAGATATCAGATCAGATATCTGTTCAGATATCTGTCAGTTAAATTTGACCGTGTGTGGGCTCTGTCAAATTTAGCTGAACAGATATCTGTTCAGATAAATTTGATCATGTGTGGACACTTTTATATAGTAACGAAACAAGCATTTATACCCAGTTCATGCTTAACAAGGTGTCAGATGACAGCGTTATTCTTTTGAATTTTTATTTATTTATGTAATTCTATAACTATTATGAGTGGAATAGTTTTCCTTATCGCATTTCACACAGAGATGTGCACCTTTTTAAAATAACCGTTAGTTAACTCTCAATGGTTTTGGTTTAATATTATAAATAATGAAAATTAACCTTCATGACTATTAATTTAATTTATTAATGAAATTATTTTAATTTGAAATGCTAAGTAAATCTGCCGATACCTAAAGTAGGCCAATTCATTGAAAAATTTAGGTATGACCATGATATACTGTAGATTACTATTGTAAATTTAAATACACGCATATTCTACATGTATAGATCATCGTGGATGATATTGTGCTGTGGGATAGACGTTCTTTAACTTTATCCAAGTTTTCAAACTATAACTGTTGAAGTTTAACAAACTATTTAACATTTGTACACTGTAGCTTATCCGGGTCGATATTGAAGTTGGTAACTTCCTTCCTTGTGAACAGAATTTAAAAGAAGCTAATGTATTACTAAAGCTAATATATTGCTAGACTATTATTCTCTTCCAGTCAATGTTTTCATAATAAGAAACACTTTCGAGGAAAGCAATAAATCTGAGACGTGGGAATTTTGTCAAATCTGGATTTTGAAGGTGATAAATTTTATCAATGAATGAACTAGGCCTACATCAATTACAAAATAATACATAGATCGGCACTAGAAAAATTCCACCAATTAAAAAAGTTAGCAAAGGCAGCTACGATACTTGCAAACGAAAGCAGCATTTCCACTCAACTGATATTTGTTTTAACTTCGAATTTTTTCTGTTCATCTCGGCCCAACTTCTTCCAACTAACGAATCGTGCATTGCAGTAAAAAACTAAAAATATTAACTCATCCTTTATTGGTTTAACTGTTAAAACTAGGCTACATTTGTTGTCATTCACATAAAACTCTTCTTGGATATTTATTTCCACGCCAGCCCACGCCAGCAGGATTTGAATGGTTTGGACTCTCCTAGATTAGAATTTAAAAAACCGCCTAACGCCACTTATTTGCATTATTTTATCGTCTCATTCACGATATTAGTCGTTCTATAAGACGCACAAAAGTTAAATAGGATTGCACTGCTCAGAAGAACCGACCGATCATTTTTTCATTGTAAGGTAAAAGTTTAATATTATGAGAGACTTTCTCAATTTCAAACAATCGATTATTCTCAAGTAGTTTTATGTCCCAGCCTTGAATAAACGGAAGTGCACAATAATAATTGAGCTTCCTTGCACAACGCCTCTCTGATTGATATTACTGATTACTTTGTAAATAAAAATTCAAGTTAGTATCACCGCCTTACAAGAGATAAGGGATGCGAGATAAATCAAATATTATCATCATCATTATCATCTTCCTTTTATTCTCAGTTAAACTAGGGTCGGGAAACGAATAGACCTTCTCTTTTCCTCTCTGCTCAATACCATATCATTCCTCAACATAATCTCTTCCAGTCGTTTTGGAAAATATTATAGCAATTTTTGCATGAAGCTTAGGCGTTCACCAACCTAATTCCCTTTTTGACGTTGGTTTGGATCTTAGCGCTTTAGTGTCACCTTCTACAACAAGCTCAGTCACCGGTTGGTCTATTCTTAAACGAATACAACACATGGAATAAAATATAAATATAAAAAAACAATATAAATTATAAAATAAATATAAGAAAAAATAATTTTGCTAGCAGGGTTTTAATATAATAGTATTAGGCCTATGATCTACCTGCGTAAGCTTCTTATATTATTATGGCCATTGGCAGCACCAAAGAATGAAGTCTCATTTCTATATCCGAAACTACCTCATAGCGGGTTTGGTTGCTCGTGCACACAGTTATCTGAAGGACCTGTTGAACGGTGATAGTAAGGTAGAGAAAACTATTCTTCGCGTGTAGATGTGATTTATTGTTTTATTGTGTGCACAGTCAGTCTATTTTTTAAACACTCCTGAAATTCTTGAGCAATTTAACTGCCATTCGAGAAGCTAGGACTTGGTAGTCCAGTTATTCAAACAATAGAATGTCATGAATAGGAGAGCTGCTCGCGGCTCTGTAGAGGTAAGACAGGCCTAAGAGCTTAGGATATACTAATTATAACATGTTCATCGTGATATGATTGTAGAACTCAGGTGATCATCGTACTGTAGCCTTTTAGGTATAGAATGAGTGCATAGCCTACGTGAGCACGTTAGTAGTTAAGTATATAAGAAATAGCTTTATATTAAATGTATAGTTTCGTCATTTAAACATAGTTTAGACATCAAATTTTATCGCAAACGCTACTATGTTGTAGATAAGATACCTTAAATTTGAACAACTAAATTTTATTTAAATGAGAATAAATGTAGAAATTAGACTAGAATTTTTTTCAATTTGTGACATATAAGTTAAATATCTCTTTTTAGGGGTTAAATTTTAATTATTTTGACTTTCCTTAACACAAATCGACTGGACTCTATAGAATGTTTGCTGCCTCTCATTTAAATCAGTGAACTGTCCCATAATTGCCTACCTCCGAAATATTTAATTTTTTCCATACAGTTTGACCGATGCTGCATTATCAATTGCAGCAAACATTTAGTTGTAATAAATAATTAAACATGACAGGTCACAGTTACATTATAATTAACAGTAACTTATTCAGTTAAAATAAATGCTTTGGCGCGTTGAGAATATTTAGCAAATGGTATTAGATACTCTGAACAAATATTTATCTATTGAACTAAATATTTATGAACGTCATAATTTTTCGTCTTTTTAGTTTTTGATTAGTTTTCAAATATTCACGACTATAAATTTAAACAAATAATACGTCTTTCTTTACTTTTAGAAGAGAATCGCCGGGTCAGGATGGATCAGATTAGGACTCTTAAATCTATTTTTATGCTTCTGGTCGTTGGAGTGGCTTCAACCAACTGCCAGAAGAACTACACAATTCACGAGAGGATTTGGTGGGAATTGCCTCTATCCGAAAGATACTTGGTCTTCGCTGTTAAAATGATTGATCCGCCAATGGGTAAGAAAAGTAACCAAAAATTAAATGACGCTCTTGGTATAATAAAGAAAAAGGGAAAATAAAATTTTAATTGATAATGAATCTTCATTTCGAATTGCTATACTTTATGTTGATTTTGGAGGATTTAGATATAGAACATAAAATAACAGTGTCAAACTTCATGAAGGCGACTGAGTAAAACAGACCGCAGAGAATGCAACTGTTAATTCGTCAACAATTATAAATTTTTCAATAAGCATCATGCAAAAAACTCAGTCTTATTTCATTAATTTCTGGTTATTCCTACTCTAATCTGGGTCCATCTCTGATAAGTTGTTGGTCAAGAGTTTCCTGCCGATATTTCCTTTAGTATGCCCTTCGGACGACATTTCTAACCGACCTGAAAAAGCATTTAATTCATGATCTGCTGTGGATTGCAAAAATGTTCCTTTAGGTTTGAAGCTAAAACTACTGTAATTGACTTGTTTAAAAATAATGTTAAATCCGTTTTTACCTCTCATCATTTCAATGGCAGTTGCAACGACGAATATCAACATCAAAGAAGAGAATCCTAACTGTGGACCTACTGATCCAGAGTCGAACACCAATCCGATTATGCTAGTCTCTCAGCCCAAATAAACTCAAGTGTATCTATATTCTAGATTTCATCTACCGCTACCTGCCAAGCTTCATGATAACAATGGACGACATTGATGGATCGGTAAATGTCTGCCACGTGTTTAGCAACGAGTCCGAAGTGTTGACCAGAAACCAGACGACGGGGCTGAACGAGCTGTACCTGCCCTGCGATCTGCCGGTCCGGGGAAAGTCTCTGAGTCTGCGACAAGGAGGTGAGAGGCAGGTCAAATCTCCATTTTTCAACACTTATCTGGATGGCATCAAATATTCAGGCAAGTGGAATTAAGAACTAGAATGTGTATTAGTGTTACAAAGTTACCAGCTCTTAGAATTTGTAAATTTAATTTTTGCAAACGCACTAATTAATGTCTTAATTAGCCTAATCAGTAACTAAATCAAAGAGATTAATTAATCAGAAAGTAAAGCAGTAATTAAACCATTCATATCGTAATTATTATTAAGATATAAATTGTAAGATTATTTGAATAACATATTGCGACATAAGAAATTTTTCTTGTCCATAGCGGGTAGGTTTTATCGTTAAATTTTAGTTTGCTTTAGTAACCTTTATCTACAGTTACCCAATGAATTGATCGTCAGCACAAAACATTAATCTCTCTCTCTCTCTTTCTTAGTGCACTGCCTACCGGCAGGTCCATGGTATATAATGCCTCCACTCTTTTCTGTCTTCCACCTTCCTCTTCAATTCCACATATGAGTGGGTCTTTAAATCATATAACATACCTAATCTCGGCCTGCCTCTGCCTATTTTACCTTCCATTCTACCTTCTATGACCTCTTTTATAGACCCTCCCCCCCCTTAGAATGTGTCATATCCAACTCTTCTTCCTATTTCTTAATACATTTTTCAACTGTCAATCTGTGCCAACTCTCTCCAGAACTTCCTCATTTGTAACCTTTTGAGTCCAGCTAATTCTCTCCATTCTTCTCCAAATCCACATTTCCAACGCCTCCAGTTTCCTAATATCTTCCTTCCTTAAGGTCCATGTCTCACATTCATACAATGGCGTGGTCCAAACCAAAGTTTTCACTATCTTTATCTTTGTGTCTTTCTTTAGACTTTTTGTTAATAGTTCTTTTCTATTATCAAAGGCCGCTTTTGCTTGTGCAATCCTACTGCATATTTCCGTCTCACATTTCCCGTCATCGGTTATAGTATGATCCAAATATTTGAAACTCCTTACCTGTTCCAATTTCGTACCATTTATTATGATATTAAAGTCACCTTCATTATTGTATACTCTCATAGCTTTCGTCTTTTTATATTAATCTTCCTGCCATATCTCAATGCCGTATCATTCAGTCTATCCATTATCTTCTGCAGTCCAATCTCGCTACCCGCTACCATTCCTTGGTCATCTGCAAATCGTACATCTTGTAATAAATTCCCTCCTACTTTTATTCCTTCTTCCAAGTCTTCCATGGCTTTTTCCATCATTGCCTCAGCGTAAATGTTAAACAGCATCGGCGAAATGCTACATCCTTGTCTTACTCCACGTCCTATTTCACCTTCTTCTGAGCATTCTTGTTGGATTTTGATTACTGCTCTTTGATTCATGTGCAAGTTCAAAATTAGTCTTCTATCTCTCCAGTCAATTCCTATTCCTTTATGATATTCATCATCGTTATCCAATCAATCCTATCAAAGGCCTTCTCGAAGTCTACAAATCTTACAAAAACGTCATTTCCATATTCTAAGCTTCTTTCTGAATGAACCCGCAGTACCCCTATTGCTTCTCTTGTGCCGCATCCTTTCCTAAAACCAAATTGTGTCTTGCTCAGTATCATTTCTGCTTCGACTGAATGCGATTATTTACTATCTATAATAAGATCTTCGATGCATGAGGTATTAAACTGATTGTTCTGTAATCCGAACACTCCACAGCTTTGGCTTTTTTGGGAATTGGGATCATCACTGACTTGCTAAAGTCGTCTGGCCAAATACTTGCATTGTAAACTTCCATACATAACTCCACTAACTTATTGAGTGTTTCTCCTTCCAACATTTTCAAGAATTCTGCTGGGATTTCATTTATTCGACTGCTTTCCCCTTCTTCATACTGTTAATTGCAGAATAAATATCCTCATTATATCGGGGCCCCTTTTATCGTTTTCTATGATATTTTCATCCTCCATTTTAAAATCCCCTTGAACTGGTTTCCCAGCATTATCATACAATTTCTCTACATATTCTCTCCATCTTTCTTTCATTTCTTTCAGCTCTGTCTTCAATTCCCCGTCATTACCCATTATAGTAATGTTCTTGCATCTGCTTTCTTTTCGTTATCGGTTCTTGTTAATATCCTGACTTCCTGGTATAATAGATCCGACCTCCCTCTTCTATCATATTCTGCCAAATCATCACACTTTTCACTCCACCAGTGATCTTTTGCCTTGTCTGTAATTCTTTTAAGTTCATTGTTTTAGCTTCTATATTTCCTTCGGCCATGACCGGTGTCAATACTTTTCCATTTCCTCCTTTCATCCATTTTTTCTAGCATCGGCTTGTGACCCAGGGTAGTTTAGCTGTATTTGCTTTAAGAAAGCCATAAACTTCTTTTGCACCTATTTTATTAGACTCCTTTAGCTGATACCATCTTTCATTTACCCCTGTTCTTTCGTAGTCCTTTATTTCCTTAACTTCTCCTTCCACTGCTTCTTGAAACTGACTTCTTTTCTCGCTTAATCCGTTCAGATTCCATCTCCTACTGCTTTTCTTCTTAAGTATTTTCTTCACCTGAAGCCCTACTTTTGCTATTACTAGATTGTGGTCTGAGTTAACATCAGCTCCTGGATAAACCCTTGAATTCTTCAAACTATTCCTGTACCGTTGCTTTATCATAATATAATCTATCTGGTATCTTCCCTCGTTTCCGGTGCTTCCTGGTTTCCTCCACGTGTAACGCCTTCTCTTCTCATGTTTGAACCAAGTGTTGGTCACCACTAATCTCATTCTATTGCAAAAGTCAACCAATTTCTGTCCTCTCTCATTTCTTATTCCTAGACCATATTCCCCAACTTCATTTCCATTTTGCCTTCACCCACCACCGTGTTCCAATCCCCCATAACTATCACTTGATCTGTGGCATTTTCTCCTTTAATCACTCCTTCTAATTTTTAGTACATCGCTTCAATTTCCTCATCTTCTGAGGCTGATATAGGCATGAAGATTTGGATAAACACCAAATCTATTGGATCTGCTTTGATTCGCATTAACATCAGTCTGTCACTGCACTGGAGAACCTTTGTCACTCGTTCACTTAAATTTCTATCCAGTATTATTGCCACATGCACCCTACGCCCTTTTATCTCCTCCGGAGTATATTACCCTGTACCAATCAATTTCAAAATCTCCAGCTCCCAACCACCTCACTTCACTCATCCCTAGGACATTTATTTTCCCTTTATTCAATTCCCTCTTTACATTTTCTAACTTTCCCTTTTCACCCATGGTTCTTACATTCCACATGCCCACACGTATCCTTTTGGGGCACATGGAATGTCCTCTTGGTATATCTGTACCCAAGGTGCCAACTGGCCGTGGGATTCTTACCACCGCCTCCCCATTTAAGGGGTGCACGGGACTGAGGGGGTTCATTTTTGTCGTGATATACCACTACTTTTCTTGGGGAATATGCTTTTTGACGAGGTGGGTCCCCTATGCCTTCCTCAGCTTTGACTGACATTTACAGGGCAGAGGTGTCATTCCCTGAGAAAATTATTCTGTTAGCCCAAACTATCCTGTTTACCAATTAAAACATTTCTGAGTATAAACCGATACAAAATGATTATTTATATTCATATGAATGCACAGTTCTAATATGTAAACTTAGCTTACTGACAGTCGAGAGTCTTAGAGTCACTATACAACTCTGAAGAACGCTTCTATTGCCCTAATGTTTTGTCCTCAAGCATCGATGACTTTATGAGAACTAATCTAGTGGCTGATATAATCTAGCAAGTCGACTGTGAAGAGTACAAAGTTGTTAATGTATTTAAATAAAGGCTGCGCTTTATAAATGTATTTGATAACAGCAACAGCAAATATTCTTATAGACGGGATTCCTCCTCTCATAAGCGTTGGTAATCTGGGTTCAAATCCTTATGGGTTACCGACTTATAGATGGGTTCCTTCGTCCATATTCATGGCGTGAAGGTATCAAAAGAGCCACCAGAGATGATAACGGTGTCTCAACCGAACACTAGGATAGAAGTCCTTAGTATCAATCTCGCAAAGGTCACAGGTATAGATTCGAACCCTAGGTTCTGAGCTGGAAGAGTACAAGAGATTGGAAATATCTAGGCTAAATGAAATAGACACACCCTTTCTACAAAATTCACTTATAATTCAAGTCGTCAAGTTATTCTTATAGCTACGCATTAAAATGTTACACATTTCGCGTAAAACTTACTTGTCAAAGTTCTCTTAAATAAGAAAAGAATACGAAGATTAAGGAAATAAGAGAGTTAGATATAGAGTCTTTCCTCTATGAAGGTTTGAAACTCGACGTGTTCAGTCTGCGACTACTAGAACTCGAACTCTCGGAATAATGATATGGCAAGTGCCTATCAAGATCCGCAGTTCAAAACAAGATATAGAGATACATATATAGATATAAAGAGATACAACAAAGAAAAGAAAGATATAAGCAGACGTATATATACGCAGACAATGCACGCGCAAGTTCTATAGACTGATTAATCATACCTACCCAATATGGGTTCATAGTGCTCAATTCAACGTGACATGAGCAATTTCAATATAATAGAATAATGTCAGCAATCTACTAATTAAATATAGCGAAGGTTGCATCGAGCAAACGAATGGAATCCACAATTGTATGGTGTTAATTTTCACTATGCCTTCTAATACTTGTTTTATATGCACATACATGTCTAGTATATTTGTGTACGTGTATATATATATATATATATATATATATATATATATATACGTGCACCGTTTAAGATCTTTTACTTTCTCTTCAGCACATGTCTTTTTCAGATCGTTTGGCGTAAATCGATTTGTAATGAAGTGTGATACGGGGACGTCCCTGCCACCATCATCCTTGTATGAGGAAATGGGCGTTAAACCTTTATTATTATTATTATTATTATTATATACATGTATATATATATATATATATATATATATATATATATATATATATATATATATATAGGATGAATAAAAAAAAGATTACATCTGCAAAAAGTTTGAATATCTCAGGCTATTATTGTCAATATTTTCCAATACAACTTTTACCAATTACTAAAGGACTAATTTCTGATGAGGTAGCCAATTTTCATCCCTTTTGGTACATAGATTGGCCACTTATGCACGTTTCAGCAGAGCATTCCCCTATTTTTTTAGTTTACTAAAAATTTAAATATTTAATTTTATTTTTATTTTTCCCTGAAAAGGGTCGTTGTAATGGTTCAGAAAGAACCAGCTGTATCTGTTAACATTGCTGATTATTCGATATGCTTTCTTCCCGCTGCTACGCAGGACTGCAGTCGCTTTCGGAACGCGAGGAGAGACTTATTGATTCCAGGTTGGGGCACTCTCTCCCAGATCGCTTGTAGCACTTCCTGCCTTTCTGTCTTTTTAGGCTTCGGCTGGTGTTTCTGATAGAGATGCAGCATAGTTCCCCAGACATAGTAATCCAGAGGATTTAGATCGGGAGAGTTTGGAGGCCATTTATTCTTCTTAATGAAATCTGGGTTTCTCTCGCTGATCTATTCCTGTGCATGACGAGATGCATGAGCCGGAGCACGTACCATTCCGCTGAATGATGAAACCATTTGGTAGAAGAGCATAGCAATCATCAAACAGCTCCGGAAGCAAAGTATTGACGTAATACTGAGAGTTCACCTTTACCTTCTCGTAAATGAAGTGCAATCTGCCTTTACCGTTGTAACCATTTTAAGATAAAAATTGGGAGTTGCTCTGCTGAAACTTGCATAACTTGTCAATATATGTACCAAAATGGATGCAAATTGGCCACCCTATCAGAACTTAGTCCTCTAGTAATTGGTTAAAGTTTTATTAGAAAATATTAACAAAAGCCTGAGATATTCTAAATTTTGGCAGGTGTAATCTTTTTTTACTCCTCTATATATATATATGTATATATATATATATATATATATATATATATATATATAATATATAACAAATGTTACCCATATGTAGGCTTTATGTCCTTTTGAAATATAATCATACTGACCAATTTGATTTATTTTGATGCTACTGTAATATAATAACAGACATTCCATTACGAGAGAACTGCACTCTAACTGGTAGCAACGCCAGATTTAACATCAACTGTCCGAATTCATCTGTGACGACTGATACTACTGTAACCTACGCACCGAATATCAGTGTTACCATTGATGGCCGAAACAACATTCTCTTTCTAGCTCTTCTCTTCCTAACTGCAAAGCTTCTGCACCTTACGAAAGCTTGAAGATGACGAGATGGTCCTTTCTGTGCAACTGAAGCATTCGGTCTTGCATGTTACAGCTGAGCGAGATCAATAAATGACGCTGAATGCATCGAGAAGATAAATATATTTATACAATTCAGTCTAAATTTGAACTAATGATAAGATCTCGATGATCTTAATAGAAGTAGAGATATCAGTTAAAATAGTAAGATTAGTTAAAACTCTTACTGTATGTGGAATTAACAGATACGTCAGTTTTTTGGTCAAGAAAAAGATACAGGAATTTCTGAGTACATACTTAGACCATCGCCGCCAACTCTATAAGTATAAGCATTTTAGACATACATTTAGTTTTTAAAGGAGCTGTGATTGTGTGTGAATAACGGTGAAGCTTGAAAAAATGAAAAAGTGCAAAACAATAAATAAGTAAAAACATTTTCTATGTATGCGGGTTTGTGTAAGTTTTAATACAATTCATGGGCTTTTAGCTGTATGGACAGAATGATAATTATACTCTATTGCATATCGGGACAACTCGCTAATAACTCTAATTATAACTTTACCTGAAACATTTACTTTCATTGAAGAAAAGCAAAAGCCTAGTTTATCTCTCGTAGTATATAATAGTGATCGAAGGGCCTTATTTAGAAGTTGATATTGTCATCAATTTAGCTCTTGATATGCAGCATTGTAGCTGATAATATATTATATTGTAGTTGATCATAAACAGAATTGTAGTATGTAATAATATTCTGTTTGCTATTTATAATATACTGTATTGTAGTTGATAATACACTGTGGTGTATGGATAGCAGCAAAATAGATTTCCTTCAACTTATTCCACTGAGAGATGTCGAACTTGTCACTTCTACCCTTATGAGAGAGAGAGAGAGAGAGAGAGAGAGAGAGAGTGAGAGGGGGGGGGGGAGAGAGACTTACCTTCCAACTTTCTACCTTCTTTCAGAGTGTTTCAACTAAGTCTTTAATGTTTCTGAAAACCTATTTTTGTTGCTGATTACATGTTTGAAAGCTGAATATGATGTCTATATTGAAGCATTAAAGATGTTGCTACCACTTTATTAGTAGTTTCAACCAAAGCGTATGTCTGCACTAAAAGAGATCTACATAGAAACATGAGCCAATGCATTTATCGCTGTGGTATCGTTCCATTTTGCAAGACAGATAAGATACACTAGACACCTGAAATCACGTTACGATTACATTACGAAAGCAATTAGATTATAAACTCAATTTTCATTCTAAACTTGATTACTGCAATTCATTGCTATATGATTTACCTTCCTCTTCTCTCATGCCTTTGCAACGCGTCCTGAATTCTCTAGCACGTGTTGTCTGTCGATCCTGAAGGTTTCAGGCCACCTCTAGTGCCTTGCTTAATAATCTTCAATGGCTTCCTATGGTTCAAAGAATTAAGTACAAAATCGCATTGTTAACTTTCAAAATACTTACCTTTGGTAAACCTTCTTACCTTTCCGATCTCCTAACCCAATATCAACGTTCTAGTAAGCTGCGTTCTTCCGAAGCCAAACTGCTAAAATTCCTATTATTCTCATGTCCTTGCGTAGACGTTCGCTTTCTTTTCAACTCATACTATTTGGAACTCTTTGCCTCCTTATCTTCGCTCATGTTGTATTACTTCCACTTTCCGTTGCAGGTTGAAAACACATCTCTTCTCGCACATAAATTTTTTTCATCTTGCCTGACTGTTTTTTTAATCACCGGACCGACACCTTTTAGGATATATTTATTTCTTGTAAGCACATGTTTTTTTCAGACCGTTTGGGGTGAATCGATATGTAGTGACATGTGAAGGGGGACATATCTGACATCATCCTTGTATGAAGAAAAGGCCGTTAAGCCTCTATTATTATTATTATTGTTATTGTTATTGTTATTATATTATTATTATCATTATAGATAAGTTGAGTCAGCATTTATTAAGTCCAACTGCGCATTATTCCATTTAGCTGTGTTCATTGTTTATTCGCTGTCCCTACAATTGCCCCTAATGCTCTTAATTTTCAGTATAGTCTAAATAAGATAGCACCTTTTAGTACTCATATGGGCTCAATTAATATCAATTACGAAGAGTGTCGCGTGATAGATACTGCTTGAGCCATCAATTAGGCCCAGGCTTCTTCATGTAACTCAAGGATAAAATAAAACTTGATGTAATACTTAATTCAGGGATAAAGTATTTAACTTCCGTTGGATTTCAGGAAAGTCAAACGTAGCAGGAGGAAAGAATGCAGCATTTTCTATATCTCTAGTCTCTAGGATATACATGGACGCTTAGTATCCATGGTGTATCTACAGGTTATTACAGTCTATCACGTTCACAACTAAAATATACCACAATTTTCACTTTCATTGACCAGGTCTGCGACAACTGATAACACAATTATTTTTTTTATTTTTTTAAATGCTGGAATATAATTTCACATAAAATATAGCCATGGAGATCATATCATATTTCTGAACTTTCTTCCCATCCTCTTATTCCATATCTGCGATAATAGCAGAAAAATGGTTGTTGCGTAATCATATGATTAGTTATCAAATAGATTGTCTTTATTCACAACCGGAGCAAGTAATTAGACTTCTACGGCAGCCTTGCAATCAAAAGACATATATATATGTATATATATATATATATATATATATTTTTTAAAATATTAATTCAATATAAAATTTAATATTTAATTACTATTTAATAATATTTAATTAATATTTAATT
This sequence comes from Enchytraeus crypticus, assembly GCA_905160935.1. NCBI lineage: Eukaryota > Metazoa > Annelida > Clitellata > Enchytraeida > Enchytraeidae > Enchytraeus > Enchytraeus crypticus. The sequence goes on along the minus strand of CAJHZI010000208.1, from coordinate 1,200,743 downwards.
ATTGAGATGCATAATGTTACCCTTTAATTTCAATACTTATAGTCTAGATATTTATCTTGTCATCAGATTGTGCCAGACATTTAATGTAATTAAATGGTAACCCGCCATTTAACCATTTTGAAATACGTGAAAGCGTATGCCTGTGTGTGTCATTCAAGGCTTCTATTTATTAAAATTAATAAATAGGGCCTATTATATTAAAAGCTTTGCATGACTTACAGAGTTACTTGGGTTAGCATGCTCTTTCAGAAGATCACGTGAATTTATTGCTTCATTTTTTTAAATAATTGTTAAAAAGGTCATATTTATAGATATCATAAGGAATGTAATTTCAGTTTAGGGAGATGTGATACATAAGCTTATAATTTCTTCAGTAAACATTACATTTTAACAATAATAATAATAATAATTTTAGTTTCTCCAGAAAATTTAAGGGAATATCTTTAATAACAGCTTGTTTTTCTTACCTAGGATTCTTTGTACTAGGATACCATTTTATTCAAACTTGAAGTGTTGCCATTTTCAAATTTATGACCAAGTTTTGCACAGCATCAAAGATTTTATCAAGATTTTATTTTAATTTCGATAATCATTGGTTGTCCGCGTGTTTCGTCCGGGACACTGAAGAATAGGCCAACCGTAAACTGCTTATGTCGTACGAGGGGACTGAGCAAGAAATATGGGAGTGAGCGGGAAACAATCTCCGAAGCCAAATTATTCTCATTGTATAGATTATATTAAGGTTTGTGTAAGACCTAGTCATATGTTATAAATAGTCATATTATGGATTGACTCATTAATCGATGGAATGCTGTTTACGAAGCTGAAATCAGTATGTGAGTGTTAATATGTACTTTTAATCTTCCAATGTTCAGAACACCAGTGAGAGAGAGAGAGAGAGAGAGCGAGAGAGAGATAGAGAGAGATATGCATTAAATATATAATTAAATACAGTATATGCAATAAAACGTCCCTCAGTGTGAGGAGTGCCTCATTACGATGAACATTTTTATTTTCTTTATATGAGTTTTAGTTAATTTGTATGTATACTGTTGGTTTTACAGTATTATGTAGTACAGAGATAACTAGCAATCTGATTTATTACTCTTACTAGCTGTTACTGATTACCAGACGACACTGTATTGCCTCATAGAGCTGTTCGTGCTAATCAACTTCTTGATTATTTGTTTTATTCCTGCTTAGTATTTTTCTATTTATTGTTGTTTGTGACGATAAATATGAGTAATTAAAATAATTTTAGGAAAAAGCTATAAGTATCTTTCGAACTATAGTTTTCATCGTTCAGTAGCAACAGCAGTGAGCAGCAGCCGAGCAGCTGCTGTATAAATCCAGCTAATCTAATGTGATGGATTAGAAGTAATTCAATTGATAAATGCTTTCTAAAAATTAAGTCAGAAGACTAAAAATGGAATGAAGATTTTCACCTCTCACTTCCGACACAATGAAGATTGAATTGGCGTGTTGTCCCAGTATATGACTTCAATAACATTAAGTAGTCCAAGCAGTTTGATACGGAATTTTGCTTCTTTTGTTACTATCTGCATCACTTGCACGCAGCTGCTATTGCCATTCCTTCAAGATTAGATAACTAATTTTGTATTCATCAGTCGTATCAGAGCATCGTTAGTCCAGCATGAACTCTGGACAGAACAACATATAGGCCTACTAAAAATTGTTCTCCTTAAAAGTATTTGTATATCATTTTTTCTTAATGGACCAACAACTGAGGGCAACTAATTAGTGATAACAATTTTCTACATACGAATTACATAAGTTAAATACAATGCAATATTACATGTTATACATATATGTGAATATGTTGTACGTAGTACACGCTTGTATACACCCCTGTTAAATATATACATATATATAGGCCTATGTATATATATATATATATATATATATATATATATACATGTCTTATATATATATTCATGTCATATATATATATATATATATATATATATATATATATATATAGATTACCAAATTCATAGTAACAAATTTTGATTGTTATAAAAATTTTTGAGTAACTCCTCAATTGTAGAAAACCACAGTCTACCAAAATATATATTTGCTTTTAATTTCAGGATAAATCGAATTCTCTAAGAATGGTATACAAGATTTCAATATCACGTTTGGTGATGATTTTACTGTTTGTAACAATTGGTGCAACGACACAAGAATCAAGCAGTATTGTACCGGAGACAAGCAGTATTGTACCGGAGACAAGCAGTACAGTACCGGTGACAAGCAGTACAGTACCGGTGACAAACAGTACAGTACCGGTGACAAACAGTACAGTACCGGTGACAAACAGTAGTGTACCGGTGACAAACAGTATTGTACCGGAGACAAGCAGTACAGTACCGGTGACAAGCAGTACTGTACCGAAGATAAGCAGTAGTGTACCGGTGACAAACAGTACAGTACCGGGGACAAGCAGTACAGTACCGGTGACAAACAGTACAGTACCGGAGACAAGCAGTACAGTACCGGTGACAAGCAGTACAGTACCGGTGACAAGCAGTACTGTACCAGTGACAAGCAGTTCTTCAACAGCGACCAGCAGTTCGCTACCGGGGATATGGTGGCAGATAGATCTGACGGATAAATATTTAGTCCGTTCTGTGACAATGATTAATCCGAGGATGGGTAAGTAAAAATGTATCAATTCATTTTGTCGCAACTCATCAGTTGCGGCACTACGACCAGCTATTTAGGTTGTTCTTATTTGGTCCACTCGTCTCTGATGTCCTCTATCGAGATGCGAATGAAAATAAACTAGTCGTTAGCTGTTAGAGCTTTAAAGGATGACTCGATTCAGCAGTGTACTAATACTGTATGTTATATGTTTATTTCTGCTAAGCCATGATTTCCGAATGCGACGTTTTCCAATAGGTTTATATTCCTCAACTTTGCTTATGTATTTTATCTTATGATAGACATCAAATGCTCGATGGTATTTGAATGATGCGTGGTATTAATATAAATAATTTTGTTGCGTAAAAGTTGACTATATTATTATAATATATGACTTATAATATCGCTGAATATACTTCCATTTTCCGCGTCAATAAAAATCAACCCTTATTCTAGGGATATTGCATGATATTTTATGAACGAAATAATTTCATTTTGTCTAAAGCGTGTGATAATTATTTCCTAATTGAGAAATATTTCTATGAAAGTCAACAACTCCAGCCATTATGAACCTCAAAAACATATACATCAAAAAGATACTAACAAAGACAAATATTACCTTTTCAGTAATTTTTATAAATAGTATTAAACATTACAAACTTATTTAGTTTTCATTAGGGCGATACATTTGCTCACTAAATTTGCACGTATTATTTTGCTATTCATTAAATATTTTGCTTTTTTAAAACTGCAGGTTTAAATCCTTTGCTAGGCCTCTTGGGCTTGAATTGCATCATTGCCATTAATTTGTCTGGAATTCACGTAAATTGCAAATAAACCTTGGTCTACCCATTGCACTGCCCCAAGTGTCTGAAACAACGTCTGGAGCCAATGGGGGAATGGCTAATATCGTCTACATTGGACTTACAGTTGCTTTGCTCTTAAGTATAGTAGTTTGAAGATAAGATATTGAAGGAAATAATTGCAGGTTATGACGCTGAGCAAGATTTCTTCAAGCGAAATCTGTTTTCAGTTATCAACATTATGCGGCTTTACTATTAATGTGTGATTTAGCCATTGTAGATTAAAATTTTTGCTCTTTGAAAGTATTACCAATTACTTCATAACGTTATAATACATTATGTTAATGGGTCACATTTAAACATAAAAAGAAGCATTCTACCAATCACTGAGATATCTGAGACTAACTTTCATGCTAACAAAGTACTAATTTCGATTTCAGAATTCATAAAAACTTAACTAATTAATATAAGGTTCGTCAATTAGCACAATTTCTTAGTCAACGCATTTTATATGTTCAATGATTCTAAATAAAGCCGGATTCGGATTCTTAGAAGCCTTGGCGAATGTTTGGGACTAATCTCCATCCTGACTCTTCGTCTCTATTTCTATCTTTTCCACTGTCAGGTCATCACTCATATCCGTTACGGACTTTATTGCATCTCTCAGAGCCTACAACATGCACAATAGAAAAACTATAAGCCTAAAGACAAATTATTTTCAAATATGAAATACTGAATGTGCTCTTCATTGGCTGAGAACAATTATGGACAGCCTAAAGAGGAAGAGGAGCTTCATAAGAGGTAGAACATTAAGTAAATCAAAGTATAACCATTTTGTATTATCTGACTAAAGTGTAAGAATTCTGTTTGACAAAAAAGTCTCTATGTGTCCACCGTACTAAATTCGTTGTTCGATTTAGGCCTATTGCATATCATATATCAATATATAGTGAATAATAAGACATGAAGAAGCGAAGAATTATAGGAAATGAGAAAGATAGTGCAAGGAGAAAGAGCAATGGTATACCTGATCGTAGTCAATGTCCCCTCCTTCAGAAGTTATCTGCGTTCTCTTTTCTATGCGAGTCTCCACAACTCCGTCCTTTTCAGTTCGGTGCTAAAAAGATAAGTAAAATGTCTTGCAATTGCCTAACAATTTTAAATTTCTTTGTGTTGTGTCTGGGTTCCTGAAGAACAGACCAACCATTAAATGCATGCATCGTAAAAGGCGACAAAGCGCTAAGATCTAAATCAACGTCAGAAAGGGCATTCGGTTGATGAGAGCCTATAGACTCCTGAAATTACTGCAGAAGTTTCTAAAACGAAAGGAAAAGAAGGTCTATTCGCATCCCAATACTAGGTAAACTTAGATTCAATGGAAGATGATGATGATACCTTTCACTTGAGAAATCACAAAGAATTTCTTGCTTCACAAGGAAATAGTGCACGACGTTAGAGTGTAGAGGTTATTTCGTAAATGCGAACCATTTAAAAACAAACAATTGTAAATTTTTAAATTTAAAAACAGGCTGTGTTTCAAAGTTGAAACTTCAATTGAGGTACAGCAAATGTATATGTAAGCAAGTGAAGCAAGGGCAATTAGAAGATCCTATTTAAACAAGTTAACAAATTAAATAATTTTTACAGCCTCAAATAGCTGAATATAACGCGTTCAATAGTTATATAAAATATAATGAATGTAACTAAATAATCGTTAATGTTTCGATGTTTCACTCAATAAAATGCTTCTTAAAATACCCTTTTAATTCTTCAAAGAAATCCTCTATAACGTCAACGCTAAATATTGTTTAACTCCAAAATATCATATAGATTGTGCAGAGTATGCGTAAATCGAGTTATACCTCCGTTATAATAGTACCATCTGGAGCTGTGTAAGTGCGAGTAGATGTTTTAGTGAAACTAGATTGGGTGCTAGTCCAGTTACCCTCACCCATTGGACCACCTCTGAATCCCTCCTGGTTGAGATGATCGTCCTGGTACATCCCCCTACCATCACCGTCGTCTATTGTTCCACCCTGAGGGTCAAGAGGAGCAATCAATCAAATCAATTCAATAAAATAAATTAAACATACAAATCAAATCAATAACAATCAAACAATTAAACATGCCACCAAACAAACAAATCAATCAAAAACAATCAAACAATCAAAAAAAACTGTCAATCAAACTCAATCAGTCTGTCCATTGATCAATCTATCAAACAATTCATTCAGCAATCAAACAACAAGCAAACAAACAACCAATCAAACACTTCAATCAATCAACCAGTTAGCCGACCGGACGGAGAATCAATGAACTGTTCAAATAGAACATATTTAATTCACTCCTACTTGTTTTGTTTTTAGTCATTTAAAATTACAAATTCAAAACACTTATTCATGCTCAGAGATTTACTGTCACACAGCGACGACTTATAAGCTTATTATATTTTAGATTTCCCAAAACTTTTAGACAAATTAACTTAGTGGGATTTGAATTCTTTTTTTTTTTTTTTTAAATAGTTCTGCTTGTACATTTGTGGTCTACTTCAGTTAGCAGGTAATAAAACGTAATCAACAAACTTAAATTCTAAATTAATATATTTTCATTCTACATACTGTATGAACGAAGCATTTTAGTTTCGTTTAGTGACTCATAAATAATTGTCTATGCTTCTTCCACAATTAGAAGATCATATGAGCGCGTATTAGGCCGAGATTAGGTATGTTAGATGATTTTAAGACCCACACATATATGGAAATGAAGAGGAAAGCTGAAGACAGAGAAGAGTGGAAGTGCTCTATACCATGGACCTGCCAGAAGGCAGTGCACTAAGAGAGAGAGAGAGAGAGAGAAGTGCGCTTACTCGGCTGTGACGGTTGCTAGAGAGAGTGATGTTGATGTTGGTGAGTAGATTGCCCTGAGCGTCTCTCTGAGGACCTCTCTGTCCTGTTCCATACCCCTCCTGGTACCCATCCGTCAGCTGATCCCCCTACAATGTGCAGCGTAGAGCTTGATGTCATCATAAAAATAACCTAGTTATCCGTTTACTCTCCTATGCCCTCGTTGCAGAAACATATTAAATGTAAACGTCCCTGACATCACCCTTACATGAGGAAACGGACGTTAAACCTTTATTTTAAAATAACTTAGTTATCCTTTTAGAATCTTAAACAATAACTTAGTTATCATATGCCCACTTTGTGGAAACATATTAAATGTAATCGTCCCTGACAACATCCTTGTACGAGGAAACGGACGTTAACCTTTACTATTATTAAACATGAAAAAGCTTAGGTTAACGTCAGATTCCTCACTCGAAAGCGATGTCAGTGACGGGAGAGCCCAGGATTTGAACCGCGCACATTCTAATCCACGGTCGAATATCTAACCGACATCGCCACTGGCTCCAGCCTCTTGTTATATTGCACATATTTTGTGCACATTTGTGCTGCTGCTTATGAGAGTAGGACCTAGCGCTGATAATGACCACAATTAATTAATTTTATAAACAATTTCCTGTTTTGTGACCGAGACACTGGCGAATGGATAAACCGCTAACTGCACGTGTCATATGTAGTGCCTAAGCAAGAGCTGAGAAAGGCAACGGAAAACTACCTCAGAAGCCACATTTTCACCAAGCATTAGGCAACATAAGGTATGGATAAGACATGCCAGTTCATGGTATGATTAACTTGTTGATCTCTGGAGCGATCTTGAAGTAGCGTGAAAGCAGACGATGAGTGTGAATATGTACATTGAACCTAGAGATGGGAATTTTATGAATTTCCAGAGTTCGGGTTCGGTTCGGTTCGTTGAAAATGAAAGTTCGGTTCGGTTCGGGTTCGGTTCTAACAAGGGTTCGGGTTCGGTTTGGGTTCGGCTTGCTTTCCAACTTGCAAGAGTTCGATTCGGGTTCGAAATGGTTTGGTTTGGATAATGTTGCAATTATTTAACTTTACTTATAATAATCATGGTTATGACAAAAATGTTTAAAATGGTTTATGGTAAATATGCTTAAAAATTCATTAAGTCTTAATAGCTGCCACATTTTTTCACCTGGGTAAAAATATGACAATGAAAAAAGGAGAGAAGTGGTATTTGTTCCTGTACATTTCTTAAAATATTGTAAGTTGACCAACAAATGTTCATAATATAGATATTTTGCTTTATTATTGTATCTGAAATATTCTCCTTGATTATAAGGAGCAAATAGAATGCATCATCAATTTTTAAAGAGTTTTTGTCACTATAGGCCTATACATTAGATACGTTTATAATTAATTGGAAATGTCTTGGCTAAAATTTTATCCAATATTTCAGAGACAAGGTGCAATTTAGTAACATAAAAATGTCAAATAAAGATGATTTGGTAAACACGTGTATTTCCATAGAAAAATGATCATAATATACACCGTTTGCTATCAACTGACCAGTAATAAGCTTCATAATTTACCTTAGGGTTTCAAATTTGAAACTCTCAGATCAATTATGAAGTTACGAAAATAGTTATGACATTATTGCATTTCTATGGTGCAAAATTATTTACTCCAGATAGTCTTAACACACATAGAATTTCATATATTATTATTTGTAAATCTGGCTCCAAAAAATATTAAGGTAGCACACTAAAATTAGAAAAAATTCATAATTTGAATATAATAAGAACAAATCCACCTAGATTGAGTCAAACATTTTCAGATATTTCTGGAATACTGTCATCACTTTGTCTCTTTGATGTTAATCATCATTCCATATTTCAATGCCATTCATGTACCATTCAGACTATCCATTATCTTCTGTAGACCCGTCTCGCTTCCCACTACCATTGCTTTGTACCGCTAACATTTTAAAATTTGTGTCGGAATCAGCCTTACCTGAATATATGCTGTTAGATACTGTAAGACATGTAAATGCAAAAACTAATATATATTTGTATTGTTCTTACTATCTTTATTTAATGTCAGGCTGGTGAAGAAGAAAGGAACTACAAGAGTTTGGTTCAGTTCGGTTTTGGGCGAAGTCTGGGTTCGGGTTCGGTTCGGGTTCGGCCAGAGTTTGGGTTCGGGTTCGGTTCGGCCAGAGTCTGGGTTCGGGTTCGGTTCGGGTGCGGTCAAATTCTAGATTTTAGGGTTCGGTTCGGTTCGGGTTCGGTTCGATTCCCATCTCTACTTGAACCTGTCAATTTTCAGAACACTAAAGAGTGAAAGGGAGAGATAGATAAAACCGGTATCGAAATTAATCTTAAATAAATGAGTATAGAATTCTACAGACATGCCCCATGTATATATACTTCTATTTCATAATTCATGATAGAAGCATAGCATAGAAATATACATACATGCCCCGCTATTCCCTTTTGCTTCAGCCAATCATCCGATCCGTAGTATGGACTTCCGGGACCGTATCCAGAGGACTCGCTTCCTCCCTGTCCATACAAGTCAGGAGGGGCGAGTAGGCCTTGACCATCAGGGGCGTTATAGCCCGCGTAGTCCGGCCCACTGGGGGTTATGTACCCCGGTCCACCCGGGTAGGGGGTCTTGCCGTATTTCACGCCACCGCCTTCCCCACCTCCAGCTGGTGTCAGAAAGTTTACCTGACTCTGATAAGTAATAAAGATATATGATAATGCAGCATTGGCGTCATCAATAATTAATTTTCACGTTATCGATTACATTAGTTTTGTAAAATAAAATCGTTATGAATTTGAATATCCCAGAGCTCGTAATAAGAGAATAGGCACTCTTTAGCACTCATTAGCATTCATCATTAGCACTTTTGAGCAGCTGCTAACGTTCATCTAAGTTTTTTGGCACTCATTAACATTCGCCATAAGTATTGACCTCATATGACCTCATATGACCTCACATGGCCAGCCACCTGAAGATGACCCTCAAAACTTAGCTTGACTCGCTCATTACCCGAAGTTTTTCTTCATTATATAATTTTTCTTCCATGTCATTAGATCAAGCCCTTTATCCCCATATCAACTTATAATCGCAGTGAAATAGAGACTTCCAAATGAGCAGAAATAGGATATTTGTATAATTTTTTATAAGTAAGTATATGAATTCATTTTACTTTGGAATTTTGAAAATATATCTCAAATATATATATTAATTGGAGCGGCTTACCCTTCTGTCTCCGAGAGTTCCTCTATAATCCTCCTGTGACTGATATCCATCCGGTCCGTCTCCGTCCATTCCCCCCTGACCTCCCTGTCCACCTCGAGAACTCTTCTGTCCGGGCAGTGTCATGAACACGTCGCCCATTGATCCCACCGACCCCCGAGAATTCTTCATGTAGACCACGCGCCCTGCCGCATCGGTCACAGGGTATAGACCTCTTCCCTCCTGTTTCACAATTGATGTTATTTGTCTAAATTATGAGCATAGCATTTTAAAATCTGCCTGAAATAACATTTTCTGAATTATACAAATGATTTGGGGTAAAACCCAGCCGAGGTAATTTCCTCTTCTCAAAGATCCTCAGATTTAGAGAGATGCTTGCAAGGCTGTCATCAAAGCTAATATAGTAGAGAGAGAGAGAGAAGTGTATTTTAATTCTATTTTAGTAAAAGAATAGAATGATAGTATTATATTCTAAGAATAACAGTAGGCTATTCTACTATAATAGCAGTGTGAGTCTCTTTTAATTCGAACAATGCTTGCAGCTGAACCTGATTGCAGACTTATTTGTAGATCTATGGAGTGCTCCTTACGCAGAATGAAATCACATTTCGAGTATGAAAAAGTACCTTGGACGTGCCACTATACAGAACACTTCAAAGATGAAGAGAGAGGGAGAGGGAATGAGATAAAGAAAGATTCTGATACTATTAAAAATGCGCTAATTAGAAAACATGTGTAGTTGCTCAAATTGCAGTGTATCTCTGCCTCTTCTTGCATTAAGCCAGATTATAAAATATAATTTTAACCATGTACTGACCGGGTCATTGGGGTTATATGTTCCATTCTCTCCGGAACGTCCATTCGTGTACCCTCCAACGTTGTAATACATTCCATCACCCCCCATTGACCCTGCGTCCCCTTCTGCGCCATCTAGGGCATTCGACTTCTTCTGACGCCTCTTAAGGTCAAGGGTCATCGTTCTGTAGTCCATCGTCTCCTCTGACCTCTCTGTACTGAACGTGGACTCGACTACATGCGCACAAAATTACACAAATGCTAAATAAGAGATACTTCTAATGCGCGTGCTTTCGAAAACGACCCGATAGATTTCTTTTGGTATTTTGTAGATGTAGATGTGTTCTTGTTATTTGTATTCTACATCTACATTAATACATATTTATGATCTAATACATATAATACATATTTATGATCTTATTCTATATTACAGACACACATCTACGAAATGTAGATGTGTGTCTGTGATGTGTAGATGCGTGTCTGTGATGTGTAGATGTATGCCTATGATGTGTAGATGTATATCTGTGATGTGTAGATGTATGTCTGTTATGTGTAGATGTATGTCTGTCATGTGTAGATGTATGTCTGTCATGTGTAGATGTATGCCTGTGATGTGTAGATGTATGTCTGTTATGTGTAGATGTATGTCTGTGATGTGTAGATGTATGTCTGTGATGTGTAGATGTGTGCCTGTAATGTGTAGATCTATGCCTGTGAGGTATAGATGTATGTCTGTTATGTGTAGATGTATGTCTGTCATGTGTAGATGTATGCCTGTGATGTGTAGATGTATGTCTGTTATGTGTAGATGTATGTCTGTCATGTGTAGATGTATGTCTGTGATGTGTAGATGTGTGCCCGTAATGTGTAGATGTATTTCTGTGAAGTATAGATGTATGTCTGTTATGTGTAGATGTATGCCTGTTATGTGTAGATGTATGTCTGTTATGTGTAGATGTATGTCTGTTATGTGTAGATGTATGCCTGTGATGTGTAGATGTATGTCTGTGATGTGTAGATGTATGTCTGTGATGTGTAGATGTATGCCTGTGATGTGTAGATGTATGTCTGTGATGTGTAGACGAGTTTTTAATATATGCTTGTGATATGTAGATTTATGCCTCTGAATTATATTATTTATTATATTTTACTACATTTTCTGCCTCTAATAGGGTTCTGCTAAAGCTTATATTGGCTGAAAGAGCTTTCGTGTTGGAAGCAGATTGTTAACTCATTGATTAGTTCATTAAATCGGCAATGTTAGGCTTTTGGAATGAGTTCTTACTATATTGTTTCTCTAAACTTTTTTACCAATTAATTAAAAGGCGATGTAATAAGAGTCTCTCATTGAAAAATAACTTACATAAAATTGCTGAATAGATCTATAATTCTTACCTGTTTGATCAACGCTAAGCAAAAGTTAATTATTGAAAGAAAGAAAATAAAAACAGAGCAAACCTTAATGAAATAAAAGTTTCAATCTGGCTGTGAATACTGTTAGCATAACAATAGTAGTAGGGTTATTTGATAATTGTTATACCCATATCAACAGAGCGCAGTCGGTCAGTAAATCGCCCCCCAGTGGCCCGGTTCACTTGCCCCGCCTCGTTCTCAGGTCGGTTGCACTCCTGCATGGCCTGGTAATAGGTGTGGCCTGAGAAGTGATAGGACCGCCTCCAGAATACGCCCCGCCCATCCGTCTTCTCAGGCTCCCTCAATCTGTAGTGTAAATAACATTAACGCAACATTACAAATGTCTCAATAGCGTAGGGGTAACGTCATGAAGTTTTAAATGACAGATCCTTAGGCGAATTGAACCCTCGTGGGTTCGAATCCCGGCCGCGCTGATCTGAGAGTAAAATCTCGGACATTCACTGGACTGGTTACTCGGAAAATGGAATACTTGCCTAACGGTTTAAACGTGTGGTATTAAAAAGTGATGAATATCAACATAGTTGATCATTTAACTATAATGCGTGTTTACGTTTTTATTTTATTTACTTCATTTGCTTTTCAAATTTATTATATATCGAATTGAAATCGGTAGTAGCGTAGCAATGAAACTGTTATTTACATTTAATAATATAATATTATAAATTTAATAATATAGTATTATAATTATGCTACTCACTTTCAGTAGGTCTAACCAAACTTTCATTTTGGTTTATACGGTTTATAAGATCTATTTTGTATCAACTAGTCGCGAAAGTTAAGGTATTTCGATAGTGCAGTATTTAATGCAATAATTAATTTAGAGATTGATGAAATCATGAAGGAGGAGTTGTAAAATACAATCTCTTGCAATCTTAAGTTCAATGTTTAACGAAGAGTAACTCTTTTACGTAATCTGTCGCCTGGCATTGATGACATATTTTATTTAAAATATAAAACAAAACTTTGAAGTATAGCCGGCTCGTTCGATTGTTAATCTTTTCCCAGGCTTTAACTTGAACTTCTATTTCATTATATTTTAACTTTACTAAATGAAGACTATCAACATCACCATGATCTTCTCATGAATCCCAGCTTACTACCAAAAAACTTTTTTTAAACAATTGATTAAATTGTCCATTCGTTTTAGAAAATTTTTAGCAATTTCTGGAGCCTATGCGCCCACTACCAAATGCTCTTTCTGATGTTGGTCTGAATCTTAGTGCTTGTCGCCTTTCACGACACGTGCATTCCACGGCTGATCTATTCTTCAGAAATCCGGACACACCACGTGTAACAGAATGACCTTATATATAATAATTATATTATTGATATCTGAAAAAGTTAAACCTGAAGAAAGTATGGTGCTCAGCGGCTAGCTTCCAGAGGCGCTTGGCCAAGGTGACGTTGGGCAGGCGAAAGGTCTCCGTGATGCTACCAGCCTTCTTCTGACCGGGCTGTGCGGAAAGATAAGGGTCTATTTAACTCAGAGGTTCTGACGAAATCAAACTTTAAAAAATAAATAAGGTAATTTATTACGTTGTAATAGCAATTGAATCAATAATATGTTAATAAATATCTACAATGTATAAAAACCAGGGCGCATCGCATTATATCTAAAATTTAACCATTGATAAAAGTATAACTAACCTGCAATTCCGGACGGATTTGTATAATGAAGTTGTTGCGCTTGTACGCAATGTTAAGAATTTTTGGCCACGTGTAGCGATTCTTTCTTAATCCCTTCTGATATATCAGAAGCCCCGGAGCGCAGACTCCCACCTGAGTCTCTTCACCACTTGAGTCCTGACATCCATATCAGTCAATCAATCAATCAATCAATCAGTCAATCAATCAGTCAGTCAGTCAGTCAAAATGTCAATATGTCAGTCGGTCAGTCAGTCAATCCATCAAGCAATCAATCAAATAAACAAACATTCAAACAGTTAATCAATAAATTAAGGTAATAATAAGTATAATATTAATAAATACATGTACATATACCTTTTACTATAGACATTGAGCCAATGCTAAAAATCTAGTCCTATAAATAAAATTAAAAATAATATATAAATAATACAACAATCGAAATATTAGTATATACTATATATGAAGTTAAAATAAATACTTAAAATATGTCATTAAAACATAGATATTTAATTTATAAAATACAGGAATGTGATTAGCATTGAGTTGCAGCTATTTATGTGTCATACTTTGGCGTACCTTGGTATTGTGAAGATGTACTCCATAGAGAGCAAACTTCTTGGCATTCTCGAGATATAGAAGTTCAGACTCAGCCGGCGATGCTCCTCTGGTGCAGCATAGTACAACAATACACTCGATTTTTAATTAACGATATTATACAGAATAATGTAATGAGACTTGGCAATTGTTGTACTTCACAATATTTAACGATACGCTTAACATATTAATGAAATATTGAAAGATTGAAAGGAAAAACAAATAGAATGCAATGTAATGTTAACTCTATATGGTAATAAATGTGAGCAGTATACACGAAGTATTTGAAAATATACAAAACATTCACAGTTCGCTTCGTTAGAGATATCTGAGAAGTAGTTTATGCTACAAGAATATTAGATTTAAATTGTTCATTTTTCTCAAGTGTGAATTGATCAAAGGCTAGGCCTTGTCTGGTAGTTATAAAAACAACTCATTTTTCAATTGAATATTCTCAAATATATAATGATAATATAATATAATATAATATATAATATAATATATAACATAGCAATGAGTAATAATATTTACAATCGAAAATATGATTTGAAGATTCAATATTCAATTATGAGCAAATCAATCGTATAATTTTAAACTAGCAGACTATCATCTACCTGTGCAGTTTGTGCATCTCCGCAATTCTATCCAGTAGTTCCTCAGTTTGTCCCGGAGCGTACCTAATTCCCTTTATATAATCATATCCAGGTCCGTGCGAGTCCGCATCATAGTCTCCGAGTTGTGACTGTGTGGCAAGGCTTCCCTGAATGGCGTGCTTCTCGAAAGTACAAGGCAATCTGAGCAAAAAATCATTAAAATATGCTTCACTTGTAATATACAGACTGATGCATAAAAACCCCCAAAAGAAATCGTAATAACTTCGACAAAACAAATTTTAATAAACTTTTCGGAATTTCTAGAGGAGGAATGTCTGCAAGTAACCCGTAAATTGGGTGAACATATAGTAGTAACAGACTTACAGTGTTTCTACGAAAAAAAGTGCTAAAAATTGTTTAATAAGGTTTTTTGAATAAACGTGCGGTAAATATTTTCAAAATATAGGAAAGATTCTAACTGAAGAACCAATTTTTAGCATAATTTAATTAGTTAGAGCAGCTAAAGGGTAGTGTAGGCATAAAGCTCTTCAGTTACGATTCACTAGAGCTGCAGCTATCGTCGGCCTATAGATAGGCCCGGACTAAGCTGCTGCAGCTATGAGACAATAAAGAGCAAATGACCGCACCCATATATTAAGCATGGCCTGACCGCAAGAGACCCTCAAGCGAGCTATTCTTGTATTTCGCAAAATACTGCAGGTATACATGTAAGCCTAGGGTGGTCATTTTGAGCGTCTATTGAAGTATATTTCACTATCACATAAGTAAACAGCCCTATTCAGGGCCATTAATTACTTAAAAAGGTATGACTGACTATTTAAAAGCCTTATTAAAATAGTTTTAGAGCTTTTTTCGTAGAAATGTAATTTCTTTACTGCAAAATGAATTTTCACCAAGTTTACAATATATGTGCCAAAATTCTTTCTCTAGAAGCTCCAAAAGTTTGCAAACATATTTTGAATTTTGTCAAAGTTAATGAGCTTTCGCTAAGGGGTTGTTTTTTAGACCCTACTCTGTACATGTGTATCCTTATCTATGTTTTTGAGTAGTGGCGTAGGCATAATGTTTTCGATGTGTTTACAGATTGCTGGGAGATCATGGGTCATGGGTCATGGGAGGTCATGGCCTGGTCCTATCTGAGAAGCCTATTCTCGTGGCAAAGACCAGTTATGTCACACTTAAGCTTTGAATTTGCATTTATTATTATAATTAATTAATTATTATATATTATTAATTATTTAGAATTACAATTTACACTGGAGCTACATTTAATTAAAGAAGCTGATATGAAAATCCTATCAATTTATAGCAACTACGATCTAATATTTCTAGACACTACAAGTGTGTCATACAGTAAAATAAATTTATAAGCAAACAGACTACAGCAGCAAATTTAATTCATTAATATACTATATGATATCATATAGTATGAATGAATTAATGAATTAAATTTGCTGCTGTAGTCTGTTTGCTTATAAATTTATTTTACTGTATGATACACTTGTAAATTTAATTCATTAATATACTATATGATACTATGTGAAACAAATTTAATGTATTAAATTATACTATTGTGTCAAATATATGTACAGTTAGAATAATAATCTATTTTATATTCATAATATCTCACTTTAGAATAATTGCTTATGACTTAGTAACAATTATTTATTTGTAATTGTAAGCACTGCATCGACCGTAAGTACACACAGACGTTAGACTAGAGAAAAAGTATTTAACAACTTCACAGTTGTAATTATTATTGTAATTATTTGAACCAACCTGCCAGCCAATGCATCCACTCTTACTTGTAGAAACACTTGGTACCTAAGATAATTAAAATAATATTAAAATTAATATTATTATTAGTAGTAGTAGTAGTAATAATAATAATAATAACATCAATAACAGTAGTAATAATAATAATAATAATAATAACATCAATAACAGTAATAATAATAATAATAATAATAATTCTCCTGCAAACGAAGCTCAGGTAGAATGTCTCGCCATCATAATTTAAATGACATAATATGGCGAGCACTTTCGAGAGCAGGCATCCCTTCCTCTAAGGAGCCAAGTGGGTTGTCCAGATCAGACGGCAAGCGTCCGGACGGCATGACTTTAGTGCCCTGGTGCAACGGTAAATGTGCCGTTTGGGACGTCACGGTCATTGACACTATGGCAAACTCCTACCTGAATACGACTTCAGTCACAGCCGGTGGTGCTGCTGTTCATGCCGCCTCTAGGAAGTTGGATAAATACCGTGATCTGTCCTTAAGATATGAAGTTGTTCCGGTGGCCATTGAAACCATGGGCCCGATGAATCCCGAAGGAGTTGACTTTATTAATGGCATAGGCAGACTTATTGCAGAGCAAACCGGCGATAAGCGAGAGACATCTTTTCTTTGGCAAAGGCTTTCCATGACTTTGCAAAGATTTAATGCAGTCTGCTTCAACAATTCTTTTAAGCCGATTGATGACCTCGAGTAGCCGGGCGGCGATTCAGCACGTATTGCTTGAATCGTTTTTATCAAACCCCAGGTTCTTTACACCGGGGTAAAAAAATAAAAAAAATAAAATAATAATAATAATAATAATAATAATAATAATATTAATAATAATAATAATAATAATATTTATAATAATAATAACAACCTGATAAATGCAGATTTATCAGACTCTCAATGGCAGCAAGCAAGTCTTCCAGTTAGGAACGGTGGTCTCGGAATTCGCAGTATTTCTCAACTGTCTCCGTCAGCCTACCTGTCGTCTTATAATTCAACTCGGAGCCTTCAAGAAGAAATACTGAGAAGCAGTGTCTCTTCCATCGATCCTGTGTACATCAAAGCTGCTGAGTCAATGTGGTGCAGTGAAGTCGAGGCCAGCGCTCCAGTCGGTCCTGCTGCTGGAATTTAAAGAAATTGGGACGATTGTATTGTGAAGAAGAGCTTCAATCAGATTCTAAACTCACTTTCTGACTTGAAAGAGAAAGCTCGACTGATTGCAGTTTCGTCTCCACACAGTAGTGACTGGCTGCATGCGCTTCCGATTGCCTCCTGCGGATTACGCCTTGACGACGAATCTATCAGAATAGCAGTTGGCCTTCGTCTCGGCACCAAGCTTAGTGAAATTCACCAATGTGTGTGCGGTAGTCTGGTAGATCCTAAAGGTCATCATGGACTCTCCTGCCGCAAGAGCGCTGGCAGATCGAGCAGGCACCACAACATAAATCACATAATTTGGCATGCCCTGATTAAGGCCAATATACCCTCCAAATTAGAACCGACTGGAATTTCTAGATCAGATGGAAAAAGACCAGATGGTCTTACTCTGATCCCGTGGAAAGGTGGCAAATCTCTGCTTTGGGATGTTACAGTAACAGATACCGTAGCTAAGTCTTATTTAAACGTGTCTTCGGTGTCAGCTGGTGGAGCTGCTGAACTAGCCGCTGACAGAAAAATAAGCAAATATCATGAATTGTCTCGTAGCTATTGTTTCATACCACTTGCTCTCGAGACTTTAGGTCCTATGAATAAGGAAGGAAGCGAATTTATTTCTTCATTGAGTCATCATTTATCCGCCGCTACAGGAGATAAGCGCGAAACCAGCTTCTTGAGACAGAGACTATCAATCTGCCTACAGAGATATGATTCCATCTGTGTAAGGGGGACCTTTAGTGCAAATCGGACAGATAGCTATGTTACAACTGAAAACACTCTTGCATCTGATTATCTAATTCGTTCTACTTCTCTCTCCAACAGCTTGGCTCACACTCAGAATTTAATTTAACCTCGTCATTCTTCAACAGTCTACCCACATGCACAGCTCCGTTCGGAATATCATCATCATGGTCAGAATGATAATGAAGTTCTTCATGCACATCAACTAGTTTCTGAAGATCTTCATGAACTTCAACCCGAACTTACGGCATCTGCCAGAGGTCTTGCCAAGGCTGATGCAACGGAAGAAAGTGATGTGATTAAGAGAGTTTTGTCTACTAGTCCATCTACAGACGCTTATTCTCCTCAATCTGCGCTATTCAAATATGACGCTCACAACCCTTACAAGACCTCTGACTTAACTTCCACCCCAACTGTGACTGCTATCTACAAAGAGAGCTCCTTAGGTTTGTTGGAGAGTGACTCAGAGGCTATTCAGTCAGTGCGCCGAGGTTATAAGCCCATCTCACTGCGCCGTCTAGAACAGGGAGTCCTGGGCTACAGCCTCAGGGTTTCTCCGTTTCTCCGCCGCCTCTCAGCCCTGTCCTCCTAGATGCTCGAAGGCCGAGACCCTCATGGGTGCCTCCAGGGATGGTAGGAATAAATTCCATTCGAGTATGAAGAGGCAGGTATCGAGGCTGACATTGGTCGATCCTCGGAGAAATTTAAGCAGTCAGCCTGTCGAAGGGCTTGAAGAGTCAGAGAGTGTGGTAAAGAGAATGAATGAAATTTTCACGAACCGAACGTGGGTCACTACATATCACAGCGACCAGAGGCGCGTTAAAACAGCGAAGGCTAAGAACTACGGGACTCACGAGAGGACAATGGAACAGAGGCCTGACGAATGCGGTGGCTCCTCTGGTACTCTGGCTGGCTACCCCTCCTCACCCAGCCATATGTCCAGATCTCCCTGCAATCAGCGGCATGCCCCGTCCAATCCTAGTCACGCTTCCCCTCGACATTCCCTGCAGAGTTTATCACGGAATACGACAGGGGAGGCAGGGAGAAGGGCGCTGGGACTTATGTCTGAACGTGCAGAATCCGCTAATGGAATCGTGGAAAGGATTTATAGCGTTGCGGAAAGCGAGCCCGGTGAGTTGCAGGACACTGAATTGGAAGAGTTGAATGAACAAATTACTGGTGAACAGTTGAACCTCGACAATGAGATCACTGACGTGTTAGGTGACGGTCGCGTTAGGTATTCAGTCAGTGCGCCGAGGTTATAAGCCCATCTCACTGCGCCGTCTAGAACAGGGAGTCCTGGGCTACAGCCTCAGGGTTTCTCCGTTTCTCCGCCGCCTCTCAGCCCTGTCCTCCTAGATGCTCGAAGGCCGAGACCCTCATGGGTGCCTCCAGGGATGGTAGGAATAAATTTCATTCGAGTAGGAAGAGGCAGGTGTCGAGGCTGACATTGGTCGATCCTCGGAGAAGCAGTCAGCCTGCCGAAGGGCTTGAAGAGTCAGAGAGTGTGGTAAAGAGAATGAATGAAATTTTCACGAACCGAACGTGGGTCGCTACATATCACAACGACCAGAGGCGCGTTAAACAGTGAAGGCTAAGAACTACGGGACTCACGAGAGGACAACGGAACAGAGGCCTGACGAATGCGGTGGCTCCTCTGGTACTCAGGCTGGCTACCCCTCCTCACCCAGCCATATGTCCAGATCTCCCTGCAATCAGCGGCATGCCCCGTCCAATCCCAGTCACGCTTCCCCTCGACATTCCCTGCAGAGTTTATCACGGAATACGACAGGGGAGGCAGGGAGGAGAAGGGCGCTGGGACTTATGTCTGAACATGCAGAATCCGCTAATGGAATCGGGGAAAGGATTTATAGCGTTGCGGAAAGCGAGCCCGGTGAGTTGCAGGACACTGAATTGGAAGAGTTGAATGAACAAATTACTGGTGAACAGTTGAACCTCGACAATGAGATCACTGACGTGTTAGGTGACGGTCGCGATGTGGTTCAGAAACTATGTGGACGCTGTTAGTGTCCTGACGTAACCAGAAACATGGAAAACACTTCCACCATAATTAATAAAAAGAGGAATTTCTAAATTAATTTTTGTTATATAAATATAGTATAATAACAATAAGAATAATAATAATAATAATAATCATCATCATCATCATCCTCTCTTGAATCCCAGTATAACCATGGTCGAGATACAAATAAACTGTCTCAAATACTCTCTGTCCTACACCACACACCAGCCAATCCCCTATTTGAGACTTTTCCATTCGTTTAATTTTTTTAGCAATTTCTGAAGCCTATGCGCTCACCAACCGAATGCCCTTTCTGACGTTGATATGGATCTTAGTGCTTTAGCTGCCTTCAACGACAATGATTGTAAAAGTCATTAAGTCACCGTTCACGTGATAACGCTACAGTTGAATCAGATAATCATTTGTTTCAGAACAATACTGATAAATACAATTTTTTTGTAAAAATTCCTTAAACTGACATTTATATTGGCAATTTCCCCGTAAAAGCAGATATAAGATACGGCTCAAAGCATTTTACCATTTCCTATCTTCTAATAAGAAAGAAACACATTGAAAACGAGTATTTTGTGCTTTTAAAATAAAACCGATAGGATCGACATTGCACAAAAAACAGCATTTGGTTGTCTACAAACTTCTTCAGACCTTCACTATTGTCTGTTTAATTATTTCCTACGGCTATATCGTTCAACCTTGACAATGATTGGTCACACTTTATCGGGGAATTCTTGAATATCATAGCAAGGTAACTTAATGACTTACTTGCTCCTCAGTGCTTTACAAGCAGGAAGATACATTTAACTACCTTTAAGTATCAATCACTGACCTCGTTATTTCTTCTCTCAGGGCAATAGGATCAGGGGGGTAGAATTTGAGTTCGAAAGCGAAAACCCATGGGATATCTGAAATGTACACCAAAATGATTTTCGGCTCCTATTTTTCTTCATAACTAATCTCTCTCTCTCTCTCTCTCTCTCTATCTTTCGCTCTCTCTCTCTCTCTCTCTCTCTCTCTCTCTCTCTCTTTCTCTCTCTCTGCCATTGTGCTGCACGAAGGTAACTTAACTATTTTATTATTATTTATTTATTAACTATATTATTGATTATTTAAAAGAATGTCTAAATTTAGCGTAAGAATGTCTAAATCATATGTGATTATTTCTTTTCATCATATAATATTCAAGATCGACCCGTGATGCAGCCTCGATGACTGATTCCGCTCGTGGTTCAGACATATAAGTTTCAAAATTGGTCTATTTATTCAATTTTATAGGCCTATACAATAATGTCAAATGTTAGAATATCATCATTAGCCGTAATTGGTTGGTAATTCTTTATATTATTTCCCTGTGAAACTGGTATTTAATTAAGAAAGGGAAATTTTGAAATTATCACAAAGTTTATTCTTTCATAAATTAAATTTAAGTATCTTAAATTAATATTTTCTTATTACAATTCGGTTAAACGTGTACCACGATACAAAATAAAGCTACTACTTACTTCCCAGTTGCTTTTGAATAGGCTTATCGTGATTTATCCACACCTGATTGAAAAAATAAATCAATCAGCAGCAGATATTTAAATTCAATAAAGGTTAATCATCTTATTTATTATTATAATTAGTGCTATTAATCAATAAGTGGAAATAATCTTAACTTAGAAAATTAAAAGGCATTTTAAAGTTGTGAACATTGGAGTCTGATAATAGATATACACGTAGAATTGAGTTTTAAATGATAGCGTGGACTTTCTGTGCTTATTGTCAAATTCTCCGAGAAAACTGTTGTAAGACAATCAAAGATCATACAGCGAAATTCTTATCTGTAGGAACACAAACGAAAATATGGTACTAAGAACTAGTGAGAAATTGTTGATAAGTTTCACATACTGTGTGAATGATGGTAACGAAATTATTCGATATAATAGAGAGCAAATATTGGATTTTGAGTTGTAACAGGACTCCAGCTTTTGAGAGTTGTATAGGCTTATAGTAATGCATTAAAGTTGAACTTTCTGTGGCAACTAAATTAAAGCAGATTGAATAATTAACAGGGCGACAGCAATATAATGCACACTTGAAGCAGAATAGTTTATTGCTGGTAAATTAGTGTCATGTCTCGATCTATTCAGCAATACATTCAATCTAAAATTGTTTGCTACCCTAAATTAAATGTGTATACAGAGAAGACTAGGCTACTTTTCTTAGTAGCCTAACATGGAAAGTGAAGAAAATTCGACTATGTTGTAAAAGCGACAATAGCTGAGAAGACGCACCCGTAATTAATATGAAGTTTAGAAGACCTAGTTATCTTGATGTTCTTCAAAATTTAAAAAAAAATTAACTTTAAGAAATTTTTCTTTAAATAAACTTTTAGTGGGTCTTCAGAAACGTCAAGATATGTAAATCTCGAGTTAACTTTTCTTGCAAAATTGTAATTTAACAATTTTTTACATTTAATTGTAACAGTTTCAATTTGGTTTATCTGTGCTTTCAAATCTTTCTGTTACTTCGCCACTGGCTGGAGCCAGTGGCGAAGTCGGTAAGATACTCGACCGCTGATCAGGAGATGGGTGTTTAAATCCTGGGCTCTCCCGTCACTGCATCGCTTTCGAGTGAAGAAACTGACGTTAACCTTAGCTTACCAGCTTTAGTAATATCAAAATGATATGTCTAGATAGTTATACGAAGAAGCCCAACCTTGTGATCATTTTGTCTGAACGTGCAGGAGAAGTAGTCTTTTTCCATGAGGTTTATGTGGTCACACACTTGGTCAAACAACATGCCTCCCGTAGCATTTTTCTAAATAAAGTTAATAATTAAGTATCGTTCATTCCAAACAGTAAACGATCAAGTCTACAATGATAACTATATCATTAATTAATGAATATGTCCAACAACAAATCTATACATTAATCAGTAGGCCTAACTAAAGAGTATTCTTCAACACCTAAAGCTTCCTTAAGTCTTTCTCAATAAACTGAAGAATGAGACAGTAAGTTGTTAAATTTCGAGAAGATGGCGATCAATTGCAGAAAAGTAAAAGCGATAGAAACTAAGAACGCTTCCTTAGCTTTGTGAGCTTTAACAGTCTATATGAAAACCTGCGGTTGTTCGGCAATTCAATTCTCTTTCTCCATGAGCTCTTTAGCGGAATGTATTTCAAGCACTGCTGATTGTCAACTCAAGTAATTTCGTAAACTTTCATTATCAGTATGAACGTGTGAATCGATCCTAAGAGAATAATGTAAGCAACAAATCTTGATTGAATCATTTTGACAGAAATTAGGAGTCTGTGGTCCGAATGGATTTAATGGTTAGTGGTTTGTATGTTGGTATAAAATGGAAAAAGTTGTACTGAACCATGATGAAAGAGATGTAGAAAGAGGTAATTGAAAACAATATCAATAGCTTATGTTTTGTGAATTCATGTTAGATTTGGTGAAACAAATCCATGGACATTTATGAATAACTTAAAAAAAATCCAAATCCTGAGCATTTATCGATCACATCAATTTGATCGATGTATGCTCTATATTCAAGTTTGCTGCATATTATGTCAAAAACATTGGAGCTTACCTTTACTCAACTCCAGATACTTTATGTAAGTCTACCAAAATAGCTAAACACATAATCGACTGCATATATAGGAAAAGAAGCAAAGACAGGCCGAGATTAGGATGTTAGACGATTTAAAGACCCACTCATATGTGGACATGAAGAGAAAAGCGGAAGACTGAGAAGAGTGGATGCGTTATATATCATGGACCTGTCAGTAGGCAGTGCCCTAAGAGAAAGAGAGCGTGAGAGAGGAAAAAGGAGCGAGATGCGGTGTATCAGAAGAGTTTTATAGAAATTAATGGCAAGATTAAAGGCACTTACACTGATGCTGAGCTCAAAGTCAGAGCCGTCCAGTAGCAGAACCTTGGCCAGCACCATGGGACCCCCTGCCTTGATGGTCTTCGATGTTTGGACGCTGGTGGCTGTCGGCTTCTTAGATGCCTCACTGAGGTCAGCTTCCGAACCAATCTTGTTCACCTGTTATGGAGAAATATCAAAAAGGAAATGTCCTATTTCTTGGCATCAGCTGCTCTATTATATATCTATGTACTCTATCTGTTCGTGAAGCAATAGGTGCAGGATCCAGGACATATATTTGTGATTTTCTCTATTGTCATGACGTGATAGATTTTTAGAATTCTTTGCGTGAGGAGCGGGATGGCAAATAAGATGTTCGTGAATAGTTTTAGGATTAAATTGGAGTTTTATTAAATTTACGTGCTACATACATGTAATTATGTAATAACGGTAAGTATAAGATGTGTTGGTAATAGTTGCTGTAAATTTTTATTTTGAATTTAGTGGAAAATTTTAAAAAATTCGATATTCTTATTTTACAGTGATGTGCGTACTAGTAGGCCTACTGGCTACCAAAGACCACAACGGTTGCGACATGTCACTATATGTCACAACGGTTGTGACATGTCACTATATGTCACAGGGGTTGTGAAATGTCATTACATAGACTATACACGTTTCAATATTGATTTCTATTATATGTGTTTCTTACTGATATGAATTTGGTGAAATAAAGATTATGTATTGCGGACAATATATTTATATATATGGACTGTATATATATATATATATATATATATATATATATATATATATATATATATATATATATATATGTAAATATTATATATACACTGTGAGTCAAAAAAAAACATGTGCGCAGTCTCTCGCCCATAACTTTGGTATTAGTGAACCGATTTTTTAACTTCTTGCATAGGTATAATCAGGATAACATTTGCTATAAAATAACGTTAAGTGACTCTGTTAATTATTATTTTTGCGTTGAAGCAGTGCTTGAAAATATGCGCGACTGAAAATATTCATTTTAAGTAAATCAATCGCTACAGAATGTTTACAA
This sequence comes from Enchytraeus crypticus, assembly GCA_905160935.1. NCBI lineage: Eukaryota > Metazoa > Annelida > Clitellata > Enchytraeida > Enchytraeidae > Enchytraeus > Enchytraeus crypticus. The sequence goes on along the minus strand of CAJHZI010000208.1, from coordinate 1,175,404 downwards.
ATCCGTGGCTTAACTAACAACGAAACACACGAAACAAACAGTGTTATACAGCTACTGTCAACTGTCAATGCATATGCTCAAAATGTCCTCCTTTAGCGCGAAATCAAGCTCGGAGATGCTTGCGCCACTCATCTATTGCGTTGTCAATGACAGATTGTTGCACGTCTTGCCAAACGTCCACCAGGCGTTGCTTCAATTCGTCCACGTTATTTATTTTCTTCTTTTCGGCGTTATTTCTTTAATAAGCAATCTAGCCCTCCCAGCGTCCAGTTTTTTATTGAAAATTCGGCAATCAACCAATGTACGCCATAACCCTTTAAGAGGTACAAGTTTTTTATGAGCGCTTTATCTTCATTAGTAAACACCATTTTAAAATTTCAACAAAAACAGACTATGCTTGTAAAATCGTCTGTTATTGTTTAAAACAAACCGAAAGTGTCACAAAAACTAGATTTAAGATTAATACTTTTCTTCTTCTTTATAATTCTGAAAATATTTTCAAAATAGGTTCATAAGTGTCAAAGTTGTGGACGAAATACTGCGTACATGTTTTTTTATGACTCACAGTGTGTATATATATATATATATATAATGTATATATATATAATGTATATATATATAATGTATATATATGTGTGTATGTATACATGTATATATATATATATATATATATATATATATATATATATATATATATCGCAAACCTGTAGCAGCATTGCTCCAGAATTCAAAGAGTCCTGATCATGCTTGCTACTAAGATTGGACTTCTCCATGAGTTTGCTTTTTCGTTTTTCTTCTTTTTCCTTTTCTTTCTTCTCTTTCTCTAATCTTTTCTTTTCTGCCTTCTCCTTCTTTGGATCTGATTTTTCTGTTATTTCTTTCTCAACGTCTGTGACTGGATCTTCCTTTGCTTCCTGTTTCTCCTAAACGTCAAGTACATTGCAGTTAAAATTATTTATTTACCTATTTTATTTAAATGATTCAATCATTTCACACAACAGAGCTAGAAAAGTCTCACAAAATACAGCAATTCATATGAAATGAAAAGGACACAAAGGTTCCAAGACTCTAACATGTGCCCTAATAAGATCATAAAATAATAAAAGATTTAAGCATCATTACAATATCATAGCATTTACAACATTACAATGGTCACATTATTTATTGTAAATACATCAGTCATTTCAAGTCAATAAATTGTATTGATAGTTAACCACTGTGATAATCATGTCGTAACAACAACCATTTCGTAGCAACAGTTCAGCAATGATCAGCTTTTCTTTTGAAGTCAGTCTGAAAATAAGTATGCTGAGTAAATGCTCATTTGTTCCAATATGTTTAGTGTGTAGCATAATTCCGATTTACATGCAGGGAATAATGTAATTGCTTACGTCAGTCAGTACTGTAACTTACTATCAGAAAGTCTAACAAGGTATTGTTTTCGCTTGTTGACTGTTAGAAATTTATAATTACTAGTGAAACTAATAGAAATTAAGTCAACAGATACTCCTTGATCAGGTATTTCGAAAGGAAAGCTATAGTACGGTATGAAAAGAGATTGTAGCTGATTATATTTGCTAAATCATGGCGTGATATGTATGGGAAAGGTAATGAAATAAGAACTAATATAAGTATCTGAGATATGACAGTTATAGAATGCCACAAGTAGAATTAAAAATAGGATCTAAACTTGGTCAAACATTACCTACATTGAAGGCCTATTTGTTCTTAAAATAAAGCAGTCAAATTTTGATTTAAGGAGCTCAATGACTCCTCTGAATTTATGTTCTTAGAAAGATTGTTATTCTAGTCGTGGAAGTTCAAATTGAGGCAAAATTACACTTAGTTAACGAGTTGCTAACAAGTTTTCCTACTATTGTTCTATAATTACACTACAGTGTATTTCATCCATTAACGGTCCCATTCAATATTTCACTATCAAAAACTTAAATGAAGTCACGCATGGAATTATTGCCACTATTATATGTAATTATAACTACAATGTGGCAGATAACGACTCTAAACACTAATGACGATAGTAAACATAGCTGCCCTGTCTACACACTCGAGCGATTAGTGGAATGTAGGTTGGCTAGATCCGGCTAGCGCAAATTAGTATATCAACAGTGACTGCTTCTTTAAGTTTAACTAGACAATTCTGATGAAATAAGTATGCTTGCTCTTGTGCATTATCTGACTGCAGGACCATGACATATAACTCTTCCAACCAATTCCATCCTGATCCTTCCTTTTCTACTCCATGTATGAATTTGTTATCAGATTATCCAGCATCCCATGTCTCGGTCTTCCTCTAACTCGTTCCCCTTGCATTCTTCCTTCTATTACATCCTTTAGCAAACCACCCCCCTTGTAACATGTTCTACCCATCTTTCCTAACTAGACAATTCTGATGAGATTAACACACTACCTTTTGGACATTAGGGAGTTATTAAAGAAACTATACGGGATTCTTACATTACAGCGTCACAGCTTGTTTCTGAATTATTTTTTCACATACCCAGCTAAATCCAAAGTTAACTTTTACGTCAAAATGTTAATGCACCATCATGGAACATCACATATCAGTGATAAATGTTATCGCTAAGCCGGATCTTTAGTCATCGAAGTAATTATAGGGAAATCGTAGTTGTTGGCGCTGTTATTACAATGACGCTAGTGTTGCAGACAGTTGCTGTGATGCAGTTCAGTAATGAGAATGTATTACGACAAGTTGTACTGTGAATTACACAGAGAGCATATGTACTATACAATGCATTATCTCTATATCAGTCTCTCACCTCTCTCTATCCCTATCACTCTATCTCCCTCTTTCTCCCTCTTTCTTTTTTTTCTCTCTCTCTCTCTCAATCTATCTATAGATATAGGCCTACTCAATTCTTTGTGGTCATCATATTGCTATACTTAAGATGCAATATTTTCACACACCAACTTGTTGATGCCGTTATAGTATTTGCCTTGCAAACCATAATGAAGCAAACATCTTGGCGAATTTTGCTGCTGAGATTATTTAAAATTGCTTTATTTAGCTCTTCGTTTATCAACGCTTGCAACATACGCATTAACATTTTTGTCTAATCCCCACTGGCCAGAACTTATTTAAAGTATGCATTTACAAATACTTTAATAATTACAAGTATATTTATAACGCGCCGCCTATGCTAAATGCTACAGCTGACCGAATGGACAGTGAATGTCACGTAGGCTGGCGATAAAATGCCACAATCGGTGTAGCGACTTGAACTCTGGAAGTCTAGAACGTAAACGACCAAGAAGTCTAAAACACAGAAATCATCACCACTGGCTACAAGTATTCGATGTCATATCTGCGTCAGTCGCCTATTAGGAACGCATTCAGCTATCGATAGGTATAATTCTCAACTTTTCCGAACCTACTCAGGATTGGTATGTGAATGTTAGAGTAGAGATATAAAATTAACGCAGTTATATGCATATAATATTTTTAATGAAATTAGAATATCCCATCCATCGATTTCAGCAATCTACACATGCATATACATTTACATATAGCTCTCCTACTATTAAATGATTTATTTCGTTTCGTGATAAATGTGAAAATAGAGGCAATGTACTGACAACTCATTCTAGAATTATGCATTATACCTGGAGACGAATTGCAGACCGTTATTTCCTTTGTACCTTTAACACATGCCTATCATATATAGTTTTCAATAGAAAAGAAACCTGTTATGTTTATTTAATATTAAGCCATGTAGCATTAATTTTAGTACTAAGCAGTTTGACAAGTCATTGATCCTCTATCCAATAAATTACTTGATTCTATGTGTAGCAGAAATTGAATTCTTCTCTAAAATTGAAAAATAAGCAATTTGAATGCTGAACAAGCAACTATTCATGTACAACAAATTAACGAGCAAAAGAGACAAACGAAAAATAAACAAATAAATGTGAATATGTGTAAATTGAAACTAGAGTAGTGTATGACGCAGTCTATGCATCAGCATTGCATCCTCATTAGTCATTTATCTGCAAATTTCCTGCTGCATGGTATTAACCGAAAATATTAATGAATTATAAAGAGTAACATGCAATGCTGAAATATTTCCTTTTCCATTAATTATTATACAAGTATTCGTTGCAGTATGAGTAAGTTACAATTTTATATCTGTATAGTTGGATTTTTTAAACTTTGAAAGTTGAATTAACCTTTTCCTATAGGCCTAAAAAGATTAGTCAAAGACTAGTCAAACAACTACTGTGAAAATTACGAATATACAACTCCTGCGATTTAAAACAAAATCTCTATTGGTAATTTACAATTACTGCCAAGTATCAAGCTTCTTAAAATGCTAAAATATACTGTTGCTCAAAGATCCATCTTATGGTGATTTGAATTCTCAATGGTTTAATTTCTGGTCTCCCAGCAAAATGAGTAAAAATCTCAATTATTTCAAAGGACGGATAAATACAAATACGCTAAATTTCCTACAGATTAAAATACTACATTAACGCATAGACTATTATCATTTCATTGGTATCAGTCTAGTGTTTCAGTCATTCGAAAAATGTTATAGTCCGTTGAAAACAAAATATTGAAACAACAGACCCATTCTATCACTTACGTCTTTATTGTTATTATTAACGAAATTTTTGCCATAAAGTAAATTTGTTGTTAATCGAAAAATGTAATCATATTAGCAAGTAAGATCCCTAGTAAAACAAAATCGACGTATAATTAATGCATAAGGCCTATAATGAAATAATTTATCAGATTGAATTTGTTTATATACATTTAGCTGTAGTTCATTCCTAATAATGTTAACAATTAGTCTCTTCGCATCCGTGTGCTACATATAGGAGACCAGAGGAAAACTACTTCAGTCTCATTCTATTCATACCGTATATACAAAGCTAATGTTAACGTTAGTTTTCTCATTCGAAAGCGATTCCAGTGACAGGCGAGCCCAGAATTTTAACCTCTCACATACTGATTCGCGGTCGAATATCTTACCGACATTGCCACTGGCTCCAGCCTACTTCTACTGATAGCGACTACTGCTCAGGGCCAAATTTTCTTGCGACTAACACTGATATAAAGTTCATTGAAAATATAAAAATCTTAAAAGTATGAAAGATTAAATCTCATCATATACCATTTTACGTGTTTACTTTACTTTAGGTTTTTCAATATACCTAAATTTTGTTTCTTGAATAATCGATTGCGTGCTCAATAAAATGAAATGAAATGTCTTATCCAGTTTATTAATTTAAGCATTGAATCTGTCATTTACATGTACTTCATATGTATGTACTTAAATCGATGGATAGGTTCATTCAATCATTCAAGTCACTTTAATTTAACATACCTCCGAAGATTCTTCATTGACTGGATCGGTCATTGGAGATTGGTCCATTTCGGTTGATCAAATTCGATGAAGCGAATTTCTTCTGTTAAGTAATAATTATAATCGAAGTAATTAGTCAATTTGTACGAGTATTCAAGTGAACTGACTGACGTGTGGATGATATGTATCTATACATGTATATACACAAAATTAAACATGTTGAATACTAAATATATTATCGCTATAACTTGAAAAAAGCTATATGCATTTTAACATTTGAAAAGCCTTGGAATTTGAGTGAACATGTGTGCTTGTGTTTACACGTGTTTTATATGTTAGTTTGTGTGTTTGTTTTTATATACATATACTAATGTATATGTATTAATACTCTGTTTCTGCAGAGGCATTGTTAATCAAGTACAATAGAGTTTGAAAACAACGTCAGAAAGGGCATTGCTGCTGATGATGGTGATGATGATGATGATACTTGAAACAATCTCAGATTTACGGTGGGAATAATAGAAATAATTTTTAACAAACATTTGTATAGTTGTAGATTTAGTTATATTATTTCAATTACCTATCACTCTTTCTTACAATTTTTAAGTAATTGGGTATTTCCTGCCAAATTTAATTAACATTGTCGCGCTTCAGTCTGCGTTCCAGTTACAAGGGCGATAAAATTTTAATTATTAAATAACTTAAGGCTTAATTGTATATTTATGACGTAACGTAGTGAAGTGTGTACATTTATGCATTGGAAGCGACAAAATATCTAAATTCAAGTACAAGGTCCTGCCAATTAAAAATCATTTTTTGCAGTAAAATTTGGTTACGGTCCAATTGAAAATATTTGTATAAAATAAGGTGAGCTAATGGAAAAATTCCTCCTCTACAGGCGATAAGAATTCGTGGCGAAACAGAAAAATTGACTCTCTCTTTCTCTCTCTCTCTCTCTCTCTCTCTCTTAGTGCATCACCTACTGGCAGGTCAATTTGTTTATTGCGCCTCCACTCATCTCTATCTTCCGTTTTCCTCTACATGTCCACATACGAGTGGATCTTTAAATCATCTGTAACATTCCATTTGATATACCATGATTCTTGGGGATTCTTCTTATGACGAGGTAGGCCCTCTATGCCTTCCTCAGCTTCGACTATCATTTAATGCGCAGGGGCGTCGTTCTCTGAGAAAATAATCCTGTTTACCCAATTGATTAAGCAACCGCAAATTTTACAAAGTAATTGTCGTTATTTCTCAGGTTCAGACTGCATATCCACTTGCTGACTTTCAATTAGTAAACAAGGCATTTCACATTAAATGTGGCATTCATTATAAAGTATCTTACCTTTAGATGAATTTACTACAATGCTATTTTCAGTTATTTGATCAGCTTCATGTAATTAAATTACTTTGATCGTTGGTGTATGGTATATAGGTCTACTCGAACAAAGTAGGCTTATTAACTTATTACTATCAATTTTTATTGACTACTCACTCCCCTGTAAACGTCAGCGAGACAATCCGATTTCATGGATTTAACATTTGGTGCCGGAACCACATTGGGAGTAGTAATAATTATAATTGTCTATTTTCGTCAAGGTATTTTCCTCTTCTTTCACTCAACTACTTTAACGACCATTAATTTTCCAAATTAGAATGTCTAGCAATAAAGCCGAGAGTGTTAAAAGTGGCATTAACTTACCACAAAGCAAGAAGCAAATTAAATTAAACTAATAATTAGTAATTAGTTTCGTCGGCTTACCAAGAGCGGCCTGAACAAGATGAATGAGCCTACAGTTAGAATTTGCAAATAAAACTTAACATTCACTACCCACAGAACTCTCTGCATTCTCTCAACAAATTGTCGCAAGTATTTGAGGAGCCGTCACCCCATCCTACATCTTCGGAATCCAGAAGGCGTCAATATGTGTTCAAAAATATTTGAAACAATGTTCTTAATTAATTGCATTTTTCTTGCGGGTCCAGGAGAACTAAGAATACATTAGAATAGCAACTGAAAACATTCATTACAGTCGATGGAACTTCACATTAAGGAAGACAAAGGAAAATCATACGTTAGAATGTAACCAACATTATTTTCTAATTTTTTCTCAAGCTAAAATATTTAAATTGCAACGGAAGTTTTAATTATTTTGTGATTTGGTGAAATATTTAATATGATTTTGAAACCTCCCTCGGTTAAAAGATATTTAATTGCAACTTACAGCTACCACATTAAACATGTTGTTATAATTGTTTGTTGTAATTATCTTGCCAGCAACTAATTGCGCTCTACTACGTGCAGGATCTGAACTACGACTGCCTTACAGCGACCGCTTCGGATGAAATTTATGGCCGAAGAAGTTCCGAACATAACAATAAATCTACTATTAGTTTACATTTCTGAAGCCATTCGATTTGCAAAAGGAACTAACTCAGAAGTTCTTTTGTGTCCAAACATTTGATTGGCATATATGTTGAAGAAAAATATCCACAATTAATTTAATTAAAAACCATGGAATTCAGGTAAACTGCGATTTTGTGACTTTCATCACTGACCTTACACTTTGTTGGAGAAAGCGGTTTTATGTTGATATCGACTGACTGCTATTCGAATTGATTAATCAAGAAGCTTCAAATTGACTATGACAAAATTTCTGTATTTGTTCAGTAAATATAAAAACTTTCGACTGCATTAGAAGGCTCCCTTTATTATTGGGAGTTTTTATTTGATACATCTTTCTGAGACCCAACATGTTTAAATTCAAAACATACATCTTTCACAGCGTGTATCACAGAAAAGCTCTCTCTCTTTCTTTAAAAAAAAATATATATATATATATGTATATATATATATATTATATAATGCAATTTTATATATATTTATCTGTAAATTTACATACTTATATATATATATATATATATATATATATATATATAAGTGAAGTTAATATAAAAATAATGGTACGAAATTGGAACAGGTAAGAAGTTTTGAATATTTGGGTCATACTAAAACCGATGACGGGAAATGTGAGACTGAAATATGCAGTAGGATTGCACAAGCAAAAGCGGCCTTTGGTAGTAGAAAAGAACTATTAACAAAAAGTCTGAAATAAGATACAAATATAGAGATAGTGAAAACTTTGGTTTGGACCACGCTATTGTATGGATGTGAAACATGGACCTTAAGGAAGGAAGATATTAAGAAACTGGAGGCATTGGAAATGTGTACCTGGAGAAGAATGGAGAGGATTAGCTGGACTCAAAAGGCTACCAATGAGGAAGTTCTAGAGAGAGTTGGTACAGATAGACAGTTGATAAATGTATAAGAAATGGGAATAAGAGTTGGATAGAAAGCATTCTAAGGGGGAGGTCTATTAAAAGAGGTCATAGAAGGTAGAATGGAAGAAAAAAGAGGCAGGGGCAGGCCGAGATTAGGTATGTTAGATGATTTAAAGACCCACTCATATGTGAAAATGAAGAGGTAGGCGGAAGACAGAGAAGAGTGGAGGCGTTATATACCATGCCAGTAGGCAGTGCACTAAGACAGAAGATATATTGATATATATATATATATATATATATATATATATATATATATATATATATATATATATATATATATATATATATACTCTCTGGGGCTCTGTTAATTGTCAAGTCTGAGATAAAAATTCATGCTCAAAGTCTGGTTTCATTCTCGATATCTACATCGATTTACAAGTTTTTCCCGTCGCAAAATGGTATTCCATATGGAGCCTATTGCTTGGATAAATTATGGCTTTTAATTACATCAAACCAAAAGGTTAATTAATTGCGTTTATTATTTTTAAACCGTAGCAGATTTCAACATATAACTACAGTTATTCTTTTATCAATATTTATTGTCAGTGGATTTTAAATTACTATGAACTTTCGCAAGAAATTAATCGATGAAAACCATTGCTATAGGCCTACTTATATTGATCGAAAAATTTGCCACATGAAAATTAAAGTGGTAGTATTAATGTTTTTCGGTAAATTTAAGACACAGATTACCTAGTAGCGCAATTGAAGTCATTCCATTTAGACACTTCTGTAAACCAAATACTTACGCTATACCAAATACATAGGTGAAATCAAGAAAATGCGAGGAATATTAAATATCTTGGCATATCTGTGCACTTTTACCCATTTCGGTAGGTTACGTAACTTAATCTAAGTTGAACATATGCTTTACATCAGCATAGAAGATTAAATAGCTTGAAATGTTGTTGTTTAATGAAATGAAATTCTGTTCTCATGTCAATCGGAGCACATAAGAAATCCCATTTAATAAAATTAAATAGAATGGTAATTTAGGAGTTTGTTTTTAAAAGATAGGTTAATTCAATGGAACTTTTGTTGACTCAGTGAATTATCAATAGTAATTGGCAAGCTGTATCATGTAAGAATTATTTTATTAATTTGCTATTATTTTGATAAAAAGAGTAATAGATTATAGCGTTCATGTTTTCTTTACATGGGCAGTAATTAAATTATTTGGTTGCCATAGTTGTTGCAGTATTCTATATCTAATAGACAATTAGCAAACAATTTTGTTTGTTAGTCTTATATTTATTTCTGATACTGACTGTACAAGCTCACAGGGCTTAAGGTCTTTGTGGCAATCTTCTTCTTCTTCTTCTTCTACATTCTTTGTTTATTTGATAGTTAAGTAGCCCACCCCCCCTATATTTGTATTTACTATTATTGTGGCCAGACAAAAATTTCTAAAAGTTGGAACGGTAAAACAAAAATTAAATGCATATACTTTTAGACAGCCTTTGGGATCGTAATGTTAAGCTTCCTCTTAGCCAACACTGTCAGGGTTTAGTGTAGGTAATAAGATTTAATTGATAAAATGATTCAGATTTTAAATCGATAATGGAGAACTAAGATCACCACACCTAATATTGCCTGCAGAAACTCGTAAGTTATTCAGACAGTTTACCGATAAAATAATCGATAAACATATTATTTATACTGCGAACATATGCTCACCATTAAATATTCAAAATTCTATTACAAAGCTAGTCTGTTCAAACTCCTTCACTTAATAAGAACTAGAGAAACAATTTAATCTATTTGGTTTAAGAAATCGGAAGCAACAGCTTCTGTAGCTGTTTAGTTCTCTTGATCTGCAAAATAGGAAAATGCGGAATGTGTTGAGTGTTTTGGTTTATCTCTGTTTCACACTCCGATTTGGTAGGTTTCATAAGTTACAATAGGTTATATATATATTATTCAACTCGACTGTTTTATTTGAAACGCAGGTTACATTATATACAATATATACTTCATAAATTTCTAACACAAAACAATAAAGAGAGCATAACTTCATTATCAGCAGATTGGGCCAATACAAAAAATAATGTACCAATACCTGCGGAATATATTCGATCCCAGAAGGAATGGCAAATTAAGGGTGTCGTTTTAGTTGTTTTTGGTTGGCAGAAATCACTGGTCTACCCGTCGAGAAAACATATTTCACTCTGCGAATTGATTATGATCCATGGTATGCTCTTTCAGAAAAGTGAAAAAGACTGAGTAAGAATATTTTCCTTGGACCTGGCAATAGGTAGAACACTAGAAATTTATTTATTTATTAAAATATATTTTAAATTCTGCTGAAAATAGTGCTCGTTTGAAATCTTTATATAAAATTATTTACATATTCAGGCTATGGAGACATTAAAGTGAATCATTTGAAAACCTTAAAGCCTTGTGACCAAAAAGATCCCAACGGAGTGGCTTCGTTGGATGGGATCCTCTACGTCATCTGCGAGGGTTTCAACATAATTAAAACTTATGGTACAGTAAAATTCGAACCCAAGGCGCCGATCGTCGTAAATGGTCTGACAGCAGCTACCGATGTGTTGGTACACACGCCCACCAAGTCTCTCTACGTACTTCAGGTGTGCGATATACTACATTATCTACGTCCCTGACAGCGTCCTTGTATGAGGAAACGGACGTTAAACCTTTGTTATTTATTTATTTAAGAGGTGCTAACATTGTAATTCATGAATCTTTACGCAACTTTTAGAAAAGTATCCCGTAGTTGATCTTTTTATTGATAACTTTTTAATTAAACTTTCGAATTCTAACCGTATTATACTTTACACTAGTAACTTCTAAATATTTTGTAAATAAGTTAAGTGAATATAAAACGTGAGATGTTTACCCGATTATAAAATAGTCTTAATCATAATTCAGCTGACCGATATTTGGCGGGAAAGCATTTTTATATCCGAATTTTATATGTTTCATGAAACAGTAAAAAGAACTTTCTGTCGACAGTAATATGTAAAAATTACCGTTTTATGTCTCAATGTCATAAAAATTGTAAAATAAATTGAGTTAATTAAAGGTGACGATAATTTAGCTTCCATCAAAATATTTCCTAGAGTTTAAGGAATGTTCCATAAAATTTACTTTGAATTATAATTATAATAAAGATGCAAGGCCCGTTTTCTCATCCCAGGAGGATGTCAGGAACATAAAAAGTTTACTACTCATTTTATTCAAAGGGTAGTAAAATTTTAAAGTAATTTTTAGAAGTTTAACAATTTTACTTTTTTCTCACCCCATAATTGATCATTTATGGTCAGTTTTGGCTTCGTTGTTTTAAATTTAAAAATCACTTTTATGAATGCAATACTAGGTGGTTGATTTCCATGACCTCATCCTTGTATGAGGTAAAAGACGTTAAATACTTTATTATTATTGTTTTATGGGCCCAGCACTCAAACTGATTTAGTCATCGGGTGAGAAATCGGGCGAAATATCTTCAGAGAATTGTATATTGTTCTTCTCTATATGGGAAAGCTTTTAAAATATCTGGACCTAGGAAATACCAAATTAATTTTACTGTATAAAGATTTAAATTGCTTAGAAAGTTAGCTATCGAATGGTTAATATAATTGATTTTTATGAAGCAAATATTATTTTGATTTGATTCTATTTAACGACTTGAGACTGTCTTCAATAACTTTTAAAGATATCTTCAATAAATGTTAAAGTAAGTTTATTTTAGTTGTGTTTAATGTTTTCAGATTGCTAATGGGGCCAACAAAGTCTGGCACAACGTGGTGAGAAATGGTGTAGTCAGCGAGGCATGGTCCAGTTTTGATCTGCCACCAAACTCTACCCCCCTTCTTCATACAACCCACCCTGATTGGGGTGAGACTGAGAAGTACGTGGAGTCCATGTCCTATGCTCCACCAATGGTTTATCTGAGATACCCAAATGGAACACTACATGCCAACTATTCGATTCCGTGGACAGGGGACCCCATGGTCTTCTTAAATATAATAGCGGTAAGAATAATAACTTGACTTGAATGTCAATATAATTGCAATTTTAATTATTATACCATCAGTATAATAAAGTTGTATTTCGGATAATTACTTTGTTCCCTTGTAAAGGCTTTAATTTTTTCTTACTAACATTCATTTTCCCTATACTAATTACGTATTTTATTCGCTGGTACATCTTGGCTTTTTGCGGAAAATATACATAATAATTGAAAGATTTATATTATTATATTACCCGAAGTTGTGGGGATCGTGTTGGGCAGTGTTGGCTTACACTACATGAGGGGCACTACCTTTCATATTGTCTTACCCCTCTCTTTTATTTCTTGCTGACATATTGAAACTAACCAAATTGCTCGGTGTAAATGCAAGGTGCAGTTCCTATTATTTGCATTACTTATTGTACGTTTGGGATTTGTAATCTCAAGTTCTGCTATAAGCACAAATATCTGCCGTAAAATGTCAGTGAATCAATGCACTGGCAGTAATATTAATGGATACAAAAAGTCATGAACGTCAAATATAATTGGTTTTCTCATTTAGTTCAACGGTTTACAATTTCTATATTTTGTTCAAACTAAACCAAGAAGATTGTTTTAAAGCCTCTCTGGTAACTGTAGTTTTACGAAAACGCTACCTGCAGCGCTGAATCCCTGAAGATTAATTTAGGGATTATAATGAAGCCTTTCAATTATTTCTTAGGTTTACTGCAGTTTGACAGTCTTAATTATCCATTGAAAATTTTAAAGTTCAATGAGTCGAGAATTAGAAAAATAACAATGCAATTAAATAGGGCAGATTGCAAAAATAAGTTTTAGTATTTTGCTCTGGTCTGTTGTTTCTGAGTTAAGCCCATATTGCTAAAATAGAGAAAGACGGAGCAAAAAGACTGAAATAATTATATTTTTAAATATATTTAGCAATAAAGGACTCTCTGTTAGTGCTCTATCAAGTGGCAGGTCCAAAGTACATTTTCATACACAGTGTCTGCTTTCGCTCTCTTTACAGAGGACTCTGTAGATCAACAAGTTTATCTATTCACAAATGGCTGTGACCCAAAATAGCCCATATGATTTGGAAAAGAGTATGTTTCTGATTTGGTTTCTCATTGCCTTCTTCAGTTTTTGCTTTATGTATCCTTATACGACGTATTCCTTTAACGATTAGTCTATTCTTCAGTGTCCCTGACACTAAATCGGAATTAAGGAACGGTAGTTAGAAACGTCCCTCATATCATCCGCAGTTAATGAAACAGACTTTAAACTTTCTGTTACATAGATTCCTAACCTCGGCCTGTACATTGCCACTCAGACAGACAGGGGCTGGTATTTTCAATTATTGACGCGCAACGATAAAGTAGAGGTTTCCGACATCAAGAATGCTGCAGACGCTTCTTGCTTGAGCTTAAATCTCCAAGAATCCCTCATAGAAGACTTCGGATATGACAACAAGAATAGGGTGATTCTTGTGGCTCAGCCCAAGCACAAGAGACTGATAGGAATTTATGCCGTGGCAGGAAGTGATAACGCAGCTCAATCGAAAAAACTGGGCTGCACCACGGTGTCCGGATTTCCAAATATAGCGGCCAGAAGGTAAATATTTCAAAGATACTGTAACTATATTGAAGTATGCTAATGGCTTTGGTTTAGAATAGAAAATGACTATAGAATTCGAAAAATAGATGAGAACAAAACACATAGAAAAGTTGACTATTTAGCTTTTTTAGTGAGATGTGTCAACTTGTTACAGTATTTCAGTGTTCTTTTATATTTTTAATTATGATTTCACATCGATTCTATACGTTCAATGTAACGTACAGAGTCGATTATGAATATACGAATCTACCATAATCTCTTGGTAGAACAGATGAGAAAATACTTAGCTTCAGAACGGAATAATAACCGAAGTAGCGTTTAACGTTAGTTTCAATGCATATCAAAATTAACCGAGACAAAATTGTATAAATGAAATTGTAAATTGAAACAGATATTATTTCAACGTGTACAGTTCAGTGTCTACAATATTGAAGTTAAATTTTATGGTTCAGTGTCAGCAAGATAAACCTTATATATTTTATTATATTTTGTCTAATGTCTTCTCCGATAAATATCTAGGAAATAGAAATCTAAGAAATAATCAGATGGATAAATATCTACTGTGAAGTTGTGAACACCAAAAATGCAACAAATACTGATACAAAGGCTCCTCCAGTTTAATATCAGAATGCGATATATTGAATTAAAACAAACACTCAGTGACTGAATACACATTAAGAAGAATTTTACCTGAATCTGTTCTTTGTGAGAAACTTCTATGAGGAATAAAAATAAGACTAATGTACTATGTTATATGCTGTTCTGCTTGCATACATCCCTGACATGGCTGGACCCAGTGG
Source organism: Enchytraeus crypticus (assembly GCA_905160935.1). Lineage (NCBI taxonomy): Eukaryota > Metazoa > Annelida > Clitellata > Enchytraeida > Enchytraeidae > Enchytraeus > Enchytraeus crypticus. Next base: position 1,160,324 of record CAJHZI010000208.1, on the reverse strand, counting down.
CGAAGTCGGTAAGATACTCGATCGCGGCTCAGTATGTGCGGGGTTCAAATCCTGGGCTCGCTCGTCACTGACATCGCTTTCGAGTGAATAAACTGAAGATTAACATTCGCTTTCACATCATTCTTGTATGAAGAAACGGACATTAAACCTTCAATATTAACCTTTATCATTTGTGTAATACAGATTCGGCTTGGATGATCAACAAAGGCGTATCTACGTAGTGGATGATGTCAAGCAAGTCCAAGCTTTCGCTCTACAGGATTAAACCAGTTCTCTATGCGTACTTCTGGGACAGCAGAGAATTTAAATTAAGATTTGACTGAATTTTCTCGTCTGGGGGAACAAACAAGTAATGTTGTAACCAAAAACATGTAAAGAACAACCAAACAAGTTGTAAGATTAAATAATTCGTTCTTACAAAACTACGAATATTGAAATGCGAAGATATGTATAAAAGCTAAGGAATTTTTCAATTGCAACTGAGGGAAAAGTAGTCAATACTAAATGCATAGAAATATAGCTCTGTTGCTAGGTCTGACTCTATCAAAGATGTATCAAAGATGTATCAAAGATCAGAAGAAGCAATTGAGTGACCATATTATTTAAGCACGTTCATAAGCATTTATAAAGTGAATGAAATATAGAAATGTTCCATTATAGAACGTGTTTAATGAAGCAGCTGCAATGGAAACGATACAACTCTGAGCAGACAACAAAACTGCACCATACGGCCTACCAATAGCAAGAGTCGAAAGACTTCTAGCCTACATCTACATATACATACTGCACTACAGATAATATTGAAGACAAAGTACGAATGAGTTTAACGTCTGAACATATATATATATATATATATATATATATATATATATATATATATATATATATATATATATATATATATATATCTTAAATATCTAAGCCTATTGTACGAGCATTAACCTATTCATTCAGATTAAATAAGTCTTGGTCTTATTATAGGGCAATAAAACAAAATAAATAGAAGGTATAATGTCCATTTCTTCATCATAATGAGACTGCAAAGATTTTTCAAAGAAAACAACACATGCAAACTGTTTAACACCTCTAAAAAGCAATATTAAATATTGTGAATATTTTGAATGAAGAGAAATTGAGATCCGAATTGCGAGAAGTTTAAATATACAAAAATTAACACTTAAACAACTCAAAGAATGAAGTAGCTCCAAAATTGTAATTTGAAGCCTTCTTACACCATGAATAGATCAAAGTATTCTTTGGCTCAATTCTTAGAACTTTGAACTACAGCACAGTCACTTTTTCTTTGTGATATTAATGCTCTTTAGTGTTTAGATAAGAAATACCAATGCTTTTAGGTATTTAGATTAGAAATATTAGAGCTCTTAGAAATAATAGCGCTCTTAAGTATTTAAATTAGAAACACTAGGCTCTTAAGCATTTAGATCATAAATACTAGTGCTCCTAAGTATTTAAATTAGAAAAACAAGTCCTCTAATGTATTTAGATTATAAATACTAGTGCTCTTAAGTAGTTTAATTAGAAATACTAATTGCCTTAAGCATTTAGATAAGAAAAACTAATGATCTTCAATAATTAAGTTAGATATAGCTAATATATTGCTCTCAACAGGGTTTAAGAGGGTTTAATTCCTCAATTAATATTTCGTTATTTGTACAGCGCGACTTTTCACTTTCATTCGCGCCATCGTTACTATCTGATGATGATATCATCTTGTTAGCGCATGCGCAGTTACTGCAATGGTGGATCACTTGTGAAGCACGCATCTGAAAGTAAAAATCAGATTTACTAAGACATAATGCAAACAACAAAAAGGAAGAGAGAAAAAATGAGGACAGAAAGATATTCAGAAAGACACAGGAGAGACAGAGACAGAGAGAGAGAGAGACAAAAAGAAAGATAACATAGGCTTCAAATGGTATTTGTTGAAAAACTGACTACTACACACAACAATCAGTAAGGTAATAAGTTTTAAGGAGCTAAAATAATTTAGACGCCAGTTAGAATAAAGCAACCATAAGTATATTTATTAAGTATATATATATATATATATATATATATATATATATATATATATATATATATATATATATTTCCATTATTCTTTGAACAAGTTAGCTACCTAATACAATTATTGCCAAATTCACTTATATCTAAATTTAAAATATATTAAATTATGATCAAGCTAGACATATCGTAACAGCATAATTTTATTTATTAAAATCGTAATGATAACGGATAAATCAACGCGAACGTCAGTTGACTAGAATTTAACCTTTGTACTTTTGATTTTGTACTTTGTATTTTTGCGGGCCCATATGATCGGAGGTTAATAGTAATAAATCAGTTGTGCAACAGCAAGTAATCATCATCCGCATCGAATGATACTGAATAACAACTCAATTCTCACTTACAGTTTCCAGAGTATTTTCCACTGATGAAGAGAGATTTTTGTCACATTTCAACGATCGTTCAAATCTCTGAAAGAAGCTCTGAAAAGTGTGTTGAATTGTTCCAAGTATTACAGCCAACCAGGCGAGACCTAGCAAGATCCATACAACCAGGGAGAGGCGATAAATCGCCCTAAACACTGGTCGCCTTTTAGTTTTCCCAAATCCTTACAATAAAATATATATCAACTAATCAAGTTATTAGGGATAAAGCAAAAAAGCTGATAAAGCTAATGTTAACGTCAGTTTCCTCACTCGAAAGCGATGTCAGTGAAGGGCGAGCCCAGGATGAAGCTAAGGATCAGTCTAAGAAGAGTTGGTAAGATAGATTCCAAAAGTAGTTTAAAAATACCACGACAGATGGAGAATAGCTTTAGTTCCAGACAGGCTATATCGAATTAGTATTCATCTTTCCAAGAATAATTACAACAGACAGTGTGTGCTGAATTTGGGTCCTATTATCCAGCTTTCCGTATAATTTAAGCAAATATACTTTTCTAAAGCTCGCTGGAGTCGGTGATGATGTCGGTAAGATATCCGACAGCGGATCAATATGGGCAAATTTCAAATCCTGAGATCGCCCGTCACTGATATCGCTTTCCAGATATGAAACTGACGTTAATATCGGTTTTTGCAGCTAATAACTATAGTTATAACATCAGTTCCTTGCGTTCTGAAAAGAACATAGGGCGGCAACATTCCTCCATTCTTTTCTGTCTTCAATAACCCTTGCAGCATCTTCCCATGAAATGTTCAAAGTTTTCTAATCATTTTTAATCGCGCTGAACCAAGTACTTCTAGATCTCCCTCTTTTCCTTTTTCCTTGGCTTGGTTTCCAATTTTTTGCAGTCTTCGCATATCTATCATCACATCCTCAGTTATAAATATAATCAATAAAATCTTGAACTCATCTAATGCATCACTAATAAATGAATTCCTGATTATTTGTTGAACTTCCAGTTTGCTGTATTTTTTATTTATTATGAAATGAAACAAATAAAAGGTTGTATTAAATATTTAGCAAAATAAATTAAACCTGAAATGTAGTCACCAAATCCAGTGGTTGAGAGAGTGATAATACAGTAGTAGACCGAGGCTAGGTAACTCCAATCTTCCTCCAGCTGGCAGAAGATGGCGCTAGGTAGAAGAACAAACAACAGCACTCCGATGGCGACTATAATTGCTGAACGAGTCTTCGAACCTAGTAAGCAATAGCGCAGACATTTTCAAAATATTACACACGTGTCACACAGATAAATCGCGTAATTGGTCGTTCATGATGATATTTATCGCTACGAATTTAAGGTGCTTAAATCGTTAAATATTTTAAGCAGTTTAGTCTGGCATCCGTTATAATATATTCTTTTATTCACCATTATATGGCAGATGCAAACATACAAATATATATGCCGCTGTCGATTCAGTGCAAATCATGCTTTATTCTAAACTCTTATCGGCCTGTCTGAGTAACCTAGAATTCATAGCATCTCATGATCTCTTTTGAGAGTTCATGACCTAGCATGCCTCATTGACAGGCTGAGCTGTTTAAACTTTAAAATGGCATTCATTTTAAGCATCGTGTTTAGTTAATATGGATTAACCTTCACATTACAGCCAATAACGACGATAAAAACAAAGAAACGCAGCAGGAGGCATAACAATCAAAAGCTACTAGAATTAGACATTCATTTGAATTAACACATTTAAACTTACTTACCTAGACCTCTGTGTTTGAATCGTTTTGCTAATTTCTGATCCAATCTTTGCCACTGAGCGTTGATTCGCTGCCCTACATGGAGCAGCACCACCAGGCACAGCGGTATTCCAAACAACGCATAGACGCAGCAGAATGCCCTGCCGCTGTCTGACGTAGGCACTAAACTGCCGTAGCCTAACCAAATAGATAGAAATTATAGAAGATATTGTATATTTTTTGTAACCTTTAACTCAAAAGGTTACAAATGAGGAAGTACTGGAAAGAGTTGGTACAGACAGACAGTTGATAAATGTAATAAGAAATAGGAAGAAGAGTTGGATAGGACACATGCAAGAGGAGAAGGTCTATTAATAGAGGTCATAGAAGGTAGAATGGAAGAAAAAAGAGGCAGGGGCAGGCCGAGATTAGGTATGTTAGATTATTTAAAGACCCACTCATATGTGGAAATGAAGAGGAAGGCGGAAGACAGAGTAGAGTGGAGGCGTTATATACCATGGACCTGCCAGTAGGCAGTGCACTAAGGGATTGTATATTATGTCCCCGTGTTGTGTCCGAGTTGTTTGAAGAATTGACCAACCGGTGACTGCACGTATCGTGGAAGGCGACTAAAGCACTAAGATCCATATCAATGTCAAAAAGGACCATCGGTTGGTGAGCGACTAGGCTCCAGAAATTGCTACAAAATTTTAAACGAATGGAAAAGTCTCAAACAAGGGATTGGCTGGTGGTGTGGTGTAGGACAGAGAGGACTTGAGACAGTCTATATGTATCCCGAACCTGGGTAAAATTGGACTCAAGGGAGGATGATGATGATGATTATAATTTTATGTTGTCTTCAAAATTATGTACTAACATTTAGTGGCAATAAGCATTAACAATCTTGCAATAACGTTTAGCTTTTTATCATATACTACCAAGAAGGACGCACCAAGTTCTCGTATATTTTTTTTCTATTTCTAACGTAGAGACTTTAATTAAATAATCGTGTCATGGTTTAATGCCGTGCGCTTTCAAGGCTCTTTTATGCTAAATAACCTAGCGTAGCCGGGCTGTAACTGAAAGAGTTTTTCTAAATGTGGGTGTTTTTACGAACTTCAGGACATGTATACCCGAGTATACTTACAATGTGTTAATATTAACATATTAATAATAATAATTAATTTTTCTTAAGTCCATTACCTGCCTCTAATCTTTGCTCCAATATGATAATAAGTGTCTAAGGGAATGAAAATGAGAAAATGAGAACAGTATCAAAAGTAGCGCTGAACTAGAGAGATTTAGCTTACAATTGGCTGCAAATATGTTATACGAGTATGATCAACAAATAAAAGGTTTCATTTAAAAACACATATTCTTTATTAAATGGGCCTATAAAAAGTTAAATCCTACTCATTCATCGATAAATTGCATCACCAAATTGTGCATAATTACCAATGGTTGTTACAATGGTCAGGGCAAAGAATATTGATCCAGCCAAATCCCACACTGTATCCTCTTCTTCTGCTCCGGGGCCCCTTCCTCTTGTTAATATCGGAGAATTATTTCCTGATAAGTTACCGTTATCTCCATTAGCTGCAGCTTCTGAATAACTGACAGAACTGGACGGAAATGGAGACGTGAGAGAATATAATGAAGAATCCTCGAGTGATGTAGGACAGACGTCGTCTAGAAGTAATTCAATGCTCTCCACAAGAGCGTCAGCTGAGTGAACTTTATTCGTGTTTGCTGAAATATAAACTAAACTTTCAATAACTACTCAAATGTAATTACTAGCATTCACAAAATATGTTGTCAAAAATTCGTGAATTTCTTAGCAAATGCAATATAAATTAATACACATAGGCTATACTGTACGATATTTGTGAATAAATTGAAAAATATGATTGGCTCTAGATATATTATTAATTCATTTTAGGCTGTTCATTCCATTAAACAACATCGTTCATACCTCTGTAAATTTGATATTTAACAATTTTCTATGTTTGAAGATTACAACTTGGCAAGATTGAAGATATGTATCTTCAATCTTGCCAAGTTGTAATCTTCAAACATAGAAAATACATGTAATTGAAGGCTACTTCATAATATAAATATTAATGACTATAATAATTATGGCCTATTAAGAAATATTTATTATCAATGTAAAAATATTTAATAATTTAACGTCCCGGGACATGTCATAAGAGGGCATGGTTTACTAAAAGAGGTAATAGAAGGAAGAACGGAAGGGAAAATGATTTGGTGAAGACGGAAACTTGAAATCCTGAATGATCGGATAACAAATTTAGGCCTATATGAACAGAAAAGCAGAGGATAGAATATGTGGAGGAGCTATAGGCCATGGACCTGCTAATATGCAGTGCATTAAGAGAAAGAGAGAGAGAGTGGGTGAGAGAGAGACAGGTATAGGGAGTTGGAGTCTAATGCTACAAAGGAGAAGTCTCTAAACATTGATTCTCAAGTAATTCACGAACCAGCATTCGCGATTAAATATATGTTAAGAGCTTTTCTAGCTTAGGTGTCTGCTGCTGACATTGATTTACGTAAGATTGTACAACTTCTCAGAGACATTAAGGCACATTGTAGAATAGTATTCACGATATCTAACAAACCGGTTTGTTCTGAATTTTATTTTGCTATATCTGCACTGTTTAATGGACACGAAATTTTACAGACTCTTTCAACAAAACCGTTTGTCAAGTGACTGATTCATGGAACGTTATGCCTATTCGCAAAATCGCAATCTGCTGCCAGTAACAGCAAAGCTAAACGTAGAATAAAGTCAATGTCACCAGATTGACGCCGCTTTTATCAAACTTTATCAGCCACTCGTTTCTATATATCTTACAGAGAATTGGAGCAGTTCAGATATACACGTTCCTTTGTAATCTTTTACGTCGCGCTCAGTAAGCGTTCGGTTTATTCTAAACTGTCTGGAATAAATCTCGGGCATTTACGGGAATTTAAATAAATAGATTAATATTATTTGAAAATATCTGGTCGTACATGTTGTACATATTGTTACAAGTACGTTTAAAATTTCAGTACAGAGCAAACCGGCAGTAGCAATTATTGTAAAGTAATGGCAATGATCAGTTAGAAATCGAAACAATATGGATGGAAATAACTTAAGGTTTTCTTTCAAAATTTTTATCACACTAAAACTGTTACTAAAAACGTATTGTCTTACTTAATTCACATATCTATTTGTATTTGTACTGCCTGGGTGTCAGAAAGAAGTAAGCTAGCAAGCTTGCCTACATATCAGGAGGTCATCTGTTCGAATCACAGCCGTTCCGTCTCTGGCAATAGTCGTTGTTGTACGGAAGCAGACGTTAAACTTATATTTTATAGCCTTTTGTAATTTTCAGTATAAGAGTATCAATCAGATGATGCTTCATGTTGAATTGCGCTAAGCTCAACGCGAATCTAAATCAGATAAGAGATTAGACAGAAAGAAATCCGTGGAGCGATTTACTGTATTTATTCAGCCACTGAAGGCTTATGCTTTCCAGATTTCCTCTCATTTACATACAGTAAACAACACAGCAAGTTGCAAAGGCAAGAGATAAATCCACCGACTATATTCTCCTACTAAAGAATAGAACAATCTCTAAAATAGGGTTGTTTAAATTTGCACAATAAGGTTTAAATTGTACACTTAAGAATTTTTTCACAATCGAAGTTGTATAATAACTTGCTACAGCCTGGAAATGCATATAGCGTAGACTTACATGAAGGTGAGCATGGTACAATAACACGAGCAACAAACAGTAACACGAGGACAGCACAGTAAAGTCTTGCAACTTGAACACAAGTGCAGTACAATATTTTAGAGGGATGCCTTGTGGAACATTAAACATTAAGTAGGCCTAATCGACTATTTGCCTTCTGTATCAAAGGCTAATAAAACTGTTTACCAATCATAAAACTAAATGCTAGTCAACAAAAGAAGTTAAAACGATTAACATAAAAATTCCTAAAGTTAATTAATTTCTTTTATTGAACTACAGTAAATAAAGTATATAAACAACAAATTAATTATAATTGACGTATTACAATTTATTTCAAAATTCAACCATCATTTGTTTATCACAACAACAGAAAACAAACATACCTATTTAGTAAATAACAGTAAGCAGGAAGAAGATTACTACAAAGGAACCTAAACTGTGTGAGCTACAGTCAGTTGCAACTACAAGCACTAAAAGTAACAGATTCCATTACTAATTGTCTTCTATGCTACAAAATACTATAGAGCCTATAGTAACTATGCTAGGCCCTATATATGATAGTTTTTTTATATTGTGGTGCTTGTTACTATGTGCATTTCATTTGTGTTGCTGTTTCGCTATATATAATTGTTGTAAAGTATTCACATGTAGAGGGCCTTTGCAGGATTTACACTATTAAACATTAACCATATACTTTAAATATTCTTCAGATAGGCTGTCAACTACAAAATATAAAAATATTGACACCATAAAGTTAAAAGTGGGCTATCAAAAGACAGCCCACTTACGATTACAAAATTTAGACTTACCTAAATTAATATAGAACGAATATAAAACTAAAGAGAGATACCGTAAAATAGAAAAAGAAATAGCGTAATATATAATGTCTGTTAAAGTGTTCCATAGTTTAAGACCAAATGCATTAAAGCTCTACATACGCGCTCACCTCTTCATACACATTCATTTTATTTCATTATTTTAAATTCAATAATTTTATTGCACTAATAATTTTAATTCTAAAATAATTACCTGATTCCTTTTAAGTTAACTAAGTTTAATATTTTCAGCATACTAACTTTTATATTCTGTAATGAGCATTCTCAGGGTCTCTTCGAGAATCTCGTTGCAATTCGACGTCGTCCTATTTCTAGTTCCATGTTGAAAGTAAGAAGACTTAGAGAATTTGATTGCTTTATTTGATCGATGATTAATTTTCTCAATGAACCAGAAGACAATTCCACCAAAGACTAGATAGAAAACTAAAACAAGAACGAGAAGTGGAAGGAAGTAATTCTGCATACTCGGATATCCCGAATGATTACTGATTAGACATTAAACAATCCCGTTGCATAGTCCTTTTGAATAATCCTGCTGAATTATCCTGCTGAATAATCCTGCTTGTTACAGTTTTTAAAGGTTTGTTGTGAAAATCGAGTCCGCTAATATAGAAAAATTATTAAAAGTTACCAAGATATTTCAAATATGCCATAAAATGTGTGGATTCCACTTAACCATACTCTTACTTTACATACATGTATGAGTATATCCTGTTAGAACTTAGATTTACACTGATGAAGCACTGCTGTTATGTACACTGTACATGTAGATATACACTCGTTGGAGCCAGTGGCGAAGTCGGTATGATACTCGGCCGCGGATCAAATGGTGCGGGGTTCAAATCCTGGGCTTTCCCATCACTGACATTGCTTTCAAGTGAGGAAACTGATGTTAACCTTAGCTTTAACAGCTTTACCTTTTTAAAATGCAGATTAGTAAACACTGTACATATAGATATGTAGTTGTAGTAAACACAGTACATATATATATGAAGTAGTAGTAAACACTGTACATGTAGGCCTATAATGAAAGAAAACGAAACTACGCACACATTTACATTCACTGCTCAGAGTCTATAAATTATCCAATCGAAGCTCAGTCATAACTTTAGGTTCTGTTGCTTAAGTCCTGATTTAGTAGAATAAAACATATTAAAGTTTATTGAAAATATAAAGATCAGTAGAGGAATAATTCGAGTTTAAATAATTTTTTTTCAATTTGGGGCGGGATTTATCGAAGTTGGTTTAACAGTGCGACAATAAGTGAAATTTTGATACGCCGGGCGCAACTAGTATTTGGATGGTTAACACCCTAGAGCTTCTAGAAGATCAAGTGCTGACAACATGGAATGAAAATAAGTTACCCATGGTGTTGAAAGGTTATTCTTAAACCAGCGCCTGTTGCAATCGATGCGCCATCAAAAGGAAACGATTACTAATAACCATGAAGAGGTACTTAGGATATAACGAAAACAACAAAACATGGATCTTAAAAAGAAGAATCTGTGCTACCTGTTATTTAAACAAATCTCAGTTGATCCAGCTAGTCTGATATAAAGTTATGCCTTCTCTTAATAAAATAATTAATTAAATTATTTAAAATTAAATTATTTAATTACATTACTTTTATTGTGGCGTAAATATAGATTAATTAAAGTATACAGTAAATTCCGCAAAGGTAATAAGTAGCTTGAGTGTAGGCCTACAGTTAAATTTTTATACTAAGTACAACACATCGCATAGGAGCAAAAACTTTTACGCACAACGTATATATGCCAATATAACATCATCATCATAATCATCATCTACACTTGAATCCAAGTCTAGATAGGGTTAGGTTTTATATTTTTAAGCAATTTCTGGAGCCCACGCGCTCACCAACCGAATGCCCTTTCTGACGTTGGTTTGGATCTTTGTCGCCTTGTATGGCACGTGCAGGCTACAGTTGGTCTAATCTTCAGCAACTCGGACTCTACGTGGGTGATATATTCCGATATATTCCGTCTTTATTATTAATTCATTATTAAACATAGACGTCACAATTATAGAAACTAGTAGGCCTAAGTAATAAAGACTCTCTACAAAGTACTCAATAGTACTCGGATAATAGTATCCTGATGTAGGCTACGATACAGCATGGCAGCATACAGGACGCTGCAGTATGCAGTTTGTTTATTGCATACAGTATACAATTAGGCTCTACATTGATATTTTAGTCGTGCTGGGCAGAAAGCTTGATTACCGAAAATTTACATTCGCTTCGTAAAGACGACTAGCGCAGATACAGATGAGGGCAACGAAAAACCATCAGGATTTCATAAATGCTTTACATGAGCAATGCAAAAGTTGTGAGTCTTGTGACATCTCGGAAGCAATGGGCCCCGTCTTTGTAATGCTTTCCGTCGAGAATAAAAGTTGACTTTTCATTGTGAAAAAGGAATACGTACAGCAGTACTTTTCACTTTCATTTGAAAATGTTTCATACATAGGCCACAGTGTGTGGGAGAAATTAAGAGTAGACATTGGAAACTGTTTAGCCTAACGGAACTCCCACCGCAGGATTATATACATGTGTATTTATGATAAACGGTGCATTACTTGATGAGCGATATAATATACGTGTAGATAAGCTCACGACTAATATACATGCACATACAGTGTATATATACATGTAGGTACAGTGTATATATGTATATTATATATATATATATATATATATATATATATATATACACTCTAAAGTATAATCTATAATCCTTATATAGTTCTATAATCCACTAAAGAACTGAAAAATGCAATAGAAAACCACCTCAGAAGCCATAATATTACCAAGCTATAGGCCACATTAAGGTGTGGATAAGGCATAGCCATTTGTAAAGGGATTAACTCGTTAATCGATGTTGTGCTCTTTATGGAGCGTGATAAGCAGCACGCGAATAGGGAATAAATACCTCTGACCTGCCGCTGGCAGAGCACTACAGAGAGAGAGAAAGAGAGAGAGAGAGAGACGCTATAAAGTAACAAAAATTACTAGGCCTATACGCATAGTATTTACAATAATTAACGCTAGTTTCTAATTACTCTTTCATTTAAACACATGCTATAACAAACCAGCACCTTTACAGTTTGCTAAGTTGCTGCTCTTTGTTGTATGTTGGCCTCTCTATTCCTACTCTCTCCATGATTATTACAAATCGTAGCCTTATTAGGTTATATTTACCTAACTTTACAAACGCACTATATTTGTCTAACTATTTTTCTACACATTGTAAATATGCACTGTTTATACTTTAATAATTATATTACTAGTGGCTGAGGTCTGGCAATAGATGTTTCTGAGCTAAATAGATTTGTCAACAACCGTATGTAGGCAGACCTAAATAGGCAGGCCTATGTAAAGGCCTACGTAAAGGCACATATGTAAGCAGGCCGATGTACGCCGGTCTATGTTTGAATTATACACAAGATGACCCACGCATATACTCCAATACAGACCTTGAGTAGATGTGGGCACGCGTACAACGCCGTACATAGCAATGCTTCGCGTAGTGTTAAATCTATTTAGACCTTAATTCGAAGATCGAATGGGAGCCATTGACAGAGTAGAGAGAGAGAGAGAGGGGGGGGGGCGGGGGAGAGAGAGAGAGAGAGAGAGAGAGAGAGTGAATAGAGAGAGAGAGAGAGAGAGAGAGAGAGAGAGAGAATAGAGAGAGAGAGAGAGAGAGACAAACTGACAGAACACAGTGATGGAAGCGGGTTATGAGAATATAGAGATAAGAGAGTTAGTAATTAATAACTAATTAGTAAGTAAGAGAGTTAATTAGTAATTTACTAGTTATTAATTAGTAATCGGATTAATTTCTAATTTCGCCATGAGTACATTATCAACAACATGTTACATAATAGTAAATTTGCATCCTCATCTTTGTCCCTAGGCAAGTGAAACATGATATCTGATCACTCAGCGAAGTCATTTACAAGGGATATAATTATAATACCGAACTATAGTCTAGAACCAGGGTTGGGTTTTTGCCATGGCTAAAACGGTAAAAACGGTAAAAACCATGTCAAAAACTGGCAAAAACCGGCAAAAACTGGCAAAAACCGTCTAAAACAGCAAGACTGGAATAGAAATATTTTATGCTTGTAAATGTATTATATCGTTTACAACATAAACTTTACAAGTTAAAGTTGATGTTAGAAATGTTAACAAATAATTTAATATCAATTTGCCACTCACATTAAATTTTAAGAAAACTAACTGTTTAGCACTTGCTTCACAGTATTTGAAATTCTAGGTTACCGTAACTTAACTAGCTTGTTAACACAAAATTACTGGTAGTTATATTAATTATAGAACAGCTTAGGCACTTAACACATTTTTTTATTTGCAGTTCTTTGATTTCTATCAGTTATTTATATTATATTTTTATTAGTATATGTTGAATGATGGCTCGATGTGGTTTCAAACTCTCTGTATTCAAAAGTGAAAACCATTCATGACAAGCATATGCTAAACTCGCTTTGTCGTTTTGTAATCTATCTAGAGCTGCAGCAACTGGTCGAAGCCTTGATATCAAGTTCTTAGTTTGTCAGTAAAGGTTGAAATCATTGACTAGGTGACAAATTCTTGGTTAAATTTCTTGTTCATGCTCTTCTGATATAAACTTACTGATATAAACTTGTCGATTGCGAAGAAATCAATGTATCAATACATGTCAGCTGACTATTCCAACTGGTGTCACCAGGTAGCCGAGGCTTCACCGAAGTGGATACTCTTTCAGCCATGCACCAGGGCATTACGGTTCCTGAAATATTTTTGCACTTCAATGATCTGCTTCAATATAGCAGCCGGTGTGAGTGCCTGTTCAAGCAAATGCAGTGTTTGTGCCGCACAGCCATACACAATTAGTCCCTGATCTTACTCCTTTAAAAGTTGTCTCATTTTAACCATCTCCTTAGCATAATCTGTGACTACAATTTTTGCATTACATCCAATTTTAACCTTTAATTTAGCTAGTTAAATATATTTTAATGTCACCACTGACCACTGTGTGCTACTTTTTATAATCTAGTTTTTAAAGTTTATAACTTTGCCTCAGGAATTTGCTTTTGTTATAGGGTGTTAAACTACTAGTTTTTCAACATGTGCTGGCAGAAGCTTGATAACTCTGTGTGTGACCAATTAATGAGACTGCAATATAATGTAGTTGTTACTAGTTTTTATGTTTTAGACAAGAAAAACTTTTGCCAGGAAGGTTTTTGCCACTTAGACGGTTTTTGCCAGTTTTTTGACCAAAAACTGGTTTTTGCCAGGACGGGTTTTTACATGGAAAAATCCGGTTTTTTTCACTTAGTGGCAAAAATTTGCAAACCCTGCCTAGAACTAAACTAAAACTAAACTAAAGCAAAATTTGAACTAAACAAATTTGAAGACAAAACATATCGTTTCTGGCCACTGTTAGATCAACATAATAGCTGTAATTATAAGAAACTTGGCTAGAGCCAGTGACGAAGTCGGTAAGATATTCGACCGCGGATCAGTTGATGCGGGTTCAAATCCTAGGCTCGCCCGTCACTGACATCGCTTTCGAGTGAGCAAACTGACGTTAACCTTAGTTTTTAGCTTTTAAACATTTTCTACAACATTTTTATATGGCATGTTCTATAAAATAGTGGAGAGTCCTACATGTATATCATTCGAGAGAGTGACCACTCATCAGTTTGCATATAAAGCTGGTAAAGCTAAGGTTAACGTCAGTTTCCTCACTCGAAAGCGATATAAGTGACGAGAAAGCCCCTGAATTGAACCCGCCACATTTGAATCCGCGGTCAAATAGCATACCGACATAGCAACTGGCTCCAGTCAGTGACAACGTCGAAGAAGTACATATATATAGGCCTACTTGTACATCGCGGTATTGTTATCAGGCCCTCCTTCTTTAGTGAATCGGTCAATATATTGAATTACTACTTAGTATATCTGTCCTACGATATTAGAAAATATACTAAAATATTAATGGAAATTGTTAAATGATAAAGTTTAATGTTATTTGATTTCATTACAGCTTGATTTGAAAAGTTTAAAGGCTGAACTATATTTTCCATGTGTGGGGGCATCTTCATTTCAAGAATTTTCCTCCACCCTTTCCTTATCAAACGCAAAGAACAGATCCAAGAACCAGACAACCATGTCCTTACAGGATAGCTAGGCGGAGCCTCTGGGTCAATAGACGTTATAGAAAGATCATTGTAAACATAGAGATAAAGCGGCGCTTTCTCACAGAAAAGTTTTCTTACAAACAACAATTTTAAAATTCTATAAAAGGCTTTTGTGACTCCTTCAAACACAGAATTTGTTCTGATTGAAACGCGAAATGGACTAAGCGAATTCTACATCAAAACTAAAAGAGAAGACTAACGTATAACCATAGTCAAAACTCTATAGGAATCCACCTCTAAATACATAAGTATATGTATATTTTCAGAGCCTGGTATAGTGCTTTAATTAATAGTGTGCAAAGGCGTCTGTTAGTGATTTGTATGTCTCTGATATCAACCTTGATGAGAAAAACTGACGATAAATCATGATTATAATCCTTTTTGTAATCATTTAGTAGTTGCGTGTTCATTAGTGAGCGAATGAAAACTCAATGAGCTGCAGGCGTCATGACCTAACAGGGACCTGCCAACTGGCTAACACATTGAGTTCGTTACAACGAGATACCAGTTGAAACTATACGTTAACGTTAACTATACGTTAACGTAATCTTACTTTATCAACCATTCAATAATTAAGTATATCTGCATAAAGCATCGCTCTGTTCATAACGAAATAATAGCGCTTAAGTGGACAATAATATTTATGTCTATATTGTATATTTGACTATTATTGTTACTATTTTTGTTTTGCATTGTTTTGTTGTATAGTTGAATTGTAGTATGGTTTTATTGTTTGACTATTTTGACAATTGTTGTCTATCTCTAGCATGCCTATCTTTTCCAGGTTTCATCATCGATTAAGGTAGCCATATTATGGTTGCTAGCATTTCAAGGCATATAATCGGTTAATTACAACATTAACGTGCGTTGAAAATACAAACACTTGGACTAAGATTCTTAAAATATTCCTATATCTATCTGGAATTTAACAACAGTTTCGACAGCCATTTGTATTATTGGAGTTACTGATCTGAAAAGAGGGTATGGAAGAGATTGAAACAATAAATGGAGTCAAATAATAATTAAATGTGGTTTCATTTTAATACGAAAACGATATTTAATATGGCGTAAAATATTTATGCACAAATATTGCATATATACAAGAGAAGGTATAGCAAAAATGTTTTAGAATATATAAAACATGACATAAAAATTCAGTTTTTTATAAAATAGTCATTAAGCAAGCAAATGAAATAAACAAATAAAGGCCGTATTCAAAAAATACGTGGCTCTAGAAAATATATATAACCGCTAATTTAACTCAAATTTGTATCAGCATTATAATACACCCATTGTAATGATATTTCATCACGACACAATTACACCAAATTCTCATCCGACCTAAGAATTCTAATAAATACGTATTCTACTAATATAAGAAATACATTTTAGGATATATAGCACAGTCCTTGATATCTCCTATAAGCTAATTATTTAATTAATTATTTATTAATTAAAAATTAATAAATAATTTGATATACACTGGATAATATGTTGCATTAAGTATAGTAAGACTAAGCGGAATTGATGAGATAAAATTGTCATCAAAAAATCGCTTTAGGAACTCTTCATATATCGTGCCATACGTCAATTCATCAGCTATTTGTCTTTTACTTCAAACAATTATCCCAGAAAATCTATAGAGAAAACGAATCTGAAAAAATTGCTCAATATTAGGAAATTTAATTTAAGAGCGCCATATTGTAAACTGTTGCTCACCTTTAAATCACGCTCTGTCAGCTTTCTACTAATAAAAACGAAAAGTTCACATAGAATGGAAATCGTTCCAGACGTAAGTTTAACATATTTCTTTTCTTCATAGTCAGTATTCCTTTTGTGTGAGATTAGATTTCGCAGCCGATAGATAGTATCTTTCAAAATTTATGAGTTAAGCTCCATTTACTTCTGCATTATAATCTCGAAATGACTTTTAGTTGAGCATGGATCCCCGCTAGAGATTTAACATATTGAATTAACTGAAGCAGAGCACTCAAGTGAATTGTCTCTAAACAAGCGATATACTCAGTCAAACCGGCAGCTTACCCATTACTCGCGGGCCAAGATCACTTGACTCAGAATAAGAACCCCAACGTAACAATAGAACACAACGGAAGGGTACTTGAGTGAGCATATAACCAGCCATGAGAAAACCAGAACGAATGGTAGGAAAGCCAGTCCAAAAAACAGCATCTCCTTCGTGGAAGGTCCTTTGACAGCGATGCTCTGGAATCTTGCGACGATGCAGTTGGCTCCTACGTTCCCGTATTTGGCTTGCCATTTAGCGGCCATGGTTCGCCGCTTGATGCCTTTCTGTGTGAAGCCGAGAACGGAAAGAAATGGTCGAGCTAAGAGTATACCGGTGATCATGCCAAACAGTATGACAAGAGTCCACCTACACAAACCAATCATCATCATCATCTTCCCTTAAATCCCAATTTAACCAGGGTCGGAAAACGAATAGACTTACTTTTATCCATTCGTTTAAGTTTTGTGGCAATTACTGGAGCCTAGGCGCTCACCAACCGAAAGCCCTATTCTGACGATGGTATGAATCTTAGTGCTTTAGTCGCCTTTTAGCTACGACACGTGCAGTCACCTTTTCGTCAAATTCTTCAAACGACCCGGACACAACATAGGGACTACACAAACCAATCATTCCATCAAATTAATCGTTATGTTTAATCAGTCTATCAGGCAGTCAGTCAATCAATACTATATCAATCAATCATGCATTTATTTGATTAATTTTTACTTAATTTTATTCATTTATTATTTATTTCTTCATTGAATCAATACATTCATCAAGCAATCAATCAAAACAATCGATAGTCAATCCGTCAGTCATTCTGTCAATAAATACATTTTTTAAAATTATCTATTATTAGCATTATTTTCTTACATTCAATTACTATTACCTATTCTTCAAAGTAATCTATCTATTTTTGAAGTTAAGAGTAATGGTCTAGCCAATTTTGAGTATCAAAATAATACCAAAAACAATAACTTACGGCAAAATCCAACTTCATAAAATAAATGTGAAATCAGTTCAGAAATCAATAATCCAATTAGTCAGAAGAACTATTATCAATCAATCATCAATTAATGTATGATCAATCAATCCTTCAACGGAGGATCAATCAGTCATATAGTCAATAAACAATAGTTTAGCAAACGAGTAGCGGTAACCATAAATTATGAGTAGGCCTAGCATATCCTAAACAAAATCACTCAGTCTTGTTTTTTGGCGAGAAATGATCACTTTCTACATTCATATCGCAGGAGTTATACTTTTCTTTTTAACATGTTTAAATAAATAGATCGTATGAATCACCATGAACTTCCATTCACTAAGTCTTGGTACATTTATACACTCCAAGCGATACCAGGAAGACTCGGTAGCTCCAAAGGAATAAGTTGTAGTCAAGTGGTCTAGTGACAAAATGTCACAGGGTAGCAGCGCGATCTCGGCAAGTCTGGAATATGAGCGACCTATTATCACAAAGTCGCTGGCACGCGCGTGGCTAAAGGTCTTTTTCCTTCCGTACCGGCGTAAGTATGTTATGAAAAATGTATTTTTCGATTTTCCCGAATCAACGGTAATGCAAAATCTTCCTTTAAATCATTACTAGCTATTTTTAATACTCCTAAAAAAGAAAGTGGGAGTAAAATCTCGGACATTCAGTGGACTGGTTACATGGAAATTGAGACAAATTGCCAAAAGGATTTGACATGTGGTATTAAACATGATTAATATCAAATTATTTGATCGTTTCACTATAGTGTGTGTCATTTTCGGATAGCCTATATATAGCTTGGTAAACTACTGCTCTTGATGTGGTTTCTCTTTGCCTTCCTCAGTTCTTGTTAGGTCGTCTCTTACAATGTCTACAGGTTGGTCAATTCTTCAGCATTCCGGATACAATGCGATGTTTTTGAAGAAACGATGCAGAAGAAGAAATTTGCATATAACATTGTGAGTAGTCTGACTATTCTCCTGCAATTTTTAATAAAACAACTGAAATAGAATTGGCTCAAAAACTGACATTGGATGAAATATTGAGAAATAAATAACAGACAAATTATTTGAAAACTCGTCATGGAAGATGGTAGCACCGTAGCACTAAAGAGCTCTGTGCTTTTGTATACTTACGTTGTCACACTTGTGGTGCACATCTTGGTACTCTCACAGACAAACCAGTTTATTCAATACAACAAATGGTATATATAATTAGCTTTTCACCTATATGCTCCAAAAATACGTAAAACAAAAAATAAGACAACTATAATAACTCAGGATCCTAAACTAGATTCTGTCTGCTGTTAGACCTAAATAAATCTGATACAACCACTAAACGTCACGTATCATTTACGTTAAATACAAAGACAATATACGTTTCATCTTTTGATCAGAAAATCAACGTAGTAGACTATCTATATGTTTACTATAGTTGTACTAACATTTATTCTTAAAAATATGTGTATGGTTATTATATAGGCCTATAATTAATAATTTTAACTTTATTCCGCACAACTTAAATTTTAATTAGGCTATGCAAATTAAAGTAATTCACATTTAATATTACTGGTTTGAAACAACAACAAAAACATCAATAACAATATTATATTAATGCTCTACTGCAGTCAATGACAACATGGAACACTATTCAGCTAAATTTAATCTTAATACGAGCAGAAATTGCCTAAAGCGGTGCAAAATCCATCATCCATGAATCCAATTCAAAGATAGGAAAATAAAGAAAAGGAGGTTAAAAAAGTGCTAACCAATGTGCTTCCAAAGCTGAACCACATAGTGCAGACAAATGATCAACTATGATGATATCTAACACCTTTGTAGTGTCAACTCTCTCTCTCTCTCTCTCTCTCTCTCTCTCTCTCTCTCTCTCTCTCTCTCTCTCTCTCTTCAATGCACTGGCAAGTGGCAGGTTCAAGGTACATATTCATACTCAAAGTATGCTTTCTCGCTCCATAAGAGCACTTCTTAGATCAACAAGTTAATCCCTTCACAAAGTCTATGCCTTATCCATACCCTATGTAGCCTATAGCTTGGGAAAAATGTGGCTTCTGAGGTGGTTTCCCGTTGCTTTCCTCCGTAGTGCCTTATCATCCCCATATATATTTTTAAAATTTGAGACCGTAATTAGGGAACGTGAATATTCACGGTCTTTTATCCCAAGTTACCTTAATAAGCGAGCTTATACTTAGTAAACTCGCCCAGAAAAAGGCTTCAAAAGACCGAGTTCTATAAGTACGAACGGAAATTGAACTCGCTACCTCAGGATCGAACGATCGTTTAAAATCAAACTTTTCCTGACTCTACACAGGGAGCTATTTGTTATTATTTAATACAAGCAACAACAACAGCAACAACAACAGGTTTCCAGTGTTACTGTATTGAAAGTTAAAAATGTATAACGGTTTAGAAGGTAGCTCCTGGATTTCAAATGAAACTAACAAGAATAATACATTCTTGTTATGGAATATATTCTTTTCTAAGTCGGTAGATCTGGAAAAAGCATATCTTTTCGAAAGTAAATGAAATATAATATGTCCAAACACTAGTTTATGGAACACAAACAAAAATGTCTAAAAGGGCAGCCACTGCTTTATCTTTTGCTAGAGAACTAGAGAACTGTGATCAGAGAATTTCCGAGAATAAATTAAATAAATCGAAGAAAAACCTCAACGTGCTGTTGAATTATCAGAGACTTCGACTAAAACTCAATCACTTGACCGGAAAACCGTACGAGAATGTTTAATTCGTCTAATCGGTGCGTAATTTACGTTCATTTGCTAACGTTAGCTGTTTTTTGTTTTGTGGAATGAGCCAACAGTTTATTGTTGCGTAATAAGGGGTTTGTCGTCTTATGAATCATAAATAAAATAAACAATTTTGTGTTCTTTAAATTTAAACAAATCATATTTCTGCTTATGTATTTTCTAATAGTTTAAACGTGTAATTGTTGATTTTAGTTATTTTTGTATTGTAAATGAATGATCTAATATCATTTTAAGTAATTGGACAGATTGATAATACTGATAAAAATAATGAAAGTCAAGTAGTCTGAATACTGTTATCGACGCTTATAGTATTGGTAACGCAGTGGTTTCGATGTTGCCCAAAATAAGAATTTGGAGAACTGTCCCCTAACCAAACCCCTACCCATTGCCCTAACCCTAACATACCATATTCCTAAGAAACTAATGAAATTTAGTCAAACTTTAAAAAATAAAATGACTCGAGCCAGAATTGAACTCTGAACCACATGGTCTAGCATCTATACCACTAAACCACCAATGCTTCCGGTTGAAACCTGTTGAGGAGATTATGTCAACATATCCTATTAGAAAATCGTAATCCTATATAAACAAAATCTTATTCTAAACTCGTTTTCTGGGGTTATATCCTAACCACTGCATTTGACAAACATGTAAAACAAGGAAAACTTGCAGTGAAATTGTTCAAATTTAAAATATATGTCTGTTGATTGTATCTACTACATTGGCACCATGTGCTTATATTATGCATGCTTATATTCTGTGTGCTATATGTGCTTATACATATCCGTATGCGCAGTTTGAATATGGAGAGTAAAGAGTCTAATTGTAGTCAACTGGGCGTAGGGCCTCGGCATTGGTCCTGATGTTGCCCACGCCGTAGATTTGTCTCATCAGAAGACAGAGGGCAACGGTGTGGGGGATCTAAAAGAGCCCCCTGTCGAGTGTGGTGTCGTCAGCAAGAGCTTTGGTCGCGCCGAAGCACTGACCAATGAGGTCACTGCTAGTGGGATCGCTGCGATTGCTGCCAACTTGTCCAGTTTGTCTGTTGCTTCAGTTAAACTTGCATCCTCAACCAGTCCGGCTGGTCAGTTGATTATATTTTTTTCATCTATTTAATAATTAAATGTTGATTTTGTCATTAATTGATAGGAAATGAAAATTGCGACTGATTATGTTGTACTGCAGTACCATACACAACTGCACATAATTAGATATGACTGTGCGTAAACCTCAATAATGAAATTTTAAGTGAGAAAAAGTATGTTCAGTGCTATAACTGCTCTTGTAGGCTCCTGTCCAGATTGCAACTTTATTAAGTATAATTACAAATAGAAAATATCAGTTCTTGGTAGATTGTAGATTATAGTTCCTTGGTGACTCTCCTTGTTAATTAGAAATCTGTGAATGTATTGAATTTTCAGTTAAGTGTATATATATTTTTATACTCAAATCAAACTATATTATTTCAGACACATGCAGGTCCATATAATAGAACAACAGAAACTAAAGTGATTGTGGATGAATCTAAAAGAACTCTCTAGACACAATCTACTTGAAGAGTCATGAAAATAGTATATACTTAGTATTTTGTGAAATGGGATATATAATTAATGATTTATATTTAAAATTAAACTAATAATATTATTAATAATAAAGGTTTAACGTCCTTTTCCTCATACAAGGATGATGTCAGGGACGTCCCCCATCACATGTCATTACAAATCGATTCATCCCAAACGATCTGAAAAAAGACATGTGCTGAAGAGAAATAACATGTTAAGATACTATCTAATAATAATTAGTTAAATTAATATTGAACGCAAACAGGAAAGGATGTACTGGTTGGATTGAGGCAGCAGACTTATGATGGACACAGTGGTGTAGCTGGAAGAGATGGAATGGGAGATGGAAGCAAGCTGGAGGAGGGTGGGATTGAGGTGGTAGTGAAGGGTGGAGGGAAGTCAGGTAGGGTTGCATTGAGGTGTGGTGTAGCCGGTGGGCTGGTGGTCACCTGGGATGCTCTGCTGGTGGACTCAGGAAGAAAGCTTCTCATTTCTCTGCCGGATAACTTCCTTCCCAATGGGTCTAGAGAAGGGTACTTATCAGATTAGATGTGCATCAAATTAGATGTGCATTTTTGCTAACAGTGAAGGATACATATCAAATTAGACGTGCAATTTTGTTAGAAGTCTCCTATGATGAGTGTCCCTGCAAGAAAAACACTAGCATTTCAATACTGCCAGTTGAATGCCCTAGTGCTTATCTTTCACATTGTTTTAATTTGTTCAAACAGTAGTATTTACAATTGCTAAAACACTTGGTGCCTTTTAATGTTAGTTTTGTTCTTCTTTATTGTTTTAATGTATTTTTTGTACATTACACGCCCATAATCATGATCATAGTCTAGACTTAATGCATATTTAGCGGTTGATTTAATAGCAATTCGCAGAAGATGATGACTGCATAGTTAGCAGCTAAATTACCTGCTACATTAATACTATGATAGCTAGTTTAAAATGGCCGATATGGAGGTGAAAAAGGGTGTAGTAGCAGAAGGTCACTGCTGGTGTGGCAATCTCGGAAGTTTAGGATTTGATTCGTCAATTGTCAGCTCAGATTTTTCTGAGCACATATGTTATTAGCTGATATTTATGCTGTTTTTGCACGCTTGTGCATAACAGGCTGGTGAATCTGTTGGACTATGCAGAGACAGAGATGAAGTGCAGCCATGTCATCGTCTACTTTGACAAGGGTCGCAAGGATAAACGTTTGTATTGTCTTTTAATACTTCAGTTTAAAACTATACATTTACATTTTCTTAATCGTAAGGTTCCAATTTTAAACTTTACTGTTTGTTGATGTGAAACTTGTAAATGTATAGCTGTGAAAAATATCATATGTGTAAAATATATTTGAATATTACTTATTGAATTTTGAAAGTTAAACTATTTAATGCTCATATTATATCAATATGTGGTACCCTGTACATTGGATTTTTCACAGCAGGTTGGACCTCTTTCATTGATTTATTTATTATGCACTGTTTGGTGTTTATTTTAAGCAGATTGCATGACAGTCGTAAATGCACGTTGAACTCTTCTCGGTACTATGTTTATTTACATAGACGACATTTATTTACATAGGTGACATTTATTTACATAGATGACGTGGTACGTCTGTTCATGTACCTTGGGTTCACCTCTCTGTACAATATTTATTTACATAGATGACGTGGTACGTCTGTTCATGTACCTTGGATTCACCTCTCTGGACCCTGGACCTCATCCAATGTTGCCATTCAACCCGCCAGACAATCTTTCCTACATGCTGTACGAGATAGGACTGGACAGTAGTGAATCCGAGGAGGATGAAGACGAGGATGATTAGCCGAAAGATCCGAATAGGATTTAGATTGGGATTGGATGTAGATTAGGATTGGATTGGATTGGCTTAGTTTGCGATGGATTTGATTTAGTACTGTTTGAGCTGATGATGCCACATTAGAACACTGAATGCCTGGTAAAGCATTCCAGAGAAATTGAGGAATTAATTTTTATTGGGTTTTATCTTGCATTACCTTTAATTCTAAATTCAAAATTGCCATCATAAATATACACCTGATAGATTGTAATTGTTACTCTGAAGATAGTTGTCTTTGCTTCTTTTAGTTGTGTATCCTGGTAGCGCATGACACATGTTTGATTTTGAAGTAGATTTCTATATTATTTCTTGGACTCCTGTGTTGCACAATTCTGACATTGTTGATGTTCTTAATTTTTATGCTATATACTGTATATATATATATATATACACACGTATATATATATATATATATATCGTTGTGGAAGACGATTTAGTATGTCACGCACAGTGTAGCAATTCTTTGATTTACAGACATTGATTTTGTCACTGCAATAGAGATCTGGTGCACCATTAATTGTAAAACCATTATTATCATCTCTGAAAATTTCATTAGGATATCAATTGTTATTTTGTAATCTTTCTATTTACTTCAGCATTTTTGCTCAAGTTTTAATAATACTTGTGTAAGAGAGAATGTAAATATTTTCAGCCTGCTGCTTGTTGTGTAAGAAGTTTTCCACTTGGATGGATAGATGACTTGCATTGACCACCGCACTCTATCTCATTAGCATTATATCATTTGATTAATTGGTCATTAATATTAATTAATCGTTCAATAATAGAATATTATTGAATTGGTCGTGTTACTTTTACTTTTAAAAGTACAAAATGTGAGATTTTTCGTTGTAGATAATTTCTTACATCATAGAGTGCTTTTTAAGTTGATTGTAATTCAAGCTATGAAGTTCATCTGAATAGAGACATGCCATACCGTGTGTTAACATTAAGCCATGTGCTGTATTCAAGATAAAGTCCTAATTGATTCTTGTCATTTTGTTTCTAGAATTTTATCTTTTTCTTTTTATATAAAATTGATTGATTTAAAACTAAATGGCTAAGATAATAATTAGCGCCGGTACCGTCTCCCCTTTTGAATAGCAATTTTTTGAAATTAAAAAATTCACACTATTCAATTAATCAACGAGAATTATCTTATTTTGCTAACTAAACGTCTGAATAAAACAATTTCAATAAATTCGCTATCATTTCCTTCCTTTTTAGGATTACTAAATTGTCTTGATACGCAAAACTAACCCAGTTTTTTAGTCAGTTAATAAACTTGGCCATATATTACCTAGTATTGATATAGCTAGTCCTGAACTTTTATCGAGGGTCCCTAAAACTGTCTCAGTGTAATCAAACTATTAAATTTTGATCTCGGTGAAATACCAGCTATGACAGTCTTCTGATTTAATATTGTTTTTCTGACATTAGTAAAATTATTTGTTAATTGGAGGGTTTAAATCTTTGTGTCTTAGTGTAATAGATTATTTCTGCTTAATAATTTTGTAGGTTTCTGTGCTGGATTGCTTTAAGTAATATTACTTCAATACAGGAAAGTGTTGTACTATTGTGAGAAATATTAATAAAAATCAGAATTTCTGAATTGCTCTGACTTTACTTTTAGTAGGTCACCGGAGTCTTAAAATTGCAACCAATGGAAGTGTATTATTTAAGATGAGACTCATGCAGTAATGAGACCAGTTTTTACATTTGCTCTTCATTTAATTGAATTTACACTTAATGATTATGGCAACTAATTCATCATTTATCATTCACTAAATTTCACCAGATAATTTCAGATTTACTCAGGTAGTTCTCTAATAGTTTTAAATAAATGTATTTAATAATTTATATTTGCCATCTCTAACAATTTAGTTAATTGCACCGTTTGCTGCTGAAGAGTTTACCTACCATCTAGATCAGATTTAAGATTAATTTTCTTGATAACGAATATACACCCGTGCTTCATCTGATCACTTCAGTCGCTTACATCACAATGAGTGCTAACAATTACGATGTTGGATGCAATGTTAACTTATGATTTAATTTGTAAAATCTCTCAATAGCACAATCATTAAACTATCACACATTAAATCAATGAGCTCAAGCATACATAAGTACTGCTATAAAGTCTTTTGCGTCCTTTTCTAGTGATTGCTTTACAACAACCTTTTTCTCAAGGGTGGATGTAAATATGTTTGAATAACAAATGTGATATTTAGAGATCACTTCACACAACTGCACTGTTTCACACTTTTACCGGACATAATTCAATGCATTGTGAATTAACTACGAAGTTATACTTGGTTTTGAAGCTTAAATCGATTGTGTCACGTGGGCAATAGTAACGAGCGTCAACTGAAATTGATAAAAAGTATGTATTATTTGAATCCTGTGGCCTGCAGTCAAATCTTAGATGAGCTATAGTACAGTCCAACACAGAATTACAAGTACATTCGGCATAACTGCTTAATTTTGCTCAAGTAACGTCTTCGATGAATAGTCTTTATATGATTATAGTAGAAGTGATTTAGGTGGATTAAATAGAAATTAATCCACCTAACTGAGGAAGGCAACGGGAAACCACCTCAGAAGCCATATTTTTCCCAAGCTATAGGCTACATAAGGTATGGATAATGCATAGACTTTGTAGAGAGATTAACTTGTTGATCTAAGGAGTGCTTATGGAGCGAGAAAACAGACTTTGAGTATGAATATGTACCGTGAACCTGCCACTTGGCAGTGCACTGAAGAAGTAGAAGTGAATTGCAACTTAGCAAAAATAGAAAACGGATCAAGCTTGTCGCATTTGACAGATGGGGATGATTAAAGATTCCAGCAGTTATTCCACAAGAACCAAGACAGCCTGTCATGAAAGCATGTGGTGTGAGCAGAAAGTCTACCCGTTGAAGTCACATTAACATTGCAGTCAGTAGCTGATTCGCCTAGGACACGTAAGCCTAAAGATAGGCCGAAAACATTAATTAAATATTCAATAACTTTGTCATTTTAAAATATATCTTTGTGTTTTGTGTCTCGTTTTTAAAAAAATTATTGCACTTTCAGATAACATTAACAGAATATATATATATATATGACGTGTTTTCTGTTGTTTTAACAGAGAACATTTAACGAAGCATGTAACATGGTTCAATTTCTATATGGGAGCTTTTTATTAGGCTCTGCTCATATTCGCAAATCAACAACTTTCCCGATGAAAGATAATAATGAAAGACGTTCAAAAGATAATAATCTACATGTACGTTTGGCTAAATTGGCTGCTGGTAACTTCATGTAAATTTCAAGAACATAGGTCCGCTCGTTACGAGTTTACCGTTAAAACAATTTGGGGTTGAAATACCAAACTATTAGCGTGAAACTACAGTATGCAGTATACATGTGTTGAATTTAAGGAATCGCTTCGACATCTGCCTTACACTTACAACTGTGCGCTTGATTATATTCGCAGTTTTACATAAGTTTGTGCTTGTATAACATATCAAATGCACGCATAAAAATCACAATTTATCGATTACAGCCTTCAGAACCAAGGTTGTTCTTGCCCGATATAATGAAACGGGAGTTACTGGATTTATATTTCAAATTGTAACTGAGCCAGGTCTGATACGCTCTTATCTACGATTGAAACTTTGTAGTACGGCGCAGCACCGCTCAATCTATTTTGCCGCATTATGGTTTCAATAAAAAACTTCTTACGGCTTTTTCTCGTGCAGGTTCGTATTACATGTATATCAAATGCATTACTATAATATAGCTATAACGTTAACTTTTTAAGTGCCCTTAGCAACAGTTATAATAATGAGCGCAATGTTGAGATCAAATAGACGATGAAATTGCTGGTTTAATCGTTAGGTACTGTATTAGCCAATTAAACGGTCAAGTTATAATGATGCATGAGAGGAAAGTGGATTATAAATCAATTTTTGAGCTTCAATCAATCAATCAAAAAGAGTTAACTTTTGATTTCTTGACATTGGGCAATGTCAGGGTCGTCAAGAGAGGGCTTCAGACGAATGCATTTCGGTGTATTATATGTATGATAGGAGCCGCTCAATGACATGCAACAATTCATCCGGAATGAGAGAGAGAGAGAGAAAGAGAGAGAGAGAGACATACAAAGATGGAATTAGATAAAGCAAGTATTTATTTGCACGTATTTTATTTGGCCTACATAAACAAGGTGTAAACCTAAGTTCAACATCAGTTTCTGTATCACAAGGACTACTGTCAGACACTGTTCGACTGGGAGTTGAACCGATGGCCTCCTGTTTCTCATGAAAGCGTGCAATCCATTCGGCCATCCAGCCGATAATACACACAGAGAGAGTGAGAGAGACAGAGAAGGCTTGGGAGACAATGTGTTTAATAGGCCTACGTGTACTATGTATTTGTGTTTATATAGAGTCAATAGTCTCAATATTTAAACAATATTAAATATTAAGCATAAAAATTAAATCTCGTACTATATATATATATATATATATATATATATATATATATATATATATATATATATATATACAGTATGTATCTTCTTCGTCAGTGCACTGCCAAGTGGCTGGTTCAAGGTACATATTCATACTCAAAGTCCGCTTTCTCGCTCTATAAGAGCACTCCTTTGATCAACAAGTTAATCCTTTCACAAAGTCTATGCCTCATTCATACCTTATGCAGCGTATGGCTTGGGAAAATTATGGCTTCTGAGGTGGTTTCCCGTTGCCTTCCTAAGTTAGGAGAATTAATTACCATTTAATTCTGGGGGAAAATATTTCATGGTGAGGTGGGTCCCCTTTTGCCATCCTCAGCTCCTGCCTTTAGCCGCCTCTTACGTACACGCGGCAGATTGTTTGCGGTTGCCCTATTCTGCAGTTGTCCAACCACCCCCGAGAACAACACGGGGAACAGTATATATATATATATATATATATATATATATGTGTGTGTGTGTGTGTGTGTGTGTGTGTGTGTGTGTGTGTGTGTATGTATATACAGTATATACTCAGTATGCAGAAGATATAATGAAAACAAAAAATATAATGTCATTCTATCTATAATTCTATATAATAATTTTGCAATAATAATTCTGTCTGTCATTCTGCAGGTTAAAAATACGTGGCAAATACATGATTTAGATATTTATTATTTACACGTTAAATATTTTTCTCGCCATATCTAAAGTTTTTATTCAACGTCAGAAAGGGCATTCGGTTGGTGAGCGTCTAGGCCCCAGAAATTGCTACAAATTGAAACAAATGGAAAAGCCTCAAATAGGAGATTGACTGATGGTGTGATGTGAGACGGAGAGGATTTGAGACAGTCTGTTCGTGTCCCGATCCTGGTTGGACTGGGATTCGGGGATGATCTAAAGTATTTCTTCCATCACTCCAGTCTACTGACACACCACGGACCTACTCCTGGACGTCTGATGATCCAGCAGGAAGGATCTGGAGATTTCTATAACCGGTTTCGTGACGCTGGATCTGCACTTTACCTTTCCACCTGATTCAAATTTCCTCTGAACAGATTTCTTAGCCTTCGTGGTCGCTGATATGTCTTCAGTACTAACCGCAGAGGCTGTTCCCTTATTTTGCGTCGGTGAAGATGCTGATGATATAGATAATTTATCCGCACAACTATTTTGTTTTTCTAAGAGTTCTGACTGTTGAATTGTATTAGATTTTTCCGTAAAGTTTTCGCCAGATGGCAGACTTTCAACATTCTCGTCTAGAAGGTCCCTCGTCATGCTGATGAGAACCTGCTCGTAGGTGTCAGAGCCGGGCGGGGGCTGGCACGGCATGGCCGGTCTCGATCTGTTGACTACCGACCTACAGCTAAAACACGCCGATATATAACTCTCAATATTGCAGTTAGAAAAGCAACTCGAATCGGAGGTTGAAGATTGAATTTCTTGGGCAAGATCTGGCTTGAAGGATGTTGTGCCATTTGTGGTGCACATCCAGCAGCTGGCTCTTGAGTCTTCCATATCCTTTAGAGGTAGTGAGATGATGTTGACCTGATTTCCAATCAACGACACGTATTCACATTCGTCCTTGAACCTCACCACTCTTCTGGCATCGCTTGCTCGACGCTTTATGAGTATGTCGCGGTTGGTCGGTGAACTAGAGGGCATGGTGTGGCGCCGTAGTATGGTACGAGGTTTAGTTACGTCCACCGGACATGTCCTTCCTGCAGTGGATTGGGACTGTGACGTGGACAAAGGATTTTCAGGGAATTTGTGTGAATTCAACATTTTTCGTTGTAGATTGACTCCAGTAGATGACCAGCTTACCTTCGACTTTCTACAAGACAAACATATCTTGCATGATATAATAATTAATTTAAAAGACAATACTATAAAACTACGAATTTAATGAAACCTCATTAAGCAAAATTATTCAAGAGTTATAAACGTCTGATTTCATTTCTCATTGATTTTTAAACAGTATAGGGTGTTATAGTCAACAGCTAACTCGCACAAAGACCAACTGATATACTAAACCCTTTATTCGACTTTTCAGAACCTATCATATGTCAATGAATGACAGTAAAAGACATTAAATTCTTAACGTCAGGTTTCTAGCTGTTATTCCGTAAACAGTCCTAGGCAACATTAACGTCAAATCTGAACTTAATGACTATTACCTTATTAAATATATAATAATAGAAAGGTACCGCAAAACTGTTTGGAGATTTAAATAGGACCATTCAGGCAGGGACTATGGTCAAGAAATAGAAGGAGCTAATTGGCGGGGGGTTTGATTCCAGCACTATATATATATATATATATATATACATTTATATGTACAAGGGGTGAAATGTTTCAGGAGACTGAGCACCGAATTTAGGGGGGGGGGGGGCTTGAGCATAGGGGGTTATTTGAGCTATACTAGGCTTACTTGTACTGTCTCTGTCGTGACTGATATGTATTATCATTGCATGCGGATAATACGGCCGTTAAATCGCATATTTCATCTTATTGAACTGTTAACAAATTACTTAGATGTTTCATTATTTACCTGATTTACTTTTATGACTTTTACTGGCAGTTGTTCTCAAGGAATATCCAAATAGACTTCAAGCAGAGTAGCGTTTTATTAACGTAGTACACTAACTCAATATAAGAACGCTGAGTTCCGATTAGAAATAATTTCTTTACTGTTACGACAGATTACACAATTCGTTAATTTCACTTTTCTGAAACAAAATAATGTAATACATTTAAGCTCTTTGACAGAAATTAACTAACAAATAGTAACGAACCTCTAAAGAGATTTCTTAAGATTTAATGATGCTAGAATAACGTTGTTATCTCTAGTTCATATCTGAATTACACTTAACTAATACATCGAAGGCCTGTTTAGGCATTAATAGAATGTAGCTTAATTTACAACTAATACAATGTATACTCCATAAAGTGTTGTAGTACAAAAATATATACTTATATAAGTCCTGTAAGTCGATATGTCTAGTTCCGTTCGGCAAAGCCATCTAGTTAAAATGAATGTTTTCGAAGAATAAGGTTAAATTCTTCCCCAATGGACAAGGGAAGATCGGATACAATATCTGGCCAGCCCTCTAGCCGCTGAGAAATTTTTTAGCAATTTATTTTGGCAGTTATTAAATTTACAAACTTAAAACAGATAAACATACGAAATTTAAGTTAAAAAGAATAAAGTTATGTTCAGCAGTTCTGAAACTTGTGTAGGTCTACCTTAAAATAACTGTTTAACTGGTTACCTTTAACCGTCTTAGCTAAATTAAATAAATTACCTATCGAATACGTATCTAAAGATATCAAAACTATAGTTCAGTTATTATCAGAACACAACAAAGTGGACGTTAAAATAAATAAAGCAGGAGATTTAAAAGTAAATTAACTAGATTTCCTGATCTGTAATAATGAGTACGTTGCACAGTGCTTGCAGTCGAGTAACTGTTGAATGTACTCATATTAACGGCTTATATATATGTACAATGTATACACCAGTCACTGACGGCTCCTAATATCAATTCTAGCAGCCTTCGAACTTTCTGTATCTGAGCCATGTTAGTCGCCCGGCCTAGAAATGACTAATTAATTAACAGCTATTGGTTAATCGTGTTACTTGTAGCTTGTACGGCTCTGATTGCGACAATGATAAATATTAATTAAATCCGATCACGAATTACAATCAATTAATAATAGTGCTGAGTTGTGACTATGACTGTACCCTTTCCTCATTCTCTGAACAAAGGCCTCTCTGTATTAGCAGTACGCTGGTTTAACCATTTCTGGTAATCCAACACGACTCTATTGTGAAAGTGATCTGCATCTTTATTCAGCGGTTGTTTTCTATGGGGTGCTGGAAGACAATTGTGCGCAGTTATCAGGCCATGATTTACGTGATTATTTGCAATTTAGATTAACGAATTAGAAAAATCACATGGTAGACTGAGATCTGAGTTGTTAGAATTCTATTAAGTTTATTTATCGATAGATTTGATCGAGTTACAGTGCGATAGGAGATCTCTGTAATTTTGTTACAATCGCTTTCGAGTAAGGAAACTGACTTTAGCTATAGAGTTATCAGCATTACAAACTACACTTTATCATTTCTTATTTTCCATTTTGTTAAATTAACT
The DNA here is from genome assembly GCA_905160935.1 of Enchytraeus crypticus. Taxonomy (NCBI): domain Eukaryota; kingdom Metazoa; phylum Annelida; class Clitellata; order Enchytraeida; family Enchytraeidae; genus Enchytraeus; species Enchytraeus crypticus. Next base: position 1,127,479 of record CAJHZI010000208.1, on the reverse strand, counting down.
TTTAATAAAGAAAGCATATATTGAAATTTTTATTTGCAAACAACTCTTGCCAATAAAATTACGAACATCTTGTGACTAATGAATATCCAATTATGGTTAGGTCAATATAATTTATTTATTAGGTCATTTATGTATATAGGCTATACCTGGAGTAATTTTTAATATGTAGGCCTAAACCAAAAGAAACATACAAAATTAGTTAGAGAGGCCTATATAGATGGCACATCAAATTAACGGGAAACAACCTCATTATATAATGGAAAACCACATCAGAAGCCTATAATCTTTTCTAGCTATTGACTACAAAAGATATAGCTAAGGCATACCTTTTTGAGAAGGGATATACTACTACTTGTTGGTCAATATAGTGCTCTATATGAAGCGTGAAAACAGACTCTGAATATGAATATGTACCTTGACCTGCCACTTCGAAGAGCACTGGAGAGAGAGAGAGACAGAGAGAGAGAGAGACAGAGAGAGAGAGAGAGAGAGAGAGAGAGAGACAGAGAGAAAGAGAGACAGAGACAGAGACAAAAACAAAGTTAGAGACAGAGTAGAGACCTTTCAATAGTTATACAACTTACAATTTGCCGTGTTTTTCTGATAAACAAGAGGATACGTAGGATATGAATTCATATTTTACCGGCTCCAGCAATATCATTGAGATATTGTCCTTTAATTTAGATTGAGCTTACGAACTTTTATCTTAAATTTCAATTAATATAGTATGTAGCAACTGTAAAGACAAAAGAAATTTCTGGACGGACCGCGTAATTTCGAGAAATTTTATCAGTATTCCTGCAATATACTAATAAGTTAAGAAGTATAGTTGACTCTTGTTTGGGATAAGAGTTGAATGCCAGTCGCACGTTACAAGTGTTTGTAAAAAAATAAAAAGGTCACCTGTTTAATTCACTTATTCAATCAAAGCTGATCATTTCTTTTGAGTGACGTAAGTGTTTCACGATTGTCCGACAATTAAACAAACTAGACCGCACTTAAAAGACAACAGTTACTCTTCTAACTTAATTTACATAGAGGGCGTTAGAAATTAACTACTCGATAAACTTTTTCTGCGAATAGATATATTATAGACATAGATATATTATAGGAAATTACAAGAATTGTCTTTTTGCCGTGACTGCGACTTGCTGAATTATTTTGTTTTGTGTTATTGTAGAAACAAATGTTAATTATTAGAATAGATACTACTAGAAATCAGGTAATTATTTATATTTATAAAAACAGATATGGTTAATTACTTCTAAAATGTTGGCCATTTTAGAAAAATCTTGATCGTTCATTCTTTTAGGTTTCACAGTAATTACCAAATTATAGATTAATTAACGACTTTGCACATATATATATTTACGTGAGGTATTTTGAAGGAAACATTTTTTTAAATATAAATTTTATTATTATTTTTTTCAATTTTAAATTATTATTAAAAAAATTCAAGAGTCAATGGCAGAAAACATTCAGTAAATAGCCGCTAGCATAAAGTTGATAACTCTGCATGAGTGCATAAGTAAAACTAGATAATTCTATAGACTTTAATTAGGAAAAACAACATACAGTAGGCTTATGCATTTCTTAGTTGGCCTACTAGTGGCATATATGCTACAGTAGTACAATTATTTTTCCAGAAAAATAACACAATTCAAGCCTATACTGTAAAATCTGGAAAAGCCGAAAACTGAAGTTAAAATCAGTTTCATCTGTCGAAAGCGGTGGTATATAAGAGTTTAAAAACCGCAGAAACAAATTTAGTGTCACTAAACGTTGGCACTAAAGAACTCACTTCTAATAATAACTTTTCTAGTAATTACTAGAAAATTACTAACTCACTTCTATAATTATAAATATTCTATAATTATAATTATATAATGGGTAATAATAAATATAATAAGTAATAGCAATTATAATTTAATTAAGTAAAATATAACCAAGTAATTATATGATATAAAGTAAGATGATATTGGTCTGTAGATATCAATTAGAGAAAACAGTTCAATTGTAGTTATAGTCTTGTGTTCTGATATAAAATCAGCTTGTAATCGTGATGCCAGTTTGTAGTATTAATCAATCAAGTGCTTAATTAATTACGATGTACCGATAAAACTTCACAGCTGGAGTCTTTTAGTTTCTAATTTTACAATTTCTTCATATGATTGTGGATTAAATAACAGTAATTAAGTATAATATTATCTCTTCTATAAATAGCATAACTGTCAATATTATACAGAGATAACTTATACAAAGGATTTTTATTTTAATTAGGATGATGTCAGTCAGGGACTGCCTTTAGTTTTCTAGGACTCAATTAATATTTTATTTTAAATAATTTGTTTTAATTTTAAATTATTTCTTTGTAATATTTTGATCTTCTAATTGGAAATTTTTCTTCTGTATAGCTTTAGTCTATAGTACTTGTTATTTTCAATGATAGTGGCAGGACTTACGAATTTTTGTTGATGTTTTTACTAGGCCGTTTTGTAATGCTATCGAATAAATTGACGTTCCTGTCTCATTGATGGCGATTATGATTGGACTATATGAACCATTAAGATGTATTTATGCTGATTTATGAGCTGAAAAAGCAGATGTATGCGCTGAAAAGGCAGGCGTTTGCTTAACAGGAAATTAATATTTAATAATTAACAATTAGAAGTCAAAGTGCTATGTTAGAAGTCAAAGGTGTGGTATGTTAGTAACTTTGCCATTGAAGAGTCACTGATATATTATAGCTATACAATGCCCATATATCTTCAGCCCACTATCTCTACACGTAATTAACATTTATCACATTCATCATAGTTTACGGTAAAATAATGAAATCTGATAAAAATGTAGTTTTTATCCAGAGACATTTTCTTATATTAGATAACAAATTGAGCGATTTCATATTCACTTGACTCTATATTAGCCAAGTTTGAAATCATTCAAAATTTTTGTAGTTTCTAAGACCCACAATATTCTGTTGGGACGGTCGAGTATCGCGGTCAAAAACTTCACAAGATCTCAATACAGCGAAACACTAAAAACGATATATACGACTGAAACCGATGACGAGAGCATCAAAGAATTAGATGACAATCAATAGAGTTTTTTAAAGTACGATGTGCCAGGGTTTAGCAACACCGCTTCGAAGGCACTTAGGATTAAATCAAGCACGAGGTAGGCTGCACAAGGTAGACTATACGAGGCAGGTTGAGTAGATTTCACGTATAACCTCGTTACTGTTTTCAGTTTTCACGTTAGCAGATTTAACTCATACTTGTAAATACGTAGTCAATATGAAGGTTAATATGAAAAACATTTCTTTAAAATATTAAATCGTTTTTGTTTAGTTTGGGTTAGTTAACCCACAACAAATTGTGGAAGAAATTAGAGTATAAATTCATCTAGTCGCACATGTTCAGTAGTCCAATTCTATTTAATTAAATCAACAGCTTTGGTCTAATTAGTGTAATTAATTATCATGCGGCTCTTCATAGGTTATGTAAATACAGTTGCGAAAATCGTAGAATTGCATTGTAAATTTTATTTTTACAACATTCGCAAACAAATGAAATAATTGAAACATGTTGACAAGTTCTGAGCTTTGTCGTTAGTAATAGCGGGCATTGTTGACAGTAAGCTATTATAAACAAAAGGGCCGATTAGTTGATACATTATTAAAAAATTAAGAGCACACTATTGACATTCTGTTAAACTGCTCAGATTACGAGATCCTTGCATGTAATTGTAGCTCATTTTAAAAGCAATAGGATACTTTAACTAATTTTTTAAAATCTTTTGAGGTCCCATATTTCCATTCCAATGACATAAGAAAAATTACCATTAAAAAAGCTGGTAAAGCTAAGGTTAACATCAGTTTCCCCACTCTAAAGCGATGTCAGAAAAAAGCGATGTTATTTTATTATATAAAATAGCAACAATTACAGCGTTGCTATCATCAATGACAACATCAATGAACACACTAATGACAACAGCTATTTAGACAAATCCAAGCCATCGAGCAAAAGGAGTATTGAAAAGCGGTGCAAATTCCAAAATTCAGAAAATCAGTTCATAAATAAAATCAATTTAAGAAGAGGAAGTTTATTATCTATATATATATTATATATAGATAATATTATATATATTATATTATATTATATATTATAATATTATATATATATTATTCTATATATTAGAAGATTGCAATTCACGGACACTGAAAATAGTGGATGGAAAATTTAAGAAGTTAAATATAATTAAGGTCAAATGTGATCTCTGTACCTGGGCCTAAGTATTTAAAATGTATAATTGTAGATATTTAATAACATTATCTCTCTCAATTCACTGCCTCGTTTTATGCTCTTGGCAAATAACTCCTCCATATATATATATATATATTATATACTATATATATATATATATATATATTATATATAGATATAATATATATTACAGTATGGACATATATGTATTACTTCATATTTATCATCTGTTCTATATATATATATATATATATATATATATATTATATATATATAATATTGAGTAATATATATATATACGTACTTATATGTATATATAGGCCTATATCTATATATATTTATATGTATATATATATAGACCAATATATATATATATACCTATATATATATATATATATATATATATATATATATATATATACCTATATATATATATAGATATATATATATATTATATATATATATATAGACCAATATATGTAATTATAGTTATAAATTGAGTAACCTCAGAAGTTATGATATTCCCATGATGAAGCCAACATCAAGGTTGTGGATAGAAATGTCCTAAATAACAACTTTTGTGAGTGAAGTAATTCTGTAATTCATAGGAGTGATCTTTTTGTAACGTAAAAGCTGAATGTGAATAAAAAAAGCTGGTAAAGCTAAGGTTAACGTCTGTTTCCTCAGTCGAAAGCGATGTCAGTGACGGGTGAGCCCAGGACTTGAACCACGTACACACCGATCATCCGTCGAGTATCTTATCGACGTCGCCAATGGCTCTAGCCAGTGAATATGTACATTGCATCTGCCACTGGACAGAACAATAGAGAGAGAGAGAGAGAGAGAGAGAGAGAGGGTGAGAGATTACAATTGTAAATTGTAGCTACTTAAATACAACTAAAGACCATCAAGTGACTTCGGATTCGCGTGCTAGTTGAGTTGAACTTAACAGTTATAAATTACATGTAGAAGTCTTATCGAAGTGCACGTGTTTCTACGAATAGATACATGACTGGCTCGCCCCTGTCCCAATTTGACCTATCTTTGACCTTGACCATCACGTGTGTCTTGTAGTATACGAATATAGAAGTTGGCTTTAGTTCAAATGAGCTTATTTTTAGGTTCAGTTATAAATTGTTAATAATTTATTGACAGATATTATTAGCACCAAATTATCAGAAGGCTTAGTTTAGCATAAAATTGAGTTACACAATGATTCTATTTATATACACTTTATATAAATATATATATAGGCCTATATATATACTGTATAATATATATAAGCCTATTGTATATATATATATATATATATTTGATATAAGATATATAAGATATTTGATATCATTTGATATAAGGTACATGTATCCTATATATTCATTGTCTTTAGAACAATATTTCTTGATCAATCGAAGCAATTCTAATCAATGTTTTACAATATCTTAAAAGTCATTCATCCCTCTCTTGTAGAGGTAAATGGTAATCATGTTGCACAAAATCTTATTCAAAATCTCAATATCTAATTTACATTCCAATATTGCAAGTTGGTCGCAATGTTTATTTGGTCAAAATATGTTAAAACGTAGCCTTTAGCTTGAGTATAAAGGTTTAAGGTAAGGTTTCCATTACATTTTTCAATGTACTATTAATGTGGTTATTATATATACGCTGTATTATTCGGTTATCCAAGACGGGACTCCGCAATTACAATCAATTACACACTGGTCAAGAGTTCCAATCCACACATAAGGCTGGAGAATAGTTTCTACACCAATAACTTGCCACCAGAAGTAACATGCACTATTCAAAGCAACCCATGATGACCTTGTTAACAGTGATTTATATGGACATTGGCTGACAAGTAACAGATAATAAAAATTTTATAGGCAGATAATGCTGCAAATTAACTGCTTTAACTTCTTAAGCAAATGTCCTCATGTTGCTAATTAAAGCACTCTTATACTCATTAAAACTTGTTAGGTAGCAATTAATCTGACTCTTTTATAACATTACAATGGTTATTGCCTAAAATCGTGAAGACATTTCTTAGCTAAGTCTTTTAGTACTTCACACACTTCTTAGCCAGGATAATTAATTATACACAAATTAAAGCACAATTTCTCATATAGTACAGCTAATTTAGTCAATTTCTCAACTATAGTTGCTCACAAATTGATTGACTCTTAGTTGACTGCATGGCAGTCGAAGGTGCCATAGACCGTAGTAGCACTATAGTTAAAGCATTGGGTTTTTTTGTTAAGGTACTATAGAGCAGACAGACGGAGGCTCTTCTTGTAACGTAACCAATCTTAATAATATTCATTAGTCTGTCATTAGTCGTTGCTCTAATAGTTAGGCAATCTATCGATCAATCAATCAGTCCATCAGTTAGTGCACTGATTAATTTAAATGACATGTTAACCTCCTATTCACTGATAGATTCATTCGTCCAATTCAAACGCAGCTCTCAGTGGTGAATTTGATGAAAATTGCATCCGAGTACCGCCAGAGTTTCTGCGCAATAGTGCGATTAGGACGGTTGTATACTACGCTATGAGATAATTGAATCATACTTAACCATTTGACTCATAACCTGCTGACTCTTTGGTGAGTGAAATCTAAATTTCTAATTAAATTAAATCTACATAACAGCGGATCCATTGTTTTACGGGTCATTTGATAGCTTACAAACAAAAATTTGAGACAATTCTTTGAGCGGTTGTTCCATTGTATTCTATTGTCTGGGTATAATTAGTAAGTCAAGCTGGATCTTATTTTATGTTCTAAATGGATAGACATCTTTCCCTAGTAAGTAAACAATAACGTCCTGTTTTGTAGCATTCAATGCAACTGAATGATATGTACTCTGTTCTTCTCATTCAATACTGTGTACTTCATGAAGCACTTATTTTGCATTATTTTTTCATTAAACTTACTTTCATTGAGCTTATTTACATTAAACTTATGTATTTTAAATTATGTAAAGGATGTATATCAGATTTACATAATATCACAACGGTAAGGATGCATTTAGAGTTTCATATTCTAGTTACATTTTAAAATATAAAATTTATAACTTCAAATAAACTACTCTCCATATTACTGTTTTTAAATCGATAAATTTAAATAGCGATGCATGAAGATATTAGGCCAATTTACCGTGAAGAACAGCTTTGCACATTCCTCATCGCATTATTGGATAGCAGTAGGTATTATGCGGCTTTGTTAAATGAAAGGACGGGTGAATAAGCTTTAAACTTCGATGGCCGAACCAGGATTTGATCAGCTGACTGGCTGAATCTAAAGTCTTTGTCTGAGCCCTTTCATCCAGCAGTTCCGGGTTTACCTCCGTGATATCCAGTACTTTTAGCATTCCTGCCGCATTACATAAAAAATAAATTTTCGCTCTGATTGAAAATTTTTATTTGCATTCAGTGTGCCAAATAGCAACAGAAAGCTGATCGTTTCAGTAAGGGGCGACCGACGCAGTAATGTAGTGCAAGAAATCTGATACACTTCGTGATAACTAAATGTACGTTCCAGACTGGTAGATTGTAGTAAATGGTTTAACTATTTGATTTCATGGGTCTAATCATAGCTGCTGAATTATTTTCCTACAATTGCTTTCTACAGCGTTTTCCTTTCATTGTTAAATTTATATTCGAAGAGAAAAACTGAGTTATGACATGAATCTTTATTTTTTGATTTAATCACTCCTTTCAAGTGAAAATATCAGAATAGGCTGAACGTAACAAGCGCGCGTACTATGAAACGATTATGTAGTATCTGAGAAGGCAATGGGAAATCATCCCTGGTAGCAAGTTCTTAGCCAGTTCAAGTTTGTATTGTGATTAGATAATGGAACCGTATTTGATTTAATCAATTGATCGATGGAGTGCTCTTGAGTAATAAAATCGCAAATGGCAAAATTTCTAACCTTAATAAATAGAATATTTGTTGGACTTGCATTTAGAAAACACTTAGTGCTTAAAGAAATACATGTACTTTTACTGGTAAATTATGTTCATGGTATATTAATAGTTAGAAAGATGTAGGGGCCATATACATAATTACTTCACCTCATCTGATCAATATGAGCTACTACGAACATATTTCTGAGATTTTAATTGACTGGACAGTACACCAGTATTAAGTATATATAAAATATTTTGACAAAGTTAGACACAGCAAATTGATTGATCTTCTTCATGAATTGGATATAGATATAAGAAGACAAAGACATAAGAATTGTTAGGAATTTATACTGGGATCAAGAAGCTGCAATGAGATATGAGAACGAGTATAGTAACCTTTGCAAAATTAAGAGAGGAGTAAGGCAAGGCTGTTTAATGTCACCAGATTTTTTAAACTTATATAGCGAAAATATAATGAGGAATATCAATGAAATAAAAGGCTCAGAAATTGGAGGATACAATCTTAATAATATACATTATGCTGATGACATAGTTCTTATTGCCGACTCGCGAGACAAACTTCATGAAATGCTGGATATTGTAATATATCATAGTGAGGCTAGTGGATTATCTATAAATATGAAGAAAACAGAATGCATGACAGTTAGCAAACTAAAAATGCCACAGCCATGCTTAATAAATGTAAGAGGTCAAAATGTCAAACAAGTCGAATCAGTCATATATTTAGGGTCACTTATTCATCAAAATGGGAAATGTGACAAGGAAATAAACAGAAGAATAGCCATGGCTAAGGAGGCATATAACAGAATGTCAAAGATTTTCAGAAGCCATAAATTATCAATTGATACCAAAAAAGACATCTTCAAAGCTATATTCAACCAATATTGTTATATGGAAGTGAAGTTTGGACAATCTCTTCTGTAATGGAATCGAAACTTTAGGCAACAGAGATATGGTTCTATAGAAGAATGCTACGTATATCTTATATAGACCACGTTAAAAATGAAGATGTTTTACCAAGAAAGTCAACTTGTCGTGACCTTTTGAACCGAATACGACGACAACAGATGAAATTTTTCGAACACATTATGCGGAACAAAATAGTTGAAAGCACCGTAGTGACAGGAATAATAGAAGGAAAAAGATGCAAGGGTCGACAACGAATGCCGTTTATTAAGAGTCTTAGCAAATGGATGAAGTTAACTGAAACAGATGATCAGAGCAACAATGAACAGTGACATATGGAGGAATATGACCATGACCGCCCAGGCTTGGAACATGCACGGCACATAAAGAAGAAGATAAAATATTATTATATATTATTATAATATAACATAAATGAGTGATTTGCGAACCTGTGGCTGCAGCTGTCTCAATAATATGTATGCCCTCTCTCAACGATAACCCCCCTGCAACTGTGCAACCCAAAAACACTTCTTCACACACTCACCAAATCGGTAATTTAATCATCATTTCGTTCTTTTTTCAACTTATTTCTTTTACGCAATTAATAATTATTTATTCTAAGTTTAATTAACCATCTTATTAATATAATTGACTTCCCTGGTATCATCCTTGTATGACGAAAAGGACGCTAGCCTTTGTTATTAATATTAGTATTAAAAGGTCAATTAATTTGGCTTTATTATTATTAATATTATTATTAAAGGTTAATTAATTTGGTTTCCATTTACGTAAATCTATACAAATTAATAAGAATGGGCATTGACTCTACATTATTTAGCCTTCACCAATATCAGATTGGACCTAAAGAATAGTTTACATTTATAATTTGGTATTCTTCTTAGCGCACGTCACACTTGATTCAACCTTTAGACACAACTCGACTGTTCACTGTGTTACTGCTGTTGAAACTAATAATAAGAGTATAATTTAATATTCTAATCAAGTTAGTAAATTTTATCACTCTGCATCTAGGTCAAAATTGTATAAATAGTAAAAAGCTAATGCTAACGTCAGTTTCCTCACTCGAAAGCGATGTCAGTGACGGGCGAGCCCAGGTTTTGAACCCCGCACCTTCTGATCCGCGGTCGATTATCTTACCGACTTCGCCACTGGCTCCAGCCTAAGTATGTCCAAAGTTCAATAATTGATTGATTGGCCTAGTTGTAGACGATTCGATTTTTTTGATTTAATGATAGTCCATTCAATATTATGTACAATTTCTACTCACTAGATTAAATTCATTTTACGTAGAATACTTACCGGGTGTACCAGTACAAGGGGCCTCACTCGGGTCCAAAGCGTCCACGTCAAAACTCAAATGTACTGGTCTCGTACCTCTGCAATAGACATATTCATAGCTTCAATATGCAGAAGTAGTTTATGAAGTTTCATTATTATTTATTTGACAAGCCCTATTATTTATAAGCCCTATATAATATATATATATATATATACATATATATATATATATATATGTATATATATATATATATATATATATACATGTATATATATATCTAAAGCTGGAAAAGCTAAGGTTAACGTCAGGTTAACGTCATATATATATATATATATATATATGTATATATATATATATGTATATATATATGTATATATATATATATGTATATATATATATGTATATATATATATATATATATGTATATATATTATACTGTATATATGTATATTTATATATATATATATATATATATTGATTTGAATATTACGGAGAGTTCATCGATTCAGATATCGCTGGTTGCTCAGTTCTTGTCGAACTGACTGGATCAAAGTGGTTATTATTACTCAGTAGCGTTAAAGTGGACATTATTGATCCTTTGGAATAAATGAGATCATGATTGATCCTGTGGAATCATACGATGGTACTGTCATGACATCAATAGGAATGTTAAGTTGTATACCACGAATTAAAACACAAATATATTTAAGTAGTCGAAGGCAAAAAGCAGTTCAACATAAATGCCAATTAACCTACTTAATGTCTTGAAATCGCATTCGTTGTTTTGTGAAAAATATGAGAACAATATCTGTAATATAAACCAGGTTTACAATGATAAAATAGCATGTCATCAGATTATGGTAGCAAAGGCCTCGATCCAGAGGGTCAATTACAAGTTAAAATTCAAGAAGGTTTGAAATTCAAGAAGATTGCTATATAGTTTAAAGGTCACTGATCTGTCTATAACTGGATAAGTGACACATAGTAACAGCTACACTACTGAAACAGACTAACAACTGCACTAGTGAAACAGACTAACAACTGCAATAGTGATACAGATTAACATCTGCAATAGTGATACAGATTAACAGCTGCAATCGTTGCACAGATTAACAGCTGCACTAGTGACACAGACTAACAGCTGCACTAGTGACACAGACTAACAGCTGCACTAATGAAGTAGATTAACAGTAGACTAACAATAAATTCACAATAGATTAACAATAGCAGTTCACTAGCATCATAGTCTATAATAGTACAGGTAATACAATATTACCTCTGAGAAGCGGCCTCGACTGCTTGCTGGGCCACTCTATCTATGCCGTACTTAACCACGTCGTGCATTGTGTTAGCGGTCATCTTGTATTTGTCTATGATGTACCTAAACACGCCCAATAATAAATTAGACCCTATTTTTTAGCACCATTTGATCTAGAAAAACAAATATTCGTTCAGTAATGTGTAATATTAATCGAGAAATTAACATAGGCGAATTATATATCGGCTATCCATCAATGCCCGGTTTTTGACCCTATTGCATACGGAGAAGCATGCCGGATATTCCTTAAATGTAATTACAATAATTATCAGAAAGGATGGCCATTTAAATACGCTTCTAGCGTTCAAGTGCTATGTTATTTTACTGGAGTTTTAAAGAAGACTGCGAATGTAGATTTGGATCATAAAATTCAATATGATTAGCAGTATTATAGTTTGGTAGTCTCGAAAATAATTTAGAGTACAGATCAGTCGATTTCACCTGAAGCTGCTAGGGCCATTGGAAAATGGTGATATTTGAAAGCTAACTATCATATGACACAAATAAAGAGACATTTTATAAAGAAACATTTTATATAGAAGCATTTAGAAATAGGTCAAAATACAAGGTATTTTTGAGCAGCCATGAAGGCCCATTCTAGCCTTGATGCTAAGTAAACCTTGATAGCAAATATCGCATGAATTAGCATAAGAGAAGGAAAGAACGAAAGAAAGAGGAAACAGTAACGATGATTTAAAACGAGGTTAATTTTCAATTAAATTCTAATCTAGCGCTATGTTAACATACCTTTCTGCAGGGTCTACGTCTCTCAGTGCAATGTGAATGACGTCCTTAGCATGGAGGCTGTGAAATAAACATTACGATATTTTTTAAATATGACAAACTTTATCAGGATAATTTAACAATTTACATCCAGTGATTGTAATAGTAATTAGTTAAATCAAAATGATACCACATCGTTCTATCAGTGGTTGTGTATTTATTTGATCATATGTGTATTCTGTAGGTATTCAAGATAATATTTATGGTGGGTCATTTGTCCTATATGGATTATGAACTTACTTCTCATGAAGTAAATTAAAAGACTTATAGCCGATCTTATAAAGAGAAGATGTCTTTCACTCAGAACGATATCGTCGCCCAAAGTCGCTTTTTGCATATTATGAACGAAATGTTGCTCGGCATCTGAGCTGATTTCAGCTACAAGTGACGGGAACTATATCATCTCGAGCTCGGGCGGTTATTGTCACCGGTAGATAAAAACAAAGTCGTCGCCAGGCTACTGATACTCAACCGTCGCAGGGGGCTCCAGCCAATAGGAGAGCGCGAAATCCGCGTAAACGTTTTAAATTCTTGGAAATATGAAATAACAGGCTCAAGATAAAGTTGAGAATAGAAAAGTTTAATAAGATGCAAAAAGCAGATTTGTAGTTATCTCGAGGATGTCAAATGTCAAATGGTAGAGATTGATATCGACGAGAATATCTTTCCGTTTATAAGATCGGGTATAAGAAACAGAAAAAAATCTCATTCTATGTTAATATGTTGCAATATGTATATAAATATGGTAAAAGAAATAGAGGAAAACAAAGGAAAACTGTTGTCAATAGGTTAGATAGAATTAAAAAGGAAGGCAGAGGTAAAATTTAGTTGACAATGTTACATGTCATGAACTCACTGTTAGGTAGTACGCTGTTGCAGAACCTTTTCCGCAATTAGTTAAGCGTTTTCCTTGAAAATACATTTATTTATTATTATTTTATTACATTTCTTTATTAAAGTTTAACAAATAACTGCGATACATAAGTTGTTGGGGTAAAATGGATTGTTTTCTCAGGGAATGACGCCCCTGTTCAGTAAATGTTAGTCGAAGCTGAGGAAGGCATAGGGGCCCACCTCGTCATAAGCAAAATCCCCCAAGAATAATGGTATATCAAAAGGAATGCTATAGATGATTTAAAGATCCACTCGTAAAAAGCTGGTAAAAGCTAAGGCTAACGTCAGTTTTCCACTAGAAAGCGATGTCAGTGACGGGCGAGCCCAGGATTTGAGCCCAGGATTTGAACCACTGGCTCCAGCCACTGGCGAAGTCGGTATTGACATGAAGAAGAAAACGGAAGATAGAGAAGAGTGGAGGCGGTATATTCAGTGGGCAGTGCCCGAAGAGAGAGAGAGAGAGAGAGAAAGAGACATACGTTTCCTATTTAGCCATTTGAATTATCTGAAGAATTGCAATATTTGGTCGTCTTACCAAGGTCTGATCCAGTCACAGTGAGGAAGTTGTTTAGGAATGAATTCCTTGAGCTCATGGATGAGGAAGGCTAGAGGCATGCCGTGAGAGTTGCCTGACATGGAGGACAAGGGTGGATTCAAGTCAGCGTGTGCGTCCACGTAGATAACACCGAAGTTCGGTGTTACGGATGACTGACCGAGAATCGAACCCACGGCCAAGCTGTGGTCGCCGCCCAACACTAGCACAGAGCTACCAGTCCTTAGCGACTGGGCCACTTTCTGTTGTAGCTGTTCAAAGACAGTAATTTCTTTCAACAGTAGTCAGCCATATATTATTACAAAAGATATGTTCTTGGCGTATGCCATAGTTTGCTTACCACTAAAATGTCGCTGATTCCTCCAAGTCGACTGCATTTCATCAACCGATACAATTACACAAGCAATAAAAGTAAACACGCATTATAGTGAAATGATCAACTATGTCGATAGCTATCACTTTTATCACCGCATGTTTAAATCGTAAGGCAATTTAGACCATTTTCCGTATAACCAGTCCACTGAATGTCAGAGATTTTACTCTCAGATCAGCGAGGCTGGGATTCGAACCCACGAGACATTCTAAATGTCTCAAAACGTGCGTCTCTTCAATGCATTGTAGAGACATGCTTTACTCATATATTGCGATATATAAAAATGGGAAAGGAATAAAGGAAAATAAAGGTAATAATAAACTATTCCTTTTATTTCCATAATCAATCTGACAAATCGCAGACCGTAACAATATGACAGATAACATAGCAATGCATCAGATGCAGGCAGAAAATCAAAAATACAAGATTGAAAATAGTAAGATAACATTAAGAAATACTGACCAAGGCAAACTTATACTACTTTAAGAGTTCTAAAGTCATATATAGCTATCTAAACAGTAGTAGAAAACAATTTCAGCAGTTTAAAAATAAACGGGTAGGCATTGTAAGGTAAAAGGTAATAATTTCTAGCATCTTCAAGTATAATACGGGTAATAAAGTTCTTGTCACTTAAACTATTTCGTTTAGTAGGAAGTGTGAAATTTCTACAGGCAACGTTTCTTCTAGTTAGATATGGGTGATAGGCAAGTGTAGGCAAAAGCGGGGTAAGTAGATGGGCGCTATCATTATGTACATTATTAAAAAGTTTATAATCAGCTGAAGCACACAAATCTTCAAAACTGGATTCCAAGTTGCAGAAATTTGCCTTTTTTGCTCGTCTCAAAAAAGCCTCAAGCCTCTTTCTATCTTCCGCAGTGGTAAAATCCCACCAGAATTGGGATGCGTAGAGAAGCCTATTTAATATAGATGCTTGAAATACTCTCTGAATGAGTTCGTTGGACAGTCCTTTAGTGCGTAAGCTATACAAAGCAAAAATATTGCTAGAACTTGAGGATAAGAGATTATTTATGTGAGTAGAAAAAGAAAAATTGGAGGAAATTGTAACACCCAAACATTTCATATCTGACACGCGTTCTATGCCTTCAAGATGAGGGGCTGCAGAAACCTGCCTCTTATTATTTGGGGAGTGAAATATAATTTCTTTAGATTTTATTCTATTTAATTTTAGATTGTTAAGTTTGGCCCAATCGTCAATATGGGTAAGTTCGACTTCTGTTAGATGAATATTGGGTGCAGGCACAATTAAGTATGTGTCGTCAGCATATTTAAGTAGCGCGTTTGATTTACTCAAAGTCTTGAGATCTGATGCAGTAACAACGAAAGCAGGAGGTCCAATGGCAGAGCCTTGAACTACACTAGCATTAATTGTTGCACAAGAAGAAGTATGACCATCAAAAATTGTCTGATGAGAGCGATTAGTTAAAAAACTAGCAATCCATTTCGTTACAGGGCTTGGTATGTCTAGTGAGTTAAATTTATCAAGCATGTGCGAATGTCTGACAGTGTCAAAGGCTTTACTAAAATCTAGAGCAATCACTCTGACAAAAGGTTGTGATTCTAATAGTGAATATATAGTATGAAATAGGAATATAAGAGCAGCAGTAGTAAATCCAGTAGGGCGAAAAGCAAATTGGTTAGTAAAATCAAGATGAGAGGGTGGTGATGAAAATGCTCGATATATGTATCTTGAGGTAATAATTCGCTCAGTACGACGAGAGAGAACGGAGGTTATGGAAATAGGACGATAATCTGATGGTTCCGTTGGACACGAGACTTTAGGTATAGGTGTATCGAATCTCTCTACAAATTATTGTAAAGAAATGAGATACATAGACCAAACTGATCACAGTCATATGGAGATTGCCCTGTCTCCAGTCTATCCCACTTGAGTTCTAATTTCTCACCCCTACCATGACCAGCCCTCACCTGACTTATTAGACATCACGTCCTCTTCGTTAAGCCATAACTATCGTAAGAGATGATTGCGCAAGAACTGAAGAAGGCAAAAGGAAACCACATCAGAAGTCTTAGATTTTTTCAAGCTATAGGCTACATTGAGCTGTGAATAAACTAAACCTCTTCTGAAAGGATTAACTTGCTGATCTATAGTGATCTTTGTATGAAGAATGAGAGCACAATATGAGTAGGGTTATATGCCTTATATTTGCCATTTAGCAGAACACAAGAAAGAGTGATGGTTGCTAAATGGATATATTGACGGAGAAGACGAAAAATGGATATATCTTAGAGAGAACAAAGTGAATGATCATATAACGTCAAATAAAGTAGACTTCACTGGCAAATCCTTCAATAAAACATATCATTCATGCGTAGTTACTTATCGTTAACATTCACACCACGAGTTTGATCAACAATAGAAGTGAAACGCATAACTTATTTGTTTTTATTGTTTCAGCAGTGATCAGTTACATTTGAATGCAGCATTGCTAATAGGAACTAATAACTATGTGGCTAATTTAAATTGTATTTTTGGCGTTGAATGATTCTTTTTCTGCACACAAATGTGTTTTGATCTGCACTACATTTTAATTCGTTGTTCTTATAATATAGGCCAATATGGAATTAGTTTGCCAATAAATTATAGGCATATCATTTGCTTTTATTAATAACTACGATCATACCAATTGAGGCAATGATCGGCAATAATTATCAAGTGATGTGGTGTAATAATTAACTAATACCATTTGGTTGGTCAGCCCCAGAGACTTGGGATACCTCACGTTGTGCACTGATTGATCTCCTTCAACAATGTCTGATACGCTTATGTCTCCTGTGTCATTGATCTGAAAACCTTCCATCGATAAATCAATAAGGCAGTCGATCAATTGAACAGTCAGACCTAATTCGAATAATAATGTTTAATTATTTCAATTTATTTCTTCAATCATCTAAATAAATATACAGATATTTAATATTACAACAATAGTAATAATAATAATAATAATAATAATAATCTTTTACATTATCTACAACAGTGTAATGGCAAGTGACCGTTCTTCGAGACTACTTTACATGTATCTACTAATGGCCGACATGATAGCTAGCTTGTCTTGTAACAAAGAGGTCGCAAATTTGAAAAACGGTGGAATTTTTCTATCATTGCACTAATGGCATGGAAACAGGCGCGAAATTTGGCTCTATAACTATATTTATAAAGTGTCATATGACTATTCTTATATTTAAATGTCGATAAATATCGGTGTTAATATAACTAAAACTAAATATATAAATAAATTAACTGTTATGTTAATAATTCTAGAAAAGACTAGACTAAATCAATTATTTATTGTTATTATTAATTATCCGACTTCGCCACTGGCTGGAGCCAATGGCGAAGTCGGTAAGATACTCGACAGCGGATCAGTATGTGCGGGGTTCAAATCCTGGGCTCGACCGTCACTGACGCTTTCGAGTGAGGAAACTGACGTTAACATTAGCTTTACATTAGCTTTTAGCTTTTAATTATTATTAATTATTAATTATTAGTTAATAACATTGTAATTATTATTAATTTAATCAATTACATGTACTGCATTTGATTTGTTTACCCATGTCACATAGGCTGTTGATAAAACCATGCTCCCTGAGCCTGCTTGGACCCCTTGCCACGCCCTCTTTATCCTGAAGCAGAACAACATTGTTCAACAAAGCAGAACAACAGAATTTCTTATTTGTGCTATTCAACATGTGTATGTACTCATATGAACGTACAATGAAGATACGAGAGGAGAATAAGCATATTATCATTGATTCACAACAAAACCATTAGCAACTTCAGCTAATTTTTATTAAGTAATTATTAGTAACTATCTTATTTAGTTAATTTGGCGTAGGTTAAGGTTAAGTAAAGTTTAAGTAGAGCATTAGGTTAAGTATTAGGTTAAGAATTAGGTTAAATAGAGTAGGCTTAAAATATTCGTGGTTTGTGTTTTGTGTTCACAGTCTTTGATTGTTTAGGATGTACCGAAATAGAATGTGTTGTTAGAAGTGATTATAATATAATAAAGAGAATAATTACATTTGTTATATCTAACTAGAATTGTAGTTATTAGTTCACCACTATTACAATTGTTTCTTTGATGTAAGATTAATATGTTTCATTTTAGTCTGCTTTCTGAATATTTTATCAAACGTCTGATTTTGTAGTAAATAGTATGAAGAAGAAAGAAGATCGAGAGCCTATTTTTTGAATCTGAAAAACCTTATCAACAAGCTGGCATATTTTAACACTACTTAAAGTTTATAACAGCATTATATTAGTTCTGCAAAGAAATCATTAAAAGGGTTTGGTTAGTAAGTGAGCTTTAAGCCTTGTTCGATAAAATATCTGCATTTTTACATGTTTCTGGTTTTTTATATTCCATTAACAATAAATTATTAACTCTAAGTAAAGCTTTGAATATTAATAGAGACATGTAGTTCAACGTTGCTGTAAAGCAAGCAATGATATCACGTGAAGCTTACTCTTAAAGCTACAAATAGTTTCATTCTACTTTATTAATTTACTACGGCGGATTTAGCGCACTTGGTTTAGTTGCGTGTCAATTATCGAATATAAGCTATATCGACCTCGGTTAGTACTCTGTGGGTGATCACCTTGGATGACCGAGTGTTGACAGCTTAGGAAAAAATACCAGGGTGATAGAAGATTATTCTTAAATCCGCCCCGGGTGCAATTGATGTGCCATAAAAAGGTAACGATTATCAATAACCATGGAGAGGAAGGAGGAAATGGGCATTAAACAAGCATCGGTGCTTCCTGACCCAGTGTGCCGTTATTTTATGTCTATGGTATTCTCGCATTACCTGTCCGGTGTGGACGGGAAAACCAATCACGTCCACTTTTTCATCGAACATGGACACGGGCCAGGGTTTCGTCTTCTTTGGTCTCAGTTCGTTGCAGGAGCATTTCATCGACTCTAGACCCCTTCCGCCATTTTGACCGTTATTCCAAGAGTTTTCTCCTCTCTGATTGGCTGAATTCATATTTGCTAGTAAGATGTTTTAGAGTTCATTTAAGGAATACTTCATTCGCTTACAGAAATATACAGTACATGTATTTTAAAATCTCCTTAAATTTTTCTTTCTTAATTAATAATAAAATGTATATACACGTAGTTTTCCAGTTGACTCTTAATTGGTAGAGTTTTTAAAATTCGCGTAATACTTTTGGTTGCTTAAGGATTCTTATAGTTTCAGGTGTTATTTTGCAATTTATCTGTTACCTATTTTCTGGAAAAATAATAAGAAATGTAATATCACAATTCATTACTTAAAATTCATTTTGATTTTCTCATACACACTAAAGATTACTTATTTGAAATAAATAAGAAAATTTGCAGATATAATATAATTATATATAATGTAATATAAATATATAGTGTATAATATAGTTGATAATTGATAGCTTTCAAACACTTTATCTCTTGCCATGTTTCGCTGAACATAATATATTCTTTTATTCACCATTATATGGCAGACACAAATATACAAACAAACAAAACGAAACTAAAAATAAACGAAAAAAGACAGAAATTAGCCGATATGCATAAATTTAGTCTAACAGATTTGATAACATACATGTACTGTAAACCATACAATAAACAGTTCCATGTACTAATCAAAATTAGATGTAGATTCCGTAGTTAACATTTTTTCAAAGAAGATCCACAGTTTAAATCTTATAGTAGCAACAGAATCATCATTTAAAATATTATATTTTCTTTGTAATTTCTCAAACGCTAAGTAATCTAAATGATCCAAATCAATCCCTCTATTTAATTCACCGTCTTTAACTAGCTTATTTAAAAAATTCAATCTATTGTAATCATATAAAATATTTAGAGGCAAGAAACCGAAATAGTATTGTAACCACATTATTACTGCTTTGTCTGTTGTATGAAAGATCTTTGTAAAGACACTATCATATGCATTGCTAAAACTCCTTAACTCTGTCTCTCGCAAGGTTGCAGCAGGTGTGCCATAGAGCAATGCTGACACTGCATGACTATTGATCAATTTAAGAATAACATATTCAGCTGCCTTTGTTCCTAACCTTCCTAAAATTGTGTTAACGGCTCTAAAGAATTTTCCTTTAGATTCATCCCATTGGCATTTAAAATACTTCGCTTTACAGATAGTAACTCCTAAGTATTGAATAAAATCAACCCAATTAATATTTGTCAGTTTTGTATAGTATACTTTATATTGCGTACTTATTATAGTTATGCTAGCATATTTTTTGGTGAAATAAAGTTATATATATATATATATATATATATATATATATATATATATATATATATATATATATATATATATATATATATATAACATTTTCAGAATATTGAAACAAGCTTCTTGCGGTCTTAATTTAGACAATGAGGCAATTTGCGTGGCTGTCAGCTGTCGTTTAGAGGCTAAAATTTGCTAACCTTATATTTCTTCCGAGGGCATTATATGAACGTAAGATTTCCATAAAAATGCCATATAACATTCTAAATAAAATGTTACTAGAATATCGACAATTAAACAGTAACATTGTTGAATGAGAGTATTAAAAATAACGGGATATATTAAACAGCATTGTAATACCACATCAGAGACTCCAAAAGTACTAAAGACCAATTATCATAAACATCAAAGTAAATATGAAGGAAGTAATATCACATGCACAGACTTTTTAATCAATTATAACGCATCCACTCTTCTCTGTCTTCCGTTTTCTCTTCATGTCCACATACGAGTGGATCTTTAAACAATCTAACATGATATACCATTATTCTTTGGGGATTTCGCATATGAAGAGGTGGGCCTCCTATGCCCTCCCCAGTACGTAATTTATCAGAGTTTTTTTAGTATGTTTTGTATTTACGACAGCAGAGCTAACACTAGACTACCAGAGGCGTTGCCTGAACGATCAGAATTTGTTAAGCTCGATCGATCAATCAAGATTCGTGAGGTGCTTCTTGATGTAAATCAGCAAATCCTGCGCCAGGCATGTGAAGCTGAAAGTCGACAAGGATTTAATGATTAGCTTGATATTGTGCCACAACTAAAGAACCAGTCACAAAAACATTCCTGAATTTTTCTCTGTCTGATCAATTCATTGGCCTGTGGTAGCATTAAAATTTATTACGCATTTTGTCCAAATTATATGCTTATACATTTTATTATTTGCCAATTTATTAGTTTCGACGCAATGACAATAACTTAATCAAATGAAATTGTAGCCCCAGCTATATATTGAAAAATTACCTTAATGACATATATATGGAAATAAGTAACAGATTAATACCAATATGCATCAAGTTTTCAATTTATTGTACTTTATATTTTGGGGTGGCTATACATGATGATTTGGTACATGCCTAAATGTGTATTACGTAATTTAATTT
Source organism: Enchytraeus crypticus (assembly GCA_905160935.1). Taxonomy (NCBI): domain Eukaryota; kingdom Metazoa; phylum Annelida; class Clitellata; order Enchytraeida; family Enchytraeidae; genus Enchytraeus; species Enchytraeus crypticus. The sequence goes on along the minus strand of CAJHZI010000208.1, from coordinate 1,105,716 downwards.
TTATGCATAGAAAAACTTCCGTACTTCATTTGAACTGAAAAACAAATTTCTATCAAGGTAATATTCGAATTAGTTAATATTTATTAATGGTTTTCAAATGTAATTTAAACTTTTACTTCTACGATTGATTATTTTAAGGTTTGTTTATACTGACGTAATATTTATGAAGAATTTGCTTTCTTTATAACTTCAAGAATAAAGGACAAAGTGAAATCATTGGCAGTAACAACAACAAAGACATAGAAACAACGACTGTTGCAACACAACAATACAGTAGGAGATTGTTAATTTGTTATTACTCAAACACAGTGTCCGCATCTGGAATTACATTTATATTAATATACAACAGTAGGGTCAAATATTATGACTATGACTATGCACTACAGCTGTTAAGCAGATATATGTATGGCATATGTTAAGTTGAAGTGAATTAAAGAAAAGGAAGTTTGTTTGCTGTTCGCAACTCATGATTACTTAATGGAAAAGACAGATGGGAAAGAGAGGTCTTCAACTGCCTATGGAACTGTTCATAGGAAAGCAAAGCCGATGAGATTCAAACAAAGACTTCCGAAGAATAGACGGAAGAGAATTCCAGATCTGCGGTGCAGCATGCTGGAAAGAACGATAAGATAGCCTAGAGCGTCCATTAGACCCGTGGTAATATAAGGTTATTTATAAATTCACGCCAGATGCAATGTGTCGGGCTATCAAAGGAGCTATGCTAATAAGCTACTAAAAAGCAAACCAAAAGCAACAAATAGAAATAGCGAGGCCGGAAATATCAGGCCAAACACCATCAAATAAACCCCGTGGTAATGGAAGGTTATTCATAAATTCACGTAAAATGCACTGTGTCTGGCTATCAAAGGAACTCGGCTACTAAGGTACTAAAAAGCAAAACAAAAGCAACAAATAGTAAACAAAAGGAACAGAAACTGTGCAAGGGAGCTCCTTAATCACGTGTGCAGTGTAATGTAACAGGATATACACAAAAGTCTACGGATCTGGACTCTGTAAACCTTAAACTCGGACAAATTTTCTGCATAGGTCCTGCGGATCATTACCTGTCACTCAGGTCGACGTCTAATTTACTTGCCTCCTTCAACTCTATTTCCGTCATATCGTCCAGCCTTTCATGTCAAATCGTTCAATTTAAACTCATTTAGCAACAGCTTAGAAGATAAAGCTATTTTAAGAAGTGATTTCATAACGGGATATGTAGAACACTTCTGGCGATAGACTCTGAAATCTTCAGAATTCGAGCGCTATTCAAGAGGGATGTTGTTTTGCCCGGAGAAGCCATTATCAGAAATTCGATTTGGAGCGGATAAAACTGCAATTTAATTAGGATTGCCATTGTTTTCCTTGACAACATCGAGCTCTTTAGAGCAAATAATAAAGCTCGCAAGGCTGATACTTGATGAAATTGTGTATCCTATTCACTGATTGCTAAAAAAAATTAAAAAGCATAGGCCTCTTTTCAATGCACGCATAAGAGAGTATACCGTTTATTTATACTGCAATAATATTATTTATTACGTAAAAGTTAGATTATTACTAGAAAACTAGAGGCATTGGAAATATGTATTTGGAGAAGAATGGAGAGGATTAGCTGGACTCAAAAGATTACAATTGAGAAGGTTCTGGAGAGAGTTGGTACCGATAGACAGTTAATGAATGTATTAAAAGAAAAAGAGACAGAGACAAGCCGAGAAAAGGTATGTTAGATGATTCAAAGTTCCATTCATATGTGGAAATGAAGAGTAAGGCGGAAGACAGAGAAGAGTGGAGGCGCTATACCATGGATCTTCTAGTAGGCAGTGCACTAGGAGAGAGAGAGAGAGAGAGAGATCACTAAGATAAGACCATCCACCATCCTCGAGCTCGACCATGGCTTCAAATATGGCTGTACATCAGTCCCATACTTCAGCATCGCGTTAATCTCTCCACTCTATACAAATGTTCAGAACATGTCGTGTTTAAACGAAAGCTTAGTCTAATGGATATCTGAAATTTTATATTTGAGAAAATAATCGAATTGTGTTCTAGGAAATAAGAGCAATGTTTTTGCAAGATAACAAAGAAATATCCTTTGACAACTTTAGTCGGGATTGCGCAGGAATAATTTATAAAAATGAATCAAAGAGACGCCATGAAGAAAATGGTTTGTGCTTGGCAGGATACAAACACATAATTATATAATTCATCGGGAATTAAACTTTAAGCTGAGCATTCCACTTTTTGTTTTTTTCTAATTTTTTTAAATTGCGATAGATGAAGTAAAAACGATTAATTGAAACAATTGCTGGAACTTTACTTGTTGGAACAGAGTTAATAAAGATAAGTAGCAGAGTAGGCCTATCAATTGAAAAGATAAATTAAAAAAATTATAAATGGTTATCAGAAAAGAGTAGAAGCTCTTGACTTCAACTAGAGCAGGCTGTTTCGTACTAATTTTCTTGACACTAAACATATCTCTAATATTAGTGTTCCTCCAACTTACTACTCCTCATGGCTTTATGCCAAAGGAATGGAGCTCTAAAACACAGTACTATACTATGCATATTAAATGCAATACTCTATACAATACTGGCTGGAGCCAGTGGCGAAGTCGGTAAGACACTCGACTGCGGATCAGTAGGTGTGAGATTCAAATCATGGACTCTCCCGTCACTAAAATCGCTTTCGAGCGAGGAAACTGACGTTAACCATAGCTCTTTTTAGCTTTACTCCATGAGTTTACATATAAACACTATTTAATTAATTTAAATGCAGCAGTACATTCTGAAGTTTGATAATCAACGGCTGAATGAGTGCGACATACGCTAAGAAGAAGTGGACCTAATACATTATCAAAATCCTGATTTTTCGATTATTTGTAGAGTGACTGACCATGTAACAGAAATTTTGAAGTTAACACCAGTTGAAGGGTGTCTTCTTTCCAGATAATATTATATCAAATGGTTCATTCTAAAGCTGAAGGACAAAATTGCTCTTGTATGTTTGTCAGATTGAATGTGGCAAGACACAGCTTTGTCCGGTAAGAGCATTGCATTTGTTATGCATTGAGTCCTTCTATGATTTAATGTTTATCGCTAAATGCAATGGTTTTGAATTCGAATTAATGGCCTTTTACATACATGTATATTATAAGCTACTATATAATGTATATATATATATATATATATATATATATATATATACATATATATGTACTAGTATATACATGTACAGTATATTCCATACATTAATTATTCAATATATCAAAACATTCATTAGATATGCCATGTTCTAAAGCAATAGTTCATAAAATAAATTTATTGTATTTATAAAAATACTGTAACAAATTTTTAAATAAAGTACCTTGGACTGCACGTGTCGTAAAAGGCGACAAAGCATTCAGATCAAAACCAACGCCATAAAGGGCATTCGGTTTTTAAGCGGCTGCACTGCAAAAATTTATACACAACTAACTAATCTAACTTGGATTCTTGCAAAGATGATGATGATGATGTTGATGATGTATTTATAACAATACTAGGACTGAACCAATTTTATTTTATTCTATTCTTATTTGGTTATTAATATTGGATAATGATTGCATTCAATATTCAATCGAATACCAGTTATAGATGTGTCAGGAATACGATTAGCTACTTTATATTAGTAAGTTTTTTTTGTTTAGAGGTGAACGTATGTTTTACAGGCATTAATTATCATAATTATCTATTCATTTTTATAGACTAAATTTCCAATTAGTTCTCGGATTTTATTTAGTAAATGCAAATGAGGCTACAGTAAAATTTTATTTGTAGGCCCAATCTAATGCTTTCGTTATTTTCCATAGATCGTTTTTATGCACTATTGGTATTATTGTTCTTATATAGCTGAATAACTTCAGGAGTAAGTAATCGTAGTAATATTATTAATTATAGTAATTGTAGTTATGGTAGTAGTAGTAGTAATTATGGTAATAGTAGTTATTGTAGTTATATTAGTAATAGTAATTGTAGTTATATTAGTAATAGTAGTAATTGTAGTTATATTAGTAATAGTAGTTATTGTAGTTATATTAGTAATAGTGGTATTTGTAATTATATTAGTAATAGTTGTATTCGTAGTAATTGTAGTTATTGTAGTGATAGTAGTTTTTATAGTGATAGTGAAAATTGTAGCAATAGTATTAATAACAGAAATTATTGTGATTGTAGTGATTCAGTTAATCGGACGTGATTCCAATAATTCTAGACAATTTAGCTTCCAATTTGTTGCAGAAAATCCAGAAATTTTATGATCATTCAAAATCATATTAGCTGTTTTACTTGTTTAGTAGGCGATGGATGGAACGTGATTTCTCACAGACGATGAGATATATCCGCAAATTTGGAATGAGTCTTTAACGAATTTATCCTCCATGTCGTAAATGAACGATTGCGATATTTGTGAGAAATATAATTATGTCTTGGCACTTCTAAGCCTCAAAACCGTCACAAGATATTATACTAATAGCAGTGTATTGGTTAAAGAAATTGAGCTGAAACTTGTTGTTATTGCTTAAAACTCGTAGTGATTAATCAATACTATTGTACTTCTTGTTTAATCTGATTATGGATAGAATAATCTATAGTTAATGATTTTGTTGCAGTTCGTTTTCTGTCAAATTTCCATGCTTTACTAAATTAAGCATAGTCATACCAGTGAGCTATTTTATATTAAACCAATTACTATTGGAGAAAAGTTTTTAAATTAAAATACGCGCATAATTAAACTAAGCAAAAATTTACGAGCCAAATATGTGAGGCAACCACAACAACAGCAACATGGAAGACATTTTTGTACTGCCTACCAATGAAACCGGCTCATTTCTATCATTTAGCATTGATCAAAAGATTTCAGTTCCTGCCGCCGCAAGCGAGTCGAATAAAAAGAATGAAAAATTTCAGTCAATTTCAAGAAGAGACTGTGTCGGCTTAGTTTTATTGACTGCTAGACGTAATGTCAAATGCAAGGAAGTGAATAAAATCCAAGAAGGTATTCAACAATACCTTCTGTTGTTCTAGAAAGATAGCGTCCGAAACTGTCCCGTGAGAATAGTCGAAATAATCAGTGTATTATTTTCATTAGGCATTAAATGAAAATATTAATCTGTAAGAATCTTACATTATATATAATTGTCTACTTTAATGATAATAATGATGCAATGGTGATGACCATAATAATAATAATAATAATAATAATAAAATGTGCCTTATGGGACGTCACGGTCATGGACACTATGGAAAACTCCTACCTGAATACGACTTCAGTCACAGCCGGTGGAGCTTCTGTTCATGCCGCCTCTAGGAAGTTGGATAAATACCGTGATCTGTCCTTAGGATATGAAGTTGTTCCGGTGGCCATTGAAACCATGGGCCCGATGAATCTCGAAGGAGTTGACTTCATTAATGGCATAGGCAGACTTATTGCAGAGCAAACCGGCAATAGCGAGAGACATCTTTTCTTTGGCAAAGGCAAAATCTTTGCATTAAATCTTTGACATGACTTTGCAAAGATTTAATGCAGTCTGCTTCAACAATTATTTTAAGTCGATTGATGACCTCGAGTAGCCGGGCGGCGATTCAGCACGTATTGCTCGAATCGTTTTTATCAAACCCCAGGTTCTTTACGCCGGGGTAAATAAAAAAATAATAATAATAATCAGAATCAGAATCAGAATGTTTGGCAATAAATTGTAATAATAATAAGAATAAAAAATAATATTTCAAACAATATTTTTATTATGACTAAATCGTCAATATAAGTATACTCATGCAATTTTAAAATATTAATATTTAATACTGCTTGTTCCTATCAGGTATTTAGTAATTATTTCTTAATAATATTTAATATTAATTAGTTTTTATTTAAATATTAATCATAATTATTTAAGGTCTAGTCTTTAAGAACAAGTTTCTGAAAGATCTCAACATTTTGGTTTCTTACAGTATGAAAAGATATCGGTGCAGGGTAATAACATTCATTACCTAGATATCTAAGTGCTATTATATGTTTACAGATACCGTAACGGTAAATTATCTGATCTGGTGCTTTCCAGCCAGAGATGCTTTATTGAGGCCGGAAGGCCTCAGGAAGGAGAGGTGCTAAGAGAGCCAATTTTAGCGGAGAATGATAGGGTAGGTATGAAGCGGCTTGCCAAGTTGGCGATTCAATATCCGTAAAATTAGTGAACTGGTTAGTTTACCTACAATTCATATGCTTTGTTGGTGAAGTCATTTATTTTTGTCTGGGCTTTGGTTCTAGAGTTCTTAAAATTATCATACGCTATGAAAGGACCAGAAATGTTTATTTTTTGGTCTTGTATGGCAGACTTTTATATTTGAGCTGTGGACTAAGTGCAGGGCGCCGTTAGTCAAGCCCAACAAAGGTAGATGGTATCACGTACTCATGAATGTTAATTATTAAATATTAATTATTTCCATTCGCTAAAGGAAGTCATTGGTTTAACCAATTACTTATTTAATTTTCTAAATTAAATAGAATTCTAACAAATTCAAATGTGAGTGAAAAGACATTTCTAGAGTTTAAAAATATTTCAGGAGCTAGTTGATTACAAAACACATATGCATCTGAATGAGCACGTCGTAATGTTGTTCTCGATATCGCTAACCGCTGATGAACCGGACGTTACAAATCTTCAGTCTTCTGTACAAGTAGATACCTTTGGTGTTATCTGTAATATAAAAGTTCTTCCAGTTAATATGAGCTCCTTTTAAGTAAAGTAGATGTAGAACTAAACGATTTTAGTGATCGACATTACCGATCATTTCCAAGGGCATCATTTAAGAGCATCTTTGCCGCCGCTAAAACCCTTCCAGTGAGAGTAATTTTCGAAGTGACATTCAAGTCCTGCAATTTGTTCCATTCGCTCACATAATTGTCTTACAAGTCTCAAATGGAATTTAGGTTATAGTTGCTGAGCCTTTCAGCAAAGCACCATATGATTAGCCGTTGCGCAGCCTTTTACTCTACGATCCGCATGGTAGAATAGTTTCTGAAAATTAGCTTTCTGTTTAAAAATGTTAAGATATTTAACATACTTTTCAGCAGTGGCTGGAGCCAGTGGCGAAGTCGGTAAGGTACTCGACAGCGGATCAGTAGGTGCGGGTTCAAATCCTGAGCTCGCCCGTCACTGACATCGCTTTCGAGTGAGGAAACTGACGTTAACCTTAGCTTTAGCTTTTTTTACCAGTAAGCTACTGTGGGAAACGATATGATCGCTTTTAGCGATAGACATAACCGATCATTTCCAAGAGCATTACTTAAGAACATCTTATCAACAGCAAGAATTTGTGCATTGGACCCGCTTAACATAATTTTTTAGAAGATCCAATAATGCTTATTTTAAATTGAGTTTAATCACTTTAGATACCATTAAAATAAAGAGACTACATTATGTCAATTTCTGCTTGAATTCTGCTTAATATTTTAGTTTGAATGTAATTATGTACGGTTGTTAAAGCTAAAGTATTTTATATCATGGTTTGTTGGATAGACGTTATTTGAGTTAAACGAGCCGGAACAATGAAAGAAAATGAGGTAAATAATGGACCGGATTGATTGATATTTTGTGATAACTAATTATGCATGTTAGTAGTGTCCAAACATACGCGAACACTGGTAAACTATTGAGCATATTCAAGGAAATTTTTCAAATTAATAAAAACTATTTTCTTACCAACTACGAGCTACTAATTATTTGATCAATAATCAAATAATTATTTATTTACAAATAAATAAGCGCTTTGCATTCCCGATCATCTCTTGTAAGGCCATTTTTGTAATATAGGGTACAACGATTAAACTGATCATATTTATATCATTACTCGCACTAAGTTAAAAATGTTAGTGTCAGATGTTAGCAGAGAGTTGAAATGGTTGTGCCTTTTAAAATGTGCAGGTTTAGAAGTTTAATTTTTTTTTAAATAAAAGAGAAATTATACACTGATAATACATACATACATAATACTTTACATACATAAAGTACAATATCAATATATTACTAGTTATATTGATATATCATAATATAAAATTGTAATATTAGCTTTATAGCAAGTTATAAAACAAAATAAGTGTGATATATCTCTCTATCTCTTGGTGTACTGCCTATCGGAAGGTCCACGGCCTATCACTCCTTTAATATGTGTTATACTGATGAAAAATATAGTTACGATTTTAGAGCCCATTGAGAGAGTAAGAGGTACGGTCGATTAGCTGATCAACTTCGGATCAGTATTGGCGCGGTTCATTTAAAATATTCGCTCGCCATTGACATGCTTTCGATACCTATACGCGTACCTTTAGCCGAAGTCGGTTTTGACCTTTTATACCGAATTACAATATTGATTTTGAAGCATATATTTTAACAATAGTACCTTGAGAGTATACACAAAGTCAAATAGTAAAAGGGAAATTGGTATAAACTAAAATTACAATACAGTGATATTGACATAGCGATGAATCAGTCTGCCTTAGGCGATATCCAATTACAGCTGACAGTTGCTTGGAGGTTTTCGAATGAGTAGACAGAAATCTCTTTTTGTAAAAGAATGTAAAGAAGAAAATTAGAAGACTAAGAAGAAATGAAAGAAGGAAGCCTAGAAGAAGAAACAATTTTTGTATAAGAAGTCGAAGAAGGTAAACTCTAAAAGTGAAATTAGAAAAAGATGAAGAAGAATGTAAGAAGAGCTGGAACAAAGAAGAAAAAAATAGTAGTTTGGGAGTACATAATACAAAGAAGAAGAACATAATAGTAGTTTGGGAGTTGTCGTGACCTTTTGAACCGAATACGACGACAACAGATGAAATTTTTCGGACACATTATGCGGAACAAAATAGTTGAAAATACCGTAGTGACAGGAATAATAGAAGCAAAAAGATGCAAGGGTCGACAACGAATGACGTTTATTAAGAGTCTTAGCAAATGGATGCAGTTAACTGAAACAGAGATGATCAGAGCAACAATGAACAGAGACATATGGAGGAATATGACCATGACCGCCCAGGCTTGGAACAGGCACGGCATTTAGAGAAGAAGAAGAAGAGTTAAAGAGTAAAATTGAATTTGGTACAAATTAAAAATACAATGTAGTCATTGAGGGAAAAGAAGAGAAGAAGAGGATGATGAAGAAGAAGAACAAAAGAAACAGAGGAAAAAACGAGAAGAATAAGATGAAGAAGAACAAGAACAAGAAGACTAGAAACGAAATAAGAAAAGTAAGCAGTTTCATTGAGCGCTGTTTACTGTGGAGTAGATTGCCGCACTACAAGGCATATTAGCTGAGAATTTTGCGGAATTACATCTAATCATCACCTCGACGTATTTCGCCGGCGGATAGTCAAATCAAGTTGGAGCGTAGGCGCTCAATAAGTCCGCTAGATTACGATTACTTTCCTCTTCTCACCTGCTCCTAATATCGCTCAGTCTTCTTCCAGGCGAGTAATGCAATATTTGGTTTTCGTTTGCTAGATCCTTTGTTTACTATCATTGGTGGTTCATTTTCTTTTATATTTCTATCTTTAATATCACTTAGTGTTATTCTCTCCGTTTATTTATCAATCTGTCCACTCTATCTTCTCTTTCTTTCTCTCTCCCTCCTCCATTTCTCTCTCTCTTGTCTCAAAAAATTTAATGTTTGAAAATAGGTGTCAAGAAAGTCATTCTTTAAGTCTATCTCGGAAGAGAAGCGATTCTTCATGCAACCCGAGCAAACCATATACATTACAAATATCAACAACAACAATATGATTAGGGTTACGCTGTCTTCCAAGATACATGGATACGAAATTCAGTAAAAATCTATCTGACAATAAGCTCAATGGTCATTTTCATGATGATGATGATGATGATGATGATGATTATGATGGTGATGGTAATGATGATGATGATGATGATGATGATTATGCCCATGTTGTAAAAGACGATACAGCACTAAGATTCAAACCAAACTCAGAAAGGGCATTCGGTTGGTGAGTGTCTAGGCCCCAGAAATTAATACAAAATTGCATATTCCCGACCCTAGCTTTAGTGGGATTCAGGGGATGATGTTTTTTTTTGTTTTTGATGATGACGACGCTAATGATGATGATGACGCTAATGATGATGATGATGATCATGATCATCATCATCGTCATAATCATCAACATAATCATGATCACCATCATCATCATCATCATTTGGTTTGAATCTTAGTGCTTTGTTGCCTATAACGACACGTGCAGTTCACGGTTGATTTAGTCTTCAGCAATCCGGATAATATACAGGTAAAATCATAAGACCTTTGGAACCGAAACAAATTGTAATCTAAAAGCCAGAAGATGTTAAAATTCAACAATATTAGTAGCAACATTTTTAGAAATTACGTTATAGATTGTATTACTGACAAATTTCATTGTCAGCTCGTTATAAATAAAAGTATGAAGCTAAAGTTCTACCAATATAGCCTAGTTACTATTACGAGATCATTATGCGGAGTTTGTAACGCGATTGATTAATTGCCAGAGCGCGGATTAACAGATACAGGATTCAAATACAGTGCTTGCCCAGGCAGAGACGTTCTTTTGAAACAAGAAACTACTTTAACTTCTGCTTTAGCCTTTGATCGATATAAATTACGGAACTTTTACTAAATTTCAACAATCTAGCAATTGATAGTGATCAATTGCTAGACTGCTTAAATATAGTAAAAGGAAGCCCCACTGTCAACTGCAAGTGACTGCAAGCTATGACTGAGTCCAGTTAATCAGCGTGATATAAGAGGTTACTTCAGCCAACCAACCTCCATCCGTATTCATTTGGTTTCTTAGTTACGCATGTGTTTAGTATTGCCATATTAATGTCCTACACACAACTCAATCATTCTAATAATAATAACTATTACTACAGACTTCAAATAACGTCTAGGTAGTTTAAACGGACGAGAGCATTTAGTTTTGTAGTTCTTTTTCGCAATAAAAAAACTCCGTACTTGAATATTCGTACAGTTCCCTGTATTACAACACTTAGCTTAATAACGTTGTTTATATGTAATCTTTATTCACCATTTTCATGACAGAAAGATATACACAGATACAATTATTATATTTTAACTAGTGGCACTAACAGTTGTGGAATGGAATAAATGAGGAAGTCGTGTATCTTGTATAACTAAATAGATACAGAGCGGAATATTTTAGGTGTACAGATCTATGAATAAGCATTGTACTGTGGTACCTTGCTATATTATTTTAAGGCATAATATATGTGTCTTATATATATATATATATATATATATATATATATATATCAACAATAGACAATTACGTTATTTATCCATACACCAGTCCCATGTGTGTCCGAGATGTTACACCCTGAACATTTCGCCTGGAGTTCAAATCATTAGGACTTTAGTAAGATATCATCTCTACAGTACCGCATCAGTGTAACAATTCATGACAATTTCTGAAACACTTAGGCCTATAAATGTGAGCGATCTTACTCTAGCAGGATACAAATTCGTCGTTAAAAGTTATATAAGTTGTTTTGAAACTAAGACTATAAATAATACAACATTAATAGCATGTTTAAAAAATTCAGCACAACAGTCGGTTCTTCACAGAGTTTATCGTAAATTGAACGTCAATTTATTAAAAACTCAATCGTTAAGGGTATGATAAAATCAGTTCCTACTTGTTACAGGATTGGTATCATCTATCATTAGATGTAACATTACCATTTTCGTGATGTTAAGAAACAATGCGAACATGATTAAATTGAAATAAATAATTAAATGTTTTATTTATATAGTCAATTGATTCTTGCTAAGCGTACTAAATACAGATTACTATTTTATAATACATGATCGCTAGAAAATAGAGCTTGCTTACATCGAGAGATTTACAAAATGAGACGAAAAAGAGTGTCATCTTGCAGTTAGTGAATATCGGATTAACCTGTCTCAGGTAGACCAATTCTACTCTATCTATTGGGATTCAAATCCTGAGCTCTTCCGTCACTGATATCGCTATCGAGTGAAGAAACTGACGTTAACATTAGCTTTACCAGCTTTTATCAGCCTGCCTCAAGTAGGCATATGCTACTCTGTCAGTCTGTTCTAGTCTGTCTGCCTGTCTGTCTATTTGGCTGTCTGTCAGTCTGTCATCCTACCTACCTACTCGTCTACCTGCCTGCCTGCCTAGCTACTTTATAATTTCATTAAATACAAGTATATTGGCATTTCATTAATATGTCTGGGAGTGAACAGGAAGAGATAAATTAGCGAAATATACCTCATGACACGTCAGCGACTTGTCAGACGCCATCTTTGCGACTCCTCCTCTGATGATCCATGTGATATAAAGCCGCAGTAAATTCCTACTCGTTACAACAGCATTATCCATTGCCTAGAGTGATAATAGCCGCCATCTTTGAAACCAAACATCAAAATGAATTTACCAGCTACTCGTTGTGAAAGCAAGAGTCAGCTGCATGATAATTAGGCAATGCGTTCATATGAGACCACTGTACGTATGAGATGGTCTAGTCGGCAGACTATTGTTTCATGTAATGAATCAATAAAAAATACTAGTTAGGTTTGATTATGTCTATGTTTATGATTATGGTGATTCTATCCTTTATTTATGATGATTCGCCTCAAGCTTTAGGTATTATTGAGAAAAACAAATTCTTAAACATATCAAACAATTTGGAAATAATTTTAAAAATAATAGAGACTGAGTAGTACCATAATTATATTACAGTATAGATGCAATGTTATTTGTATCATATTGGCTCTAATCATCGCCACAGTTTTCTATTTTCTAAAATACGTGATTGCAATACGCTAAATAGAATTATGCATCTACATGCAAGTCATTCAGCAGTCTCTTTAAATCAAATAAACGCTTAATCGAATTTAATTTAATTTAATTTGCTCATATTCATTCAAAAAGAATTGAACAAATTACTGATTTCAATTTTATTTCTAATTATAGTACTGTGTAGATTTTGATGCTCCTCTCGGTATTATAACATCCATGGTCGACCCTATCCACATATCCAGTCCACTTGATTCCTTCTGACAGGAACAGCCAGTCCGGTGATTTATGATACCCAGAAAGCAGCTGATTCATCAGGTAATGAGTGAGATAGGTCAAATTTGTCTCCGAGTTGACAGGAAATGATCTTGACCATTGCCGTATGCTATGAGTGTAGGATTTATGAACTAGAGCAGTTGACGCTTACACATGTTTCTCTAAAAGGTCTTGCAGTAGGTGCTGAAATTAATGAAGAGCAATAGATACTAGGATCATAGTAATTCGATAGTTAATCAAAGGATCTCATCAGCTAGTTGACTAATTTGTTAAGATATGGCGATAAATTAGTCACGTTGACTGTTTGCTGTTACTGTCTATATCTCTCATACTACGCATATACACATGTATATATATATATATATATATATATATATATATATATATATATACATGTATAAATATATATATACATGTATAAATATATATATACATGTATAAATATATATATACATGTATAAATATATATATACATGTATATATATATATATACATGTATATATATATACATGTATAAATATATATATACATGTATAAATATATATATATACATGTATAAATATATATATACATGTATAAATATATATATATATATACATATATATACATGTTTATATATAGATATACAGTATATATATCATAGTCGAAATGTCAATGAAATATCAATAAGTTCAGTATTTTATTTATAATCTGTAGTTTTATGGAACGTCCATTGCTCAATGCGTTTGTTTCAATGCAATTTCAGAACTGCTGATATTAGCATTAGGTGGCAGTTATATACATGTATGTAGGTTGTTTAATAAATATAAGTAGAGATTATATGCTAAAGACCGGTCACTGGGAAATAAGGGTAAAAAAGGGAGAATGCTAAGTCTGAGAGATAAGAGATATGTTTCAATTGCAAAACATAGCAATGCCATCTCTTCAGAGACAGAAAGCAATTATGATATATTGATATTTAGTGAAAGTGAAAGCAAGCGTTATTTAAATAATATTTATATATTTGAATGCTGAAATATAATTTATTATTTAGAGTTTTATTGCAGTTTTTTGCATTAGCTATGGAGATAACAATTGAATGCGGATATTCTGTTGATGAAATAATGAGTAACTTAGAATTTATTAATTCTCAAATAGCCACCTCTATTATTATCACACTGCAAGAGTGCTGAATAATGCATTCATATTTCTAAATCAATCAATAACAAGTTTAAAACTATGTTTTAAACAGTTTGGCTAAAGTTACAGCTAAAGAACAATTTTAGTCCATAGAAATCAGTAGTTAATCAGTAGGGCTATATATATAAAAGCAAAGCTGCCTGAGAAATTTTCCGTCGAAGTCATTAAATTATAGTTCACGTGAAGACGCTACAGTTGACAGTCGCTTGTTGATAAACAATGCATTGAACGTAATGATAAATACACGAAAAATAAAAAAATGTTCCTTAAATTAACATTTGTATTGGCATTTACCCCATAGAATCTGATGATTACACCCGGCTGCAAAGCATTTTACCATTTTCTATCTACTAATAAGAAATGAACACCTTGAAAGCGATTATTTTGTGCTTTTAAAATCAATCTGAAAGGATCGATAGTGCAAAAAACACTATTTGTTTACCCCCAAACTGCGTCAGAACTTCACCTTTTAGAGCCTGCTTACTTATTTCCTATTGGCTATATAATACAACCTTGACAAGTAATCGTCACACTTTCACGGAGAATTCCACGATAATGTTGACGCCAATAAACAACTGACACTATGGCTTGAAGCTAAAGGCCGCAACTGATGAGGTTTTGAAGATATTTTGAAAATACTGCAAATAGCAAAAATATCGCACAATGATAATCAAGATGTAACATCCTCGCACTTATTGACATTCATGTAGGGTAAGAACTGAATGCTCAGTGGAGTAAATTTTTGTTGAAATCTCTCTTCATTAATTAGAAACCGAACCAGTAATCCTGTCTCAAAGGCAAGAATGAAAGGCATACTGCAGTAATATATTTAGATAACCGCTAATATCGGAACTACACATTAGTTAATCAAATGTGGCATCTGTCATTGGTAGAAATATTAAAAAAAATGTTTTCTGAATTGGCCAAAATATATGTTGTAAAGTGATAATGAAAACCTTTCTTCGAGTGTTGATTAAAATTAACGGTATATGGCTTTTCGCAACCTAAATATCATCTTATCACATGGCTTTAATTAATACTCCATTGTGAAACAGTTGTCCTACAGCTAAAATAATAAAATAGAGAAAATAGAGAAAATTGGACGACAAGAAAACTTTCTTATTTAAATGTGTAGACACTTTATAATCAAATTTAACACTATACTAGATTCAGTTTCCTCGAACTTGTGAAGTAGGCTATATAAAGTTTTATTTTTTTAAAGTTCATTTTGGTTTAAGTATATTTAAAATAAATGTAAAAAAATTTTTCATTATGAATTATCATTTGGCAGTGCCTGCCCATTAGCTAAATTCTTGATTTGAGTTTGTCAATTGTATGGATGGATATCAACGAATTAACGGTTTTCATTAATGTAATGTAATTTATTTGGAGAATTCCGACTTGAGATTTTTTACTAGCCATTATTTATCATATTGTAGCAGAGAATTTATGTTCTTTTGTGGTTGGCCAATTTCAGTATAATATTGTAGAATCTGATAAGAAAAGCTCGCTATCGAAATTTCGGTAATTACATGGAAGCTCAATATTATATATGATATTTTAAGGCTTTCTGATGAAGATATACTGCAAGAGTGAGAGAGAGAGAGAGAGAGAGAACTATGTTTATTTCGATACACTCAAAATATACAGTGACATACACAAACAAGGCCGTCAAAGAGGTCACAAGTAACCTTTCTAGTTGACCACCCCTCTATCATGCAAATTGAAAATAACTAGGCAAACGAAATAAACCTGAAATACAAGTAAAAGAAATTCTAGTTACTAAAGTTTGAAATAATAACAACAGGAATTTAAAAAGAGAATATTGCTTCTGCCGATAAATCTGAGCTACAGAGATTCACTACAGAGAAACACAGAGGATTAAACAGAAACGCAGAGCAGCACTTAATTAGTTCAAAATTGAAACTTAAGAAAAATTATGTAAATAATTAAACAAGATAGCCCAGTATACGATTTCAACGAACGAACTAATCAAGAGTTATCATACAAGCAATACATAAAAATAAAATAAACCGCATGAAATAGACATTTATTTTTTTTAAAATAGCATCAAAGATAAAAAAAATTTCGACGCAAATATAATATACCCAAATTAGCAACTAAAATAGTAATTAAAACTAATTAAATGGCTCTCCAGCGAAACGTTCAGAGTAGTTTTTCAATATTGCCTTCCAGTCAACTCTCTCAACCTGAAAGCTTTATGGAATGGCACAATTATGACCACTACTTACACAGCAGTATTTATTAACCTGTGGGGAATATAAAATAAAATATTGCCAACCGTGTAGATTCATTTTATTGATTTTTTTAATATTAATATCTAGATTACTATATCTTATAATAAAATTGGTTTTAGTAAAATTATAGGGTCGGACACAATAATTGTAAATGAAAATGTTACATTATGTTCACTTAAATTTACGTCCCTGAATAATGCGCGATTTTGTGTTTATCATTATGCTTACCGTCAAACGCAGTATGCATCCACTGGTTGTTAGCTGAAGATGTAATTAAAATAGTCACAGTTAACTTCTGTGGTCTCACCCATGAAATCTGTAGAGTTTATCTCAACTTGAGTCCTCGCTACAAGCTGGTTCATTATAGGTACGTTTCTCAAATTTCTCGTTTATCAACATTTTATGTAATATATAACAGTTTACCATAATTGCAATAACTTACTATTATTGTAATAATTACCATTTCTGAAATAAGTACCTTTACTGTAATAATTATTATCACTATAATAATTACTATTACTGTAACATTTCCTGTTACTGTAGTATTAACTGTTACTCTAATCATTTATATTAATTGTAATAATTTATATTACTGCAATAATTACTGGTACTCTAATGAAAGACTCAACAGCGACATAACGACAGCCTGTGATCCATGTTATCAAGAGATTACGAAAATGTCGAACAGGGTAGTCTGTAATCAATGTTATGTCGGTTGATTGATTGATTTCTTGAGACTTCGCAAAGAATTTAGTTGAACGTGAAAAAAAAAAAAAAAAATGATAGAGTCTATCATAAATACGATAAAATTACAATGCCTAGAGTCATATATAGATAAATATTCAAAATAAATATACAAATATTAAATAATCTAATTAAGAATCTATAAATGTAATATATAGAATGGTCATAAAAATAATATAGAGTAATATAAAATAGAATCTACTATAACTCTCCGTCTAAGCTTAACGGGGTCGATTATATTTCCTGTCTCACGTACATATCAATGTACTGCGTGTCCACATCATAGAATTTAATTCTTTTCTCACTGCATATTAAAATTTCCTAACAATTCAGAAAACAGCGATGATATCAGTTTTTTCATTATTTGATTCTGTATAGTATTCAAATGATGTAGTCATCATCAGCGCCATCGTTCCTTGAATCCCAGATTCACTAGGATCAGAATTTAGATTATTGTTTTAGCAATTTCTAGATCCTAGGCCCTCACCTATATAATTAGATCCTATGCCATGTCCTATGTGACACTGGTTCAAATCTTAGTGCTTTATCGTCTTTTACGACACGAGTAGTCCAAGGTTGATCCGTTCTCCAGCAACTCGGACATAATAATGGTAATCTCAAATGATTTAATATAGTATATAAATTAACTTATGAAATGAAAATATCATTTAAAATTATGGTGTACCGCGTGTACCGATAAATTTCTTGTAACCCCCGCTCCCCGATATATATATATATATATATACATATTTTCACACATGTACTTTTCAGGTCTTGTTCTTTTTATACTGCCATGTATTTTGGCAAAATAAAGATCATATATATGTACATCTGAATATATATATGTATATTGATATATGTAAATATACATGTACATACAAATATATATGATATATCTAAATGATTTTTATAAACTGGCATGTAATAGAGGAGGAATGATCGCAGAGGTATAAGTAGACGACTGATGAAGTGGACTGAGAGATGAATGAAGTGGACATTGAGTGGATAACATGGTATAATCCGTATTCTCTTCTTCCATACAATCCCTCATTATTTCACTCAATCATAAATCCTTCTCTGGAAGCAACGATAATACATGTAGTTCAAGTCAAATTTTTAACTTTTAAGTAAATTAAGATGACCATGTCTTCAGTAGTATTGGGAAGATTGAAGCTTTGCTACTTTTAAATTTTTCTCGGAACTTGACTAGTGAAATTTTCTCCAGAAATTTCTTATTAATTAAATATGCCCTCTAGTTGCTGATATTACATTTTTGGGCGCAGTTATTGTGGATCCCTTTGAAATGAATCTTAAAATGCGTGGACACAAAATTAGTCAATATTTTAGATAGTTAACGAGTGAGTTTACAAATTGGTTTTATTACTTTAGGTTCAAATTTCTAAACTGTAATTGCTTTTTTTATTAAGGATAATGAAACTATGAATTTACTCGTAAACTTTTTCATACCTCAGCCTCGCACAAGTGCTTAATTAAAGCAGGATTCGCTCCGCAACTTAAAATCTTCAAATACCAAATACTAAAGAAAAATTACTAAATTACTAACAAATTCAGATCCCTAACTCGTAATAACAAAAATTCATAAATCCCAAAGGGAATTTAAGTGGCTTTGAAAATATACATTTGAAAAGTGTATTAATTGTGCGTTCTATATTTGATATATAATAGGTAAATATAGAAATATTATTGTTTTTAATATTTAAACAATGTTTCTTAAATGTTTTTAAAATTTAAACAAAATTTTCTTTTGCTTTCTGCACCAATTGATCATGTCAATCACTCTTTCTCTGTCATCTCTCTCACTCATCTCTCCCTTCTCTCTCTCTCTATCTCTCTCGCTCATCCCTATCTTTCTCTTTTTTTCTCTCTTTTCTGTCTCTCTTCTCTATCCCTCTCTATCTCGCTCCTCTCTCTCATCTCTCTTTTTCTCTATCTCTCTCTCTCTACCCTGTGTTGAATCCTGTCCACGTGTGACGCAGGTGCTCACGGTAGTGCACTACTGGACTAACATACTACATAGATGTTAGAATAGGAATGATTTTCACATCTTACTGCTTGTAGCATTTCAAGACAATAAAAGCAATGGCCCTTTATAACGTTATGCTCTGAGGAATCGGACTCTAAATGACTGTTTTAACAAAATTTGATGCAAATCAGAGTTACAAGTATACGGTAAATCTACTGTTCGTCAAATGACCGTGAGTCAAATATAGACAACAACGTAAATCCTCGTAATTTCCTTATTTAACCAACGTAATGCAAGAGAAAGATACAAAATAGCAGAATACAGTGGAAAAAGAGTTACGCTTCATACCTGTTACTTTATCCCGCATCGATGCATCGCTTCTATGCAAACAATTGAGTCACGACTGCTTTCATTTCAGAAATCATCGATGCAGTAAACTACATCCGGTTGACATATTAGGAATCAATTGTGCGTTATACTATAGTTCTGTCCGACGACTAATAGATAAATATTCTAGGATGGATTAACCGGATATATCATCCTACAGAAATCATTAAATAATATCCGAAGCTTTAACGTCTGGTTCCTCGTTCGAAATGGACGCGTGGAAAGTCGAATAAACAGTAAAGCTTGTTGTTGCTCAATACAATGACTAATAGCTGCACAGAAAGTGCACTAATCATTTGCATTGTTTGAAACTGCATTTTGCTCTCCGGGCTTGGAGTTGTCTCAATGGTGCTCGATGTTGTCTTGGACGACATTAACGCACTAATCGTTGTTGTATTTTGTACTCAACCATTAAATAATAAATTATAATAACTTGTTAAAATACTTAAAATTCATACAAACCTGAACTTTTTGCGTCTCATTGTACAAACGACGTCATATACCGCGCCTGTTATAGGCCTACAGGTTCCTTGCTTAGTATTTAGGTGCCAATTGATTGTATAGTTTCTCTTCATCATGTTAGCAATCATTCTTTGTTATTCTATAGTAATTAAACAAAACCAACTTGAGTTTATTGCTCGTTTGTATCGTGCTGACTGCGGACTCAGTTCTTTTGATTTTTTCGTATGCTCGAATAGTCAGTTAATCACGATTGTGCCTAAAACTTCCCTGACATCATTTCCAGACGACGATGTGCATCTGCCCTATTGACACTATTGGCCTATTGATACATGTATATCCTATGCTATATTACATGTATCTACTCTGGAATATTCCTCAGTACACTACCTATTGGCAAGTCCATGGCATATAACTCCCCCGCATACATACTATAGTATATATGCACTATCTACAAATTATACTGTATAATTATATAACAGACGACTGTGCGTTTTACACTGGCTGTAGCCAGTGGCGAAGTCGGTAAGATACTCGACCGCGGATTAGTTGATGCGAGTTCAAATCCTGGCCTCGTCCGTCACTGACATCGCTTTCGAGTGAGGAAACTGACGTTAACCTTAGCTTTACCAGCTTTGCGCCTATTTGTTGAGAGTGAAAAACGGAGAGGGGGAGGGGGGAAGAACGAAAAATTTGAGCTAAATGAAATTATTGTTAGAATAGAAGTGAAGATACATAAATTAATAATATTAATTCAATAATAATAATAATTAATAATAATGGAATTCAAAGAGTGACAGAACAGAACAATGAATGACAGGTTGAACCAAAAAATGATCGATAGAATGAAAGAACAGAAGAAAAGGGAAGAATTTCAGAAGAAAGTTAGGAATAAACGCTAACTGGGCAGAATGATAAGAATAAAGGAAAAAGAGATTTATTTAATAAGTGAATAACATCGGCAAGTTTACGTGTATAGTTTAAGTATGAAAGATTGAGAGACATACAGGCAGAGAGACTGAGAGAGAAGGAGAGAGACAGGGAGAGAGATGGATCGAGAGATTGACAGAGAGAGAGTGTGAGACAGAGAGAGAGAGGGGGGGGGGTAGAGAGGGAGACAGAGAGAGAGAGAGAGAGAGAGAGAGAGAGAAAGAGATTGAGAGTGACAGAGAGAGAGATAAAGAGAGAGAGAGAGAGATAAATAGATAGATAGAGAATAGCAACAGAGAGAGAGAGAGAGCGAGAGAGAGAAAGAGAAAGATAGAGATAGAGAGAGATAGATGGAGAGGGAGTATATGTTGGAGAGAATGAGAAGCGGTAGAGTGAAGACTGAAGACGAATGGCAAGGCTCTATATTCTGCGCAGGTGAATAAACAATAGGCCTACTGTGACACATGATATTAGTATCAATAACATTACTCGAACCTACATGACAGTAATCTTTTCGGCTAGAGCCAGTGGCGATGTCGGTAAGATATTTGACGATGGATCAGTATATGCGGGGTTTAACTCCTGGGCTCGCCCGTCACTGACATCGCTTTCGAGTGAGGAAACTAACGTTAACGCTTTTTACTTTTATACGCGTTTTGACGAAATTTGGTTTTAATATAAGTCGTTTCCTGTGTTGCATGGTGTATCCGGAACAAAGAAGAAAGTACCTAACATTAACTGCATGTAAGCCTACAATAAGAGGTGACGTAACAAGAACTGAGAATGCACCGAAAAATCAACTGAGAAGTCATGTTTTTCAGACTATTAGCTATATAGGCTTAACTTGTACAGGTACATGTACATGTGCATTGCATCAGCCACTCGATGAACAATACAGAGAGAGAGAGAAAGAGAGAGAAAGAGAGAGAGAGAGAGAGAGAGAGAGAGAGAGAGAGAGAGAGAGAGAGAGAGAGATAGAGAGAAGTCGTTGAGGCGGATTTTGGCACATTAGTTATTAAGTAGGCTGAGCCAATTTTCGATTATATATTCAACTGCGGATCTGTAGGTGTAGGATTTAAATCCCAACTCAATGCTTAACATTAACATTATCCTACATTAATAGTGATATACACTATTCAACTACTCGTAATTCCCAATCTTTCTCATCAGACTCCTCATTGTGGGTCTTAAAAAATTTAATGTGGAATAGCGGCACACAAAAAGTTAAATAGAGCCTGAACAAGCAATATCTTACGTTTATTTGAAGTCTCTTCCGAGCTAAGATCAGTGCATAACTATAAATGTTTATGCAACTTTTGCAAGAATGTATTTCGTTAATAATTTCTGATTCAATTATTATTTATTTATTACATTTATTATTTCATATTATACTGTTTTTAAAATTAATAGACATTTTAAAGGAAGAAGTAAACATAAACATAACAGCCGCAAGTAGGCCTATGAGTGAAACACAGTTAATAACGTCTACTGCTTGAACTTACATAGGCCTATTACGCGAATACACATAACTAAACAGCAGTTATAACCAAAATTGCATTTAAGAAATTCACAAAAATTGTTTTCAAATTCCCTGGTTCTGCCGCAGCAATAAATCTTCAATGAAATGAACATTTAACGTCCGGTTCTTCAGGCCAAGTCAGGCAATACATGTTGATATATAATACATGTTGATATTTACCTACATGTATATACATGCTGATTATTACAATACGGACTTTGAATATAAATATTAGACAAGTAGAATTCATCATAGAGCTTTTCATCCGAGTCTATATTTATCAATTATTTACGTCAGGTGAGACTGAAATATGGATCAAACGAAATGAGTTTTATAGCTATAATGGTCGCCGTCTTACAACATATAGGTCGACCAGAAGCTTCACAGAGAGACATGCCTCACTGTTGGGGTCTCTTTAGGGAATTAAAGGCTTTTTCCTGAGAATAATTAAGCAGTGATATACACAGTGTGACTTCATGAAGACGAGGCTATCGCCTGATATGATAGTCATACAAAATATCATCATCATCAGCATCATCATCATCGTCGTCGTCATCGTCGTCATCATCATCATCACTATTATTATTATCATCATCATCATCATCATCATCATCATCATCATCATCATTGACAATATCGTTGGCCCATTGACAATATCTTGACAACTATAGGTAATGAAGTCAATAAGCTCATCTTTTATTTGTTGCTGTTTAATGATTTTAAAATTCTTATATCGCATCGAATATAGTTGCATTTCAATTTTTGAGCTTGGACTTGGAAATGAATAGGCCTACTACGCTGATGATTGTTTGGTTTGGCGAAGTAAAATTTTAAAATTTTAGCTTTAAGAATGAGTGAGTGTACTTTTTGTTTGCCTAATCTTTTGAGAACGACTTATACAACTATTTTAAACTCACATTTTGAAACCTCTTCTGGTCTAATTAGCCACTTTAAGCTTATGCAATGTATAAATTATCACACAAATTTGACTTTCAATTTCAATAGATCGTTTTCTGCAGTTTCAGGGCTCCCTTTACGTGGAGCTTTAGTTCATCATTCAGGTATCAACATATAAGTAAATTGCAGGTACAACTATACAAGTAAACATGAAAATTAAAATTTCTAAGCAAACGTAATACACTTATGCTATTTTCGTTCGCTATTCTAAGATTTTAAAATTCTACCCTTTTCAAAACTTCAGGTTGCTTACAAAGATGTCTATGAATTCTTATATAAAATTTTCCAAAATTGCTCTGCATTTTATATAATTTAAAACACTGCATGAATGAATGTGGGCTATTGTAATGCAATACTTGCAAGCAAACGTTTATACTTGCATGTAGTTCATAGTAGGTCTAAGTTCTGCTGTCTTGCGTTCATCTCAAAAGTATTCATGCCACAGTATATTTATACCCAAAAGCGTACATTAAAATCAACCATGCAACTGAAAGTACAACTATGTGCACTGTGTATGGCTGTCAAACACCATTTTTCGAAATCTACATAAATGAATAAAACGATAATTATATATAAACATAAACAAACAATGATGAACATAATCATAGAACGTAGGAATGCATGCATAAATAATTAACATCCATGTAGGCCTAGTAGCTTATCAATATGAGCTTTACAGTATTATAATACTGTACAAAGCTTATAATGAACAGTAGTAGAGCGGTACAACTATTAATTTCTAATAGAGCTTTATAAACAGAATATAGCTTCTATTTATAATGGTAAAAACGAATTCAATCATAGACAGAGACGTTTTATGTGAATCTCAATTTGGATATGGTAACGAATGTAGTAAAAAGTGAAACTATAGGGATATAGGAAAATTGTGAATTAACAATAGCTCGGGGATATGAGGGCTATATATTCTTTATAACCATTAAGAAGGCATGTGACAGGCTATAAAATGATGAAGATGTTAAACAGCTTATGAGAAATTGAATTTAACTTGAGATATAGAAGTTTAATTGTGAAAAATTTGTAAATAAAACAAAAGGCTGCTAAATACAATTCATTGTATTTCAACAAGTCTAATAATAAGATCGGCGTTATATACCATGGACTTGCCAGTAGGCAGTGCACTGAGAGAGAGAGAGAGAGAGAAAGGTAACTTTATTGCCGATATTAGTATTATCTTCTCGAAAGATATATCAGTTAAGAACGACCCCAAGATTTGAATCCGCACACACTCATGCGCGATCGGATATCTTATCGACAAAATGAAAATATTGGTTCAGTTCAAGCTATTTAGTAGTAGTCTAACCAAAATCTGACTTAAGAAAATGTGAAATTTGGACCTGCTGTCTAAACAACCACAATGAACTGTAGTATATCGTCTTTTAAATCAACATCTCAGCGCCGTTTAAAAATTTTTCTGACATTGAAATATTCACTATCCGTACTCAAACCATCCAGTCCTTTTCCTTCACTCAGTTAAGTCACTCAGTGATCCTTCAGTCTCTCATCCAGTCTCTATGACATTCTCTGATTGAATTTCCGTGATCTTTTCTTTCTCTTTTCTTCTCAAGGAATGTTTTTACAATGGTACGCTACGAGAAGATTACCTGGGAATCGAACCTAGAACAGCTCAATTCAATTAATTATCAGTCAATTAAAACAGCTTGACTTAATCTGCTGCTTTTACATTAGGGTAACTAAAGTTTACGCATGTTTGGAACATATCTCTTGCATACACCTTCATATTCACAAACTATATGTTAGAATGATGCTTGAAGAAGCTGAAGAAAAACAAGACCAATAGCTGACGATTCGAATCCACTTCTGACTGAATTCCTTAGAGGGATGAGACATAATAAGATTGGTCTTGTCTTTCTTCAGCATCTTCAAGCATCATTCTAACATGTAGCTTGTGAATATGAAGGTGTATGCAAGAGTTCCAAACATAAGTCACGTAAATTTCAGTTATTTCATGTAGGTAAGTTTCTTCATTCCTTTGTGCCATTTCTGAATATGAAAGATTTTTTATATGAAAGCAGTGATAATGACGAAGGACAATTGCTGTTTGACTGATGTTTTTCTGTTTTCAAAATTTAGTTTTTTCTCGCTGTCTGCAAGTACTCTTCTAATTAATTATCACATAGGCCTACACTCACTCTCAACACTCAATCGGTTACTCTACTTCCCTATTTTTTTAAATGACCTCATGAAAACTGACTTAATTCAGACATATTTATGGTTTGACATTTTGTATACAAATTAAGACAATTAGACCCCCTCTAAGTATATTATTCAGACTAATTTGAGTAACTAGCCATTGCAATTGAAGGAAGACGTAAGTTCCCTCTTCTACACTCAACCTTATTTATTATTTTTCTTTCTCACAAACGTTTTCGCTCGATTTCTGTCCCCCTAGCCTGAACATTAAATCTTCTTCTGTTCTTTTTATTTCCTTCTCTCCCTCTATCATTCTTTCAGGAAACGGCTCAACCTATTGTGAAGGGATTCATTAAATTGTTGATCAACGGAGTTTTCTCTATGGAGCGCAAATGTGGTTGTTACGAATATGTACATTAAAGCTGCCACTTATATATATATATATATATATATATATATATATTTATATATATATATATTTATACAATATTATTATTTATATATATATATATATATATATATATATATACAATTATACATATATATATATATATATATATATATATATATATATATATGTGTGTGTGTATATATATATACATGTATATATATATATATACATAATCATCATCATCATCTTCTTCTTCTCTTGAATCCCAGTTTAACTAGGGTCGGGATACGAAAAGACTGTCTCATATTGTCTCTGTCCTACATCAGTCCTCTATTTGAGACTTTTCCATTCGTTTAAATTTTTTTAGCAATTTCTAGAGTCTAGGCGCTCACCAACCGCATGCCCTTTCTGACGTTGGTGTGGATTTTAGTGCCTTATTCGCCTTCTACGACACTTCTACTGCACCGGTTGGTCAATTCTTCTAATAACATAACAACCCGGACAAAACAGGGGAAAATATATACATATATATATGTATATATATATATATATATATATACGTATATATATATATATATCTCTCTCTATATATATATATATACATACATGTATATATATATACGTATATATGTATACATGTATGTGTATATATATATAGAGAGAGAGAGAGAGATAGTTCTGCAAAGTGGCAGGTCCAAGGAATATTCCTACTAGAGTATGTTTTCATGCTCCATATAGAACACTTCATAAAGCAACGTTGGCAGACAACACATACATAATGTGTCTAGTATGTACTCATTGCACTATATATAATATTATACTGAATATCTGGCCTGGTAAAGAACTACCCTTCAAACACATGCACACGCTGGTTATTTGGCTAGAGTCTGGTTAGATGGTGGTACTGAGATACTTGTCACTGGTCTTCTTCTCCATGTATCCACATCCACATGTACCGCCTGACACGAGCAGGGGATTAGATCTACAGCATGCTCCGCACAAAGGATTAAGCTCCACTGCGACATGTCCCGACGAGCTCTATACGAGAATAGAATCCTTAGAATGCTGAATCCGCGAGAACAGGACATTGCTTTCATGAATATGACAGGTTGCTTAGTCCGTGATGTGAGCCTTAGAGGCAGATGACTGCATTTTTATTCTATGAATAAGTTTGATATTGTTACAATGAATTGGCTCAGATTGGAAAAATGGTTCCTCTGATGGTATGAGAGAGTCCCGAGCAATGGTTATGATATTAATCTAGAAATTATTATAATAAATCTTAGTTTAGCGACCGTTTAATGATAAATGAATATTTCCATAAACAATCCCACTGAAATTAGAACCAATGGTTTCCTGCAGAACAGTCAATCGTCTATCTACGCCGTCTAACCTACATATACACAACACAACTAAAGAAGCTTTATAGTAATAGTTTTACTAATAATTGGAAACTATAGGTGCACCGATTAATTAAATTGACGAGGATAACTTTCCTTTCTATTTTTGGACTTGCAATTGCATATATTCAATTGCATATTAGTACGTGCATTGTGAATATATTTATAAATGCAATATCTAGAGAATTAATTCAAAGAGTACATGAATATTGGGTCTCTCTATCCCTCACTGTGCTATCAATTATCTTGACAATGATATGTTACGTCTTGACTTTTTATCCTATGAACTTAGTTTAATATTTTACATAAATTATATTAAAAACAAATTCATTGTCGTGGTCTTTTCTAACTATATTTATTTAACACTCTATTTTCTTCCACCAATTTTTAAAATACACCCCATTTGATCATATTACTAATAGCTAAAGGCCCGAATATGATGCGCCTGGGGTAAAGCATAGAAGATGATATTTTGTATGCTCTACGACATTGGTGCGTGTTCGAATAGTATGACATATCTAAATGATAGATGAACTGGTACGCCTGACCAGAAAAATTTTATTTCAGCAACTCAAAAAATAAAATTAGGCAATACTTTTTTGACTTCTATCACGAACTGACCAACATGCAAAACCTCTATTCCGCTAATACCCTTACTTGGACTAAATACCCGGATTTTGGCTCCCACCGTTTATGGACTACTCTCTCCGCTCAGCTATTTTGATTTGGTTTCGCCGTGTTCGATATTAATGTTTAATTAATGTTTAATAGAGTATATCATTCTAAGACATCTCTATACTTTACAACAGTTACGGTAAACAAAATTATTATAGGCAACACTAGCACTCTAATCGTACAAAATGTTCTTGTTGTTGTTTTAAAATCACACGGAAAAACAATAATGGAGGCTCGTTTGAGTCATGGAACTTGTTCCAAGTAGAGAGCCTCAGCAGTGTGCCAATAGTTTAACTGTGAATAGAGTGAGTGCTACAGTAACCCATTTAAATATAAATCAGAAATTAAAAAATGACTAGTATTATTCAATTTTGAAGTTCTGCCTATAAGTTTTGATGAAAAATTGGAGACAGATCGAATTGAAGTAGACTGGATGCAGAAATTACTGGACTTTAACCTCTTACACACTGAGCTATTTAGACAGCATTTAGATAC
The DNA here is from genome assembly GCA_905160935.1 of Enchytraeus crypticus. Classification (NCBI taxonomy): domain Eukaryota; kingdom Metazoa; phylum Annelida; class Clitellata; order Enchytraeida; family Enchytraeidae; genus Enchytraeus; species Enchytraeus crypticus. The sequence goes on along the minus strand of CAJHZI010000208.1, from coordinate 1,077,038 downwards.
CAGTATCCTGAATTCAAAATCCACAGCGATCTTCTATAAGCCACTCCTTTAATTAGTTCTCTGAGGGGTTTTATGAACAAGGAAGGAAACATCGAAGCGGCCTACCAGAGTCTACGGTCTACTCGTCGAGTGTCATCTCTCGTAGATTTGCATAGAAAATCCACTGCTCGCTTTGAGTGCGGCTAAAAACTACTCTGAATAATTAACCAGCTCAAGTCGGAGTATAATTAAAGAAACACATCCTAGAGAACGATGTGTTATTTAATGGCGACAGAGATGTTGTTCTGGAAAGAGTGTTGCTGCTTGAAATGCATCAGAAATGTCGAGAGAAACGGTGGGTTACAGCCCACTTTAAGGTCACTCTTATTACCGTTATTACTGTTAACTACTGTTAACACTCTTATTACTGTTATTAAAAGCGAGCATATCGGTTTGGTTAACTAGATATATAGTTAGATAGATATAAGATTATATCTGACCACAATTGATCAATATTGGATTCAATAAATTAAGCAATCAATCAGAATTTTGAAGAGCTCACTATTTAAGAGTACTTCGTGATGCTTAATATTCAAAAGAGGAACGTGATGAGAGTTTCTTGGGAAGGAGGACGAAGATGATACTAAGTTTGAACAGATATAAAGCTTCAAAGGTGAAGAATTGCAAAGTAAAGGAGGCCTTCAATAAAAGAAAAGAACTAGCAACAATATATAATGCACGAAGAAAAGATTGTATGAACTTTGGTGTGGACGACACTGTTGTTAGGCTGTGAAACATGGACGGTAAAAAAGGAGGATATTCTGAAACTGGAAAAGTACGAAATATGGTTTTTGACAGAATGGAAAATATGAGATGGACTGGCAAATTGCAAACTAAGAAATGCTAAATGTGGTCGCCAGAAATAGTTAATAAGTATTAAGAAATAGAAAGAAGAGTTGGATAATTCATATTCTATGAGAGTAGATTAATTAAAAGTAGTAATTAAAGGAAGAACAGAGTGGAAGAAGGTTCGGGGAAGACCAGGGCGTAGGATGCTGGTTGATTTGATTGATTTAATTTTTTTAATTTTATTTTTTGTTTTGTTCTGTTTGTTTCTGTATATTTGCTCTATAATGGTGAATAAATAATATGTTATTTGCCAATATGAGAAAATCAGAAGATAAATATACATATACGTGCGTGTGGAGGAGTAATGTCAAGGATCTGTCAATTGGCAGTACTGAGAGAGAAAGAGAGAGACTGAGAGGGAGAGAGATGTCACCTAATCATTTTAGATGTTTTAATAGTTGCAATATAATTTGACTTGACCTATTCTTCTCTCCCCCCAACACTTTTAAATTTTAAATTTCGCACATGGTTTCACTGTTAAAAAAAAAAAAAAAAATGAGTGCTCTATTTAATGAAATGTGGGACAAAGATTTAAACTTAATTGACTGTGACTTAAAGGGATTTAGCAATACTACTTTGCTTTAAATCGATCTGAATTTGATAAAAATGAAGTTAAGACGGTATTCCAATCATTCTTACAGAGAATGCTTTAAATGGCGTGTACTGCAAGAAGATCACATGTGCGTTCATTATGCACTCAAGACAAAGTTTTAAACATATTTGATTCTGATGTTTCAGTGGATATGGTCAATACTGCTTTGCTTTATTTCGATCTTAATTTGATAAAATGAATGCGAGGAATGACTTCTTTGATAGAACGCCTGGAATGGAGCGTATCACACGAAGATCACATGTAAGTTCATTATGCAGTCAAGGAAAGTTCACACACTCAGGATTCCCCGTATGACTAAATGTTTACACCTTTTCAGTCTGAGACTTCTGAGAGTTTTTGTTAGTGATGAGTAACATAATTCTATACGATAGTGATCTATATTTAAGTAAGGGTCTTCTTCAGTGATGAGTACCCTACATGTATATGCCATAGTGATCTATATTTAAGTGAGATATACATGTATTATATCCATCCTAATATACTGAATGTATATTTTCGTGATGTATGTCGAGACTGCTTTGCTTTTAAAATATGAGGAGCTTTATTGTCAGATTTACGCGTATCCAGAAGACGGATGTAGCTTAAATTTCGTTATTTTGGCTTTTATTAAAAGCTTATCTAAGTTTTCAACCCAGCTTAAAGGAAATCGCCGTCATACTGGCAGAAATAAAACAAGAAGATGTTGAATTGTTTTATGCAGTATTATGGCTCGTTAAGTTGCGCTGTCATCTCATTGTAAGAGATTAACTGAAAGATTAGAAAGCTTAGCAGAAAAATTGCGCCATGGGCGATGCAGTGCATCAAGCACTCATGCAATTATCTTTACTAATGATGTAAATAATAGCTGTATGATTCCAATAATGGGCTATATTGGCCGTTTCTTTTACAATGTGAGACAGTTGGAAGTATATTCTATTATTATATGACAGCTCTCAACTAGGAATTGTCAGCGAAATGACAAGTCCGTAGCTCAAATTCCTTCTCAAAGGTTGCTACTGTAGTCGCTAAAGACCATCTGCCATTATGTGTTATATAATTATATTGAAGTATTTGTTAATAATTATGAGTGTCTCAATAGCATAGGGGTAACGTCATGAAGTTTTAAATGACAGATCCTGTGGCGAATTGAAACCTCGTGGGTTCGAATCCCGGTCGCGCTTATCTGAGAGTAAAATCTAGGACATTCACTGGACTGGTTACACGGATAATGAACAAAATTGCCTTACGGATTTAACTTGCGGTATTAAAAGTGATAGATATCAACGTAGGTGATCATTTCACTATAATGTGTGTTATTATTATTATTATTATTATTATTATTATTATTATATATCGTGATAATAGCAAATTTAGATGAAATAATTTAGTGGTCTACCCGTGTTGTGTCCGGGTTGCTGAAGAATGGACCAACGGTGGACTGCACGTGTCGTAGACGTCGACAAAGCACTTAGATCCAAACCAACGTCAGGAAGGGCATTCGGTTGGTGAGCGCTTAGGCTCTTGAAAATGTTACAGAATTTTATAAAAACCCGACCCTAATTTAATTGAGATTCAAATGAAGGTGATGATAATGAAGATGATGATGATGATGATTAAGATGATGATGATGATGATAATGATGATGATGATGATGATGATAATGATGATGATAATGAGGATGATGATGATGATGATGATGATGATGATGATGAAATAATGTAGTAGTACAGCTGTGACCAACAAAATAAAATTCAACATAAAATATGTGAGTGACAGTTATATTACTCGCTGTAGAATTTAGATCCTGCCATTCTACTGGGTAGGGCTATTCTAGAGATATCCTAAATATCAAAATTTTTCTAAAAGTCTAAAGCAATCGTTTTTGATGAACATGCCTGAGATAGAGATAGAAAGATATATATATATAGGCCTATATATATATATATATATATATATATATATATAGGCCTATATATATATATATATATATATATATATATATATATATATATATATATATAGAGAGAGAGAGAGAGAGAGAGAGAGAGAGAGAGAGAGAGAGAGAGTATGTGTGTAAGATAGGGTAGGAGAGAGAGAGAGTTAGAGTAAGAGAGAGAGAGAGAGACAGAAAGTAAGAGAAAGAGAGTAAGAGAGAAAGAGAGAGAGATATAGAGTAAGAGAGAGAGAGAGAGAGAGAGAGAGAGAGAGAGCGAGAGAGACGGAGAAAGCTGTAAATGATTTCCTCTATTCATTTCTCCAGTTGTACCTTTTGTTGTATTGTTTATTTTATTTAGCAAAAGAAACCCCAGCAATTTAAAATGCCTCGAACATCTAAACAGACTCATCGATCTAAAGAGACGAATAGTCACAGAGTGCAAAAGACCAATTGAAAGAAAGAAAACAGGTCGCTAAAGAGAGAATTTAGAAAGAGATTACGATAGAAATACAGAGCTACAACATGGAAGTGTTATCTCTAATAAAGAACAGCTTCACGGCGGATAATGTTAATTCAATATCTAAATATTATCAACTCGGTAAACAAACCGGAAGTGGCGGACCGGAAATGGTGTGGAAAATTTACGAAGCAACTGCGGTTAAAGATAAATCGGTAAGAAATTCTGATCATATTTATTTAGAGAATTAATCTTTAAAATATTTAAAAACTTGATTATTTACTGCTCATAATTTACATGTAGTCAACATTTTTATACTTTATGCATTGGTTAATTATCGATCTAGTTTCCACGGTTTCCATCCTTCTCGTGACACTGTACAAAATGAAAATATTAGCTCGGTAATCGAGTGTTAGATTTAATTTATCACTGTATCATGATATTCGTAAATGCACATATAGGCTTTCAGGTTCGCACAAATACGACTGCTAGGATCATAATCAAATTTGTTTAACCATCTACCATGGTGAGATTGTTCGATGCATTTTTATATAAAGCGCACGCATGTTTTTCAAACGAATTGGTACTACTCAAAATACTTCGCATATATGCAAGGAGAGGAGAAAACTAAATCTGATATTAACAGAATTAGCGTGACTGTATTCCATTAGAACATTTAAGAAAACGTAACGTAAAATATTATACAATGGCGTACAGCTGTGCATAGAGCATGCTCGAATTGTCTGTTGTTATGTCAGTTTTCAACCAGGTATTTCTGACATTATCAAATGCGCCAGTAGAATCGTTGCGCTTAGCATTCCTTAGAATATACCAGCTTACTGAGTACTACGCTGAGCATTTTGCATACGTGCAAAGGAGAGTCGACTACTTTGGTATTAAATAATAATTATAAAATCTTATTAATTATTATTAAATTTGATATTATATTATAATAGATATATTATTCAGTAATAAATATAGGCCTATATAATATTTATTTATTAATTGTTATATATATTATATATTATTTTACATTTTGTACAGGTGATTATAAACAATGTGGAAAGTTTTAAATAAGTTAAACGCACATTGATGACCATCTGTGGAAATATCTAACAACCTTAATATCGCACTTCTAACTAGTCATACTATATGTAGTTAAGTCAATTGTTCACTTTCTCATTTTTTCAACGAGAAGATTGTTGTATTCGTATGGAAGTTAATTTTAACATAATAGATTTCAAAATCTTGATAGTTGAATTCTACCGAATCGCTCTAGATATTCTTGAAATGTGAACTTCAATGTGAACTTCAATGTGAAGAATGAGAAATGAGAACTTTTATGTAAACTTCAATGTGAAGAATGAGAAATGTGAACTTCAAGCTCGCATCTCTACAATGACGTCGAGTTTGTAAACGTTTGTAAATCTTTTGAAATCCTGAAATATTTTTGCTACAACAACTCAATTAATGTATGTCAGGACGCGCCTTACATATACTGTATATATATATATATATATATATATATATATATATATATATATATATATATATATATATATATATACCTTCAACATTATCGCTAAATGATGCAGTAGACATATATAATCCAGTAACGTACTTTTTCTTTGGTCTGAAAGTTATGCCTTGAGCTTATTGATCAGGTGAAAAATTTGCTACGAACTTACTATAGCCTTGCATGGAGCACAACTACATTTATTTTTCAATGCAGTGAAACACAGCTGATGTGTAGAACGAGGGCAAATCTAATACCATTAGTCTACGACTTAAGTTTAGAGAATTATTTTCACGACACCTGAGACCGAAGATAATTCTCGTTCAGCGTTTTTATTGGCAACGAGAGACTTCATTGCGCATCTTGGCTGAGGTTTTCTTTTATAAGAATGTTGAGTTTTGTGAAATCAAGGTTTTCACAAATGCCTTAATAACAGGGTGCATAAATAGCTTGCAAATATTAAACTGGTAAATCATCTAACATTCCTAATCTCGGCATGCCTTTGCCTCTATATCCTTCCATTCTGCCTTCTATGACCTCTTTTATTAGACTTTCCCCAATTAGAATCTGTCCTATCCAACTCTTTTATTTATTTCTTAATACATTCATCAACTGTTGATAAATGTATTGAGTATCTAACCGACTTCGCCACTGGCTCCAGCCAGTTACGAAGTCGGTAAGATACTCGATCGCGGATCACTATGTACGTGGTTCAAATCCTGGGCTTGCCCGCCACTGACACAGCTTTCGAATGAGGAAACTGGCGTTAACCTTAGCTTTTTAGCTTAGCTAGGTCTATCTGTTCCACTAGCTTAGCTAGTGTCTATCTGTTCCAACTCTCTCCAGAACCTCCCCACCTCAGCGTCTATGTTCTGAAAAATTTTGAGAACCCTAATATCCGAGTGCTCATAACCACAAGGTAACGTCATGAAATTTTAAGGGAGCTAAGATATGTTGAATTAAATTTTGTTCGATTCTCAGCTCTGACTGTTTAAAAGAATATCGGATATTTACATGTTACAGTGCCTTCAAACATCAACTTGATGGAACACTAAGAGAGATGGAATTGGTATCATTCATGGTTTAGCTGTTAGGGATAGCCATTGGTCAATAAAGTCGACAAATAATAATTCAGCATTTGTAAGAAACCTTGGGAAAATCATTGCGGACTATTGGAATTATTGTGTTCTGTTCACCAATGGCTAAATTTTTACGTAGAGTAGTTGCTATGCATCCTTAGAAATATTGCAACAAATACAATCAAAATTTGTAGCAAATTAAAAGCCAATCTGTGCATCTATTGTATAATGAGACGTAAGTGGACATTCAAAATCTCAATGGTAATATTTTACTCAGAATCTCTGGCAATTTTAATCATCTCACTTCAGCTAATTGAGAATTATGAAGTAAATGAAATATTTCTACTGTTTTCAGGAAAATCGACCCCGCTGCGACTAGGGTGGTTATTGGATGATGATCTTTGTAGAGGAACGGAATAACATTGACTCGTTTAAGAAGATTTCAAGGATTGCGCCAGGCTAGAAGGATTAAGCGAGTAGTAGAGGCATAAACTTTTGAAGGATTCTGCGAAAATAATTTTTGCTGTGTCTTTAAGATGTAGCTGCTACCCCGAATTTAAGTGGTACAATGCACAGGCTACTATGAGAAGAGAAAATAGCTGATGTGCAATTTTTATTGTCAAAAAGAATATTGAATCTTAAAACAGAAAAAATGACTGACTAAAATCATATAATGTGATCGAAATGATTTGATTAGTTTGTAAATCTAGTTTGATATGTCTCCAATTCATCCTCATATAATGTCAATATCTGAATTTATAGCATGCAATATTACTACATACATGTATTCTCATTTTAAGTCTACATTTAAAATATAACAATAACAGGTATTAAATCGGAATTTACAGTGAAGAGTGGAGGCGTTATATACCATGGACCTGTCAGTAGGCAGTGCACTAAGGGAGAGAGAGAGAGAGAGAGAGAAAGAGATGGAGAGAGAGAGAGAGAGATAGTGGAATGTTCAATCATGTGATAACAATCGCATTGGATACCACATGTTTAAACCAATAGGCTATTTAGTCCATTTAACGTGTAACGTGTAACGTTTAGTCCATTTTCCGTGTAATGTTTACTGCTTTAAAATGGCTAAATGGTTAAAATGGGGTATTGGCCATAATTCAGCATGCTAACGGTTGCAACTAAAAGGATAGCCAATAGTAAATAAGTAATCCATTCCTCTTCATAAAACCGTATTGCTATTGCTTCACATCGGATATCGACAACATATTTCTTACTACAAATGCTACTGTTCACATTATCCGGCACTCTATTCATCTCTCGGTTGTCTATTTTTAAATTATAATCGTCTACTGGTTGCAACAGACACTGATGTATTTCGGCAGCCGAGGCTTATATGTCCATTTATCAGCTGTCTTATCCGTCGTCACGTACTTTGAAAGTGGACCGAGCAAGGGGCGAACCATTATTTATGGTTCGTTGATTGAAAAAAAGATTCCTTACCAGAATACTAACCAGCAAAATTGCAGAGAGGGAGACCGTCGGAATAACGTGATTTCGGTTTTAATAAATTATCTGAAATTTACAGCAACAAATCATAGAAATGAGCTTCAATGAAATTTATCGATGATGTTATTTACCTGTAGTTTTGCACATTGAGAAAATAGATAGACATGCTGAAAGCGTGCTTGTAAAAATAGAATAAAAATAATACTAACAACAATTAATAACAGTAATAGTGTTAATAATATTAATAGTAGTTATTATTATAATAATGATAATAATAATGCTCGTTAGAGTGAAATGATCAACTATATTGATATCCACCACTTTTAGTGCCACATGTTTAAACCGTTAGGCTTTTGTAGATATCTCGTGTATTTCGTGCAACTATTCCGTGAATATCCGATATTTTACTTTCAGATCAGTGTGGTCAGGAATCGAACTTATAGGAGTTCAATTCACCCCAGGATCTGCCATTTAAATGCTTCATGGTTACCTGACGTCTCTAGCCACTGCAATTGAGACATTCAAATTTTTATATGGAGAGTAACATGGAAACGAAAGCGAAAGATGATGTTAATTGTGTGCAATGAAAGAGAAAGATGATTTAAGGTAGGGCCTGCGTGCAAGACAGTGGTGTAGCCAGGATTTATTCTTGAGTTCTGAACTTTAATCATGATGATCACTTTGAACTTTAATCATGGTGATCACTTTGGAGGTGGAACAGACTCTAAGCTATTTATGCACCTATATTTGATCTTAATAATAATTTTACACTACATGTTGGGGTACGGCATGTTCCCCCTCGTTACAACACGTCACTACATATAGAGCTTCAGTTCAATCCTGTTGGTGAAATTTATGGGTAAATTCAAAGTTAAGAAAAAAAACTTTACCCTAGGATAAGTGACACAAATTCTAATAAAGAAATAAACATTTAAATATAAGTTTAAGGTCTTATACTATGTACACTGATAGCATGCAAATTTTGCATTCAATTGATAAAATTGAATAATTATATATTAAATTTTTAAATAACATGTATATCAGTGTTCTAATAAATATAATCGAAGAGAATAAGAATTTCACGACATTTTCTCAATGTTACTCTACATGTATGCTAATTTACTCACATCTCTGTCATATATCTGGGCTACTCTATGTTACTTACTCAATGCTACTCAATTCTGTTCAATGGTACTCAAAGCTACTTAATGCTACTCAATGCTATTCTATGTTATTCAATGCTACTAAGCTGTTCAATACAACTAAATGTTAAACTGTGCTACTTAATGCTACTCTATTCTACTCTATGCTACTAAATGCTACTCAATGCTACTCAATGCTACTCTATGCCACTCTATGAAACTCAAATGCTACTCTATGCCATTCTATTCAACTCAATGCCTCATAATGCTACTCAATGCTACTCTATGCTACTCAATGCTACTCTATGCTATTCATTGCTACTTCATGCTACTCAGTGCTACTCTATGCTACTCTATGCAAATCAATGCTACTCAATGCTACTAAATGCTACTCAATGCTACTAAATGCTACTCAATGCTACTCAGTGTTATTCAATGCTACTCTACACCACTCTATGAGTCTCAAATGCTACTCTATGCCATTCTATGCAACTAAATGCCACATAATGCTACTCAATGCTACTTAATGCTAATCAACGCTACTCAACGCTACTCTATGCTACTCTATGCTACTCTATGCTACTCAAGTCTCTATGTCGGTCATGCCGGTCGAGTGATCAAAATTTGTAAATTCACTTTCGAAATTTCGCTTAGCCGAAGTCATGGTTTTCCATAACCCTTGACCAACACGTAAGCCCACTTTAACGTTCTGGACTGAGATTACGATTTCAATCTTTTGATCCGTGATTCGGGCTCTAGCGATTTTGCATTAAAAGCAGAATTCCAATTATTATAATCGTACTAATAGAGGTTAATAATTATTTTACAAAATTATTAAAGTAATTTATTTACAGAATGAATAAATAAATGAATTTCAATAAATAAGCAATTCAAAGACAGCTACTAAATATATAGATGACTTGTACTTGTATATCTGCTACTCATCATTTATCTTCATAGTCATAATGCATAAGAGAAATTGACTCCGCTTACGTTTAAAAAATAATTCAGCAATTATACATTTTTATTATTTCTGTTATGCTACAAATTTGTTTGCTTGCTGTGTTCGCCTGTTCTTCTTCTCTACTTTTTTCTTTGAATATGTTGCTTGTTTCCACAAAATAAATACACATAAATATCCCTATTGCAATGTAATTTTCTCTATTGAGACTAAAGGGTTATCATGTTGTATTTAGTTAAGTACCTTTATTTCGTCAATTCATTGCAATAGAATTGTATGATGTCGAACAGTAATTTTAGTTGCCAGCTAACTGTGAAAGATTCTGTTGTATGGCTGATAAGCTGTGATATAAGATTAAAGAGGTAATACGTTCTGCAAGTAATTTTCAGTAATTTAGGGCTGAGCCGATGGCTTGTTAACTTGTTTTTCGACAGTGGATTAGTAGGTGCAGGGTCAAATCCTGTTAATTTAAGTATAAAAGAATATATAAAGTATAATTTAGCTTTTTTACAAATTTAAAATACCATCTCATTATCTCTAGTTTTCTAGGAAACAACAGATTCAAGGTGAATATTCATTCTCACAATCTGCTTTCTTCAACACTATGAAGCACTCTTTTACATTCGGTAAATTAAATCCTGTCACTGAAGCTCCCGTTTTATTTAATTAATTTATATCAATATTGAACTAGTCTTTATATTTTTTAAAATGTGTTCTGTTGTCTGATTTATCCTTTTCAGCTGCTGAATAGTCGCCCCTCATCGCAAGCATAATCAAGATCATCCACCCCCTAGGGCAACGATTCAAGCAACCACTCCCCCTATTCTCCCCATTTCCTCATCGCTTTTCCACTTCCACCACAGTTTTTAAAGCTCAGTAACTTTTCGTCTTCCACCTATATTTCTAATTTTAAAAAAGCTAATGTTAACGTCAGTTTTCTCAATCGAAAGCGAGGTTAGTGACGGGCGAGCCCAGGATTTGAACCCCGCACATACTGATCCGCGGTCGAATAACTAACCAACATCGCCACTGGTTCCAGCTGAGACAACTTGATGAGACAACTTGATGAGACAACTTGTTAACATTGTCTGAACGCCCTTGAGCAGAAGTAAAATTGCTTTATTCTGCTCCGATTGATCTGTTTAAAAAGAGACAAAACGAAAGAAAAATTTGGGAATAAAATAATGAGCTTAATAGAATAATAATGAGAGGAATAATATAATAATAAAATAATACAAGAATAATATATTTTATATTCTAATATAACATTATGTACTTAAATTATGAATCTTTCTAGGAATCACTAAAATCGATTATGTTTTGATTGCACTTAACGAGGAAAACGTTCTAAAATTGAAAGCTAACAAAATAATGTAAATAACAATAATAACCTCAGACAATTTCTATAGCGGTATCATAGACGGCATCCCGTTTTCGAGACTTCTTTTATAGGTTGCTGGCAGGTTGTTATTAATCCATTAGATGGTTAATCATATATTTGCTATTGATATCGCCAATAGGCAGCACGCTCCTATACAAGATTAACCTTCCATGGGCCTAAGGGGATATCCATCTTTACTTGACTAATCTGGACTTTGAACCCAGGCCACTTGTATCCGAGCGAACACTTTAGCCGCTATACAGTATCCACTCTTAGATTGCCATGATGCTTGATGACTGAAAATTTTCCAGTTGTCTTGTCGCGATACGGATTCTCATTGCTGTAGCAATTTGTTCCTCTAACAGAACTACATCTTGTCAATTCGATTAAATGTCATCTAATTTTTCCTGTGTCTACAGTTAGACTGGAAATAGATATTTCGATGATTTCTTATCTGGGCTGTATCGTTTTTATTAAAATATTACATTTTCTCTTCTACCTAAATCTACATGTAAAACGAAATCAGTGTTTGAAACGTTTTTGTGCATTATTCGGAAACAAAGCTTGATAGCCCAAGAACTTCCTTACTAGCTAAATATCAGTGGAACAGTTGAACTTTCTAGAAATTAAATTGCTCTTTCTTTAGAACTCGCTACAATTTTTATCACTGCGTGTTGTCAAGTATCAATTGGCTTGCGTGAGAAGATCGCGAAAGAGAAATTAAGGGCCAATGGAGTCTTAGTAGCCGTTTAATTTACCTTTTACTCTACGTTAGTACTTCTCAACCTGTTTCATCATTAGTATTCACTATATTCTTGCAGTGTCGCCGCAGTGTGCGGAAAAGAAATGAGACAAATATTTTGGAAGTCTTTATTCGGGGTGGGGCAAACTAGTGGAATTAAAATTTATTTTCAAAACTACATGTTGCAGGCTATATATGACAAATACAATATCGAAACGAATCACTAGTTCAAGTTTGCGTAGATCCATTTAATGTGCTTAATCTAGTTGGAGCCAGTGGCAATGTCGGTAAGATATTCGACAGCGGATCAGTATGTGCGTGGTTCAAATTCTGGGATCGCCCGTCACTGATATCGCTTTCGAGTGAGATATACTAACGTTACCTTTAGCTGTTTTATCGTAATTGTACGTAATTGCTATTTATGAGAAAGGATATTTACATCTTATCTTCCATTTGGCTGGGCGCTGCAGGAGAGAATGTTCTATTTCTAGAACATTCTTTGCTCTTTATTGAACTCTTTCTTCATCTATCTATTCGCGGACCGGTGTTAAAGGGCCGAGACATCGCATTGGTCCGCGATTGAAAGGTTGAGAACCATCTCTTTACATGTGAAGCGCATTAGGCTTCATAAGTCAAAGTGAGCATCATTAGCTTCATTAGGGGTTATAGTAATAGTGCCGCTACAAGTGATAATCTCTCTATCTCGTCCTTGGACAAATGTTGTTAATGGCGAATAATGTAAATTACACAGTATTTATAGTAGGCATTTAGACGTACATCACACAAAGAGAGCCATACTTAAACAATATGACTTATCAATGAACATACATGTATCCTCTACATGTATTAGTCACCTATTGATCACCTACATGTATTAGTCACCTATTAAGTAAAAGCTTTAAAAAAGCTAATGTTAACATCAGTTTCGTCACTCGAAAGCGAAGTCAATGACGGGGTAGCGCAGGATTTTAACCCCGCACATACTGATCCGCGGTCGAGTATCATACCGACATCGCCACTGGCTCCAGCCACATGTATGATGTTAGTCACAAATTAACACTTGCGTCGTACCAATATTTATTACGTCATAGCAAAACGGTATGACATCTTATCAAATGCAAACATCCAGTACAGCACAAGCTTGCTGCATTGCCACCAGATAAACGGGCTTAGGGAGTGTTTGCTGGGTATATACCGATAAAGGAAACATAACACGGTGGGCTGTATGACGCAACGAACAGGAAATTACCTCATCAATCAATCCAGTTATCAAACTAGGTTTTATATATGTAAAGCCACCTTTGTTCGACATATTTGAAGGTTTTAATATGATGGGATTTTATATGTCACGATTTCTATTGTGAACATTTCTTACAACATTTCCTCTAATCCTTTACATATAAAGTATGGCATCTGACACACTTTCTATTTTCTGAACTATGGTTAACTGCTTCTTCAGAAACATTTTTCGATACGGCCGATTAAAACTTACGGTCTGTTTTGTAGTAACCCGACACAACCCTTGCACATCCTGAATTTTCCCTTATTTATTAAAACTTCCATGCGAGCACGTCACTTGTGAATCACCCAAGATCTGTAATCCCACAAGAATCACACATGTAAATTATGTGCTATTTATGGCAAATAGATTTCTTCTTCGGTCTGGAATTTTTCAGTTCACCTGGTTTTGTATGAGCGAAAAATTAGTGTACTCTGTGTTGTAAGTTGAGTTTATCGTAAAGAATTGGCACTTCAAGCCTATAACTTGTTTTAAAACAATGAGAACTTACGTATTGCTCTTCTTAAAGTTCAAGATTTATTAGTCTCTCTTTAAATGTAATGCTCACTTATTGATTTAAAAAATTAGAATTTGATCAATTTCGAATGACATGAAGTCATGAAGCAAGTTATATAGTTCATATTTCTTTTACATGACAATTAAGCATATTATGTGAACCAAAGTCCAAGGTTTGACCCTGATAACGTCTTCCTGGTGGTCCGATAAGAGGCGTTAAACTGAATATTATACAAATTATACCAAAAAGTAAATTTCTATGTACTGTAGAAATGATAATATCAAATAATTTCAGATTTGGGTTATTACATGTAAATTTTACTGAATATTCTGACTTTTACTCATGTGCGGAATAGTAATAGTGTAACTAGGGTTGCTTCAATAAAAAATTTAAATTAACTAAATTTGTTACAAATAAATTTATTATTTGTTATTTATTTATATTTATCTGTGTTATTCAGTATTTACATGCGACTAGGTTGGTTTGTGTCTTTCTATATTTAGCCTGTGACCTGGTTGTTGAAGAATAGACCAACCGCGAAATACATGTGTCGTAAAAGGCGACAAAGCAATAAGATACAAATCAACTTCAGAAAGGGCATTCGGTTGATAATCGCATAGGTTCCAGAATTTGTTATCAAATTTTTTAATCCCGAATCTCCTTGAATCCCGAATTTCCGAATTTTTGATTTTTCTAATCCCAAATTTCCTTGAGTCCTGTTCAACTGGGATTCAAAGAAAGATGATGACGATGGTATTTTAAGTTTTACTAATTATTTTCTTAATTTAGCTTATATCCACATTGCACAGAAGACAGCTTCGATATTCATATTCGATAAGAAGATAGCGGATAAGCTTCATCGACCGCGGCGAAGAGAGGCCGTGTCCGAAATGTTGAGAAGGGACGTCCGGCTCCTGGGTCGATTAAAGCATCAGGGGATACTCCGGCTTGTTCACCCCCTCGAGGAATGCAAGTTAGAAATGTCTTAATATGATTTAAAGCAAATAAAAGTCAACAATAAATCAGGCAAAGAGCCAGTTATCAAACAATTCACTCAGTCAATCAAATAATCCATAAATCAGTCAATCAATCCATAAATCAATCAATCAGTATACAATCAATCAGTTAATCCATCAATCATATGATAAACATATCTGAGCGATATATAATTCCATATTTTCGATAAATGAAAAAGAAATAAAAATATTACTAATTGAAAATTACATATTGCATTCTCTCAAATGCATTGACTATGAAGACAGAGCATATACACCTTTAGTTTAAGAAAAAAATTAAGAATATCAACAAGCCAATACATACTATTTGAGCTCTTTTGTAATTTTTTGCATTTTATTGACATTAATTTATGTTAAAAAGTGTCAATAAAATGCACAAAAAATTATTGACATTTATTTATGTCCCCTTGTTGGGTCCGGGTCGTTTGAAGAATTTGTCCAACCGGGGACTGCACGTGTCGTAGAAGGCGACTAACGCACTAAGATCCATACCAACGTCAGAAAGGGCATTCGGTTGGTGAGCGCCTAGGCTCCAATAATTGCCACAAAACTTAAACGAATTGATAAACTTCTCCCGACCCTGGTTAAACTGGGATTTAAGGGAAGATGATGATGATGATGATTAACATTTATTTGTGTAATCTGTACATTGCGTATTTTCTGCGGTAAGATTTCTGATTCTAAACTAATACATTATTATTAACATAAACATATGTTTTAAAATCATTATTTTATCATCATTGCTGTTATTAACTTAAACCTATTTGGTATTTTAACTGCATAGTGATGAGATAGAAGTTTTTAAAAACCCTGTAGCCAATAATTTTCCAATTCCGTATTCTCTCTGCTTTAATCTCTTTGCTGTAATACATCTGTTGTTAACGATTACGTGCAACCTTCTGTTGATATCTTCTTACTTTCTTAGTCACTCTTCATTCAACAAACAAGCTAACACGAGTATGTATTGAATATGGTGGCTAAATTAATTTCTTAAATGCCGTAAATAACTCTTATGGAATACGAAAAGTGTTTTTATTACATAATAATTAATAATATCAGATTAATATTTATATAATTAAATAGTTTTAATATAAAATTTAATTGTAATCTGATTTAACTATTTTATGTTTTTCATTGTTGCAGTGACAGTCTAGCTTTCGCTTCAGAGACGATATTGGGAACTCTAGCAAATATTCTCGGTGTTCAAGAAAAAATTCCCAGCAGTTCAACAGAATCCAAAGTAAAATATCTCTTTACCCCGTTTATTTTTGGGTTATTCATCTATGCCAAGTGAATGTTGAGGATTTCACTTTCATATATACGGGTAGTAGGAACAATTGCGAACTCATTTGTTCGTTTTAAGTTTAATTCTGCCAGATGGCAGGTGCTCTAAGTATATAATATTATTTAAATTAATCAATCCATCTCTATAACACCCAATGATGAGCACAGCGTGCTACCGTAGATCAAAAGAATTAATATTATTAAATTGAACACGATCATTTTGAATTTAGAAACATGCAGAAAGATGATGATGTAGTTTTTTGCACCAGTGTTTAAGTTAGTCGGCTCTTGCGATAAGATTCAGATTCAGTAGGTCTATTCTCAAGGATTCAGCATCCGTTACTGATCACTCTCAAGGTCACTAATCACACTTAAGATCACTGAATACTCTCAAGGTCACTCTTAAGGTCACTGATTACTCTTAATGTCACTCTCAAGATCACTATTACTCTCAAGGTCACTCTCAAGGTCCCTTATTACTCTCAAGGTCACTCTCAAGGTCCCTGATTACTCTCAAGGTTACTCTCAAGGTCCCTGATTACTCTCAAGGTCACTCTCAAGGTCCCTGATTACTCTCAAGGTCACTCTCAAGGTCCCTGATTACCCTCAAGCTCGTCTATGCTGCAATTACTGAAGCAAATGCGTTTTTAAATGTTACATTTTCACATGCCTTTGTTAATTTTAACTGCCTTTAGTAAACACAGCTATTTCGATATGTATATTCTATGTGTGTCTATAATGTGATTATACATGTATATATATATATATATATATATATATATATATATATATATATATATATATATATTTAAATATAAATGTAAACATATGTACATATAATATCTTATATCATGGCTATGTTATTATTATTTAAAACTTTTCGTATATATACCTTTTATCTATTTACTAGTCATGTAAGTAAACTACAAATTTATTTTATGCGATTGACGATAAGTGTAATCACAGCCGTAGACATTTAGTTATTTGCATTCCAGTGTTATACACTAAATATTTCATATATTCTATTTGACAGGAGCGGAAGTTTACGGATATAGAAATCAAATGCGGTATTTTGCAGGTAGGTCTCAGGATTTTCTCTCCTGTATTATTATTGGCTACAAAAAGATATTGAATTTTAATAATCTAACATTATTTCGATCGTGAAATTGTAATGACTCTACATGATTTCATAATTTAGATTTGCAAGTAAACGATATTGTACAGTAAAGGCTGGTAAAGAAAGCTAAGGTTAACGTCAGTTTCCTCACTCGAAAGCGATATCAGTGACGGGAGAGCCCAGGATTCGAACCCCGCACGTACTGATCCGCGGTCGAGTATCTTACCGACTTCGCCACTGGCTCCAGCCAATTAAGTAGAATTCATATTTATGAAAATGTTATTATTTCGAAATAAAGTCTAAGTAGCATCAAGTAAAAGAGTTAATCATATTCCCGTGGGTCGATCCCGGCTGATCTGATAGTAAGATCTTGAGTATTCGTATACTGTGTAACTGGTGACGGTCCAAGTTGCCTAATGACTTTTACAAGTGCAGTGAAGGTGATGGATTTCTTCTTGTATTTTTCACTTTACGATGTGATTCAGTTTCAATTTCAATTTTCGTTATTTAACTGTCGCTAATGCTTCCATTAAATATTTTCCCCATGGATTAAATGGTAACTAATCCATCTAACTGAGGAAGGTAACGGGAAACCACCTCAGAAGCCATATTTTTCCTAAGCTATAGGCTACATAAGGTATGAATAAGTATAGACTATGTCAAGGGATTAACTTGTTGATCAAGGAGTGCTCTTACAGAGCGAGAAAACAGACTTTAGGTATGAATATGTACCTTGAACCTGCCTCTGGGCAGTGCACTGAAGAAGAAGAATGCTGCCTTTTTCCTGATCGTTTTCTGCTTTTCTCATGATCGGATCAAATTTCTTTCAGTCTTTCTCAAATCATTCTCTCTCTCTCTCTCTCTCTCTTAGTGCACTGCCTACTGGTAGGTTCATGGTACATATCGCCTCCTGGTACATAAGGGTAAACAGGATAGTCTTCTCAAGGATTGACGCCCTCTGCTCGGTAAATGTCAGTCAAAGCTGAGGAAGGCACAGGGGACCCACCTCGTCAAAAAGCACATCCCCAAAGAAAAATAATGGTATATCACGACAAATCATTCAATATAAAATATTTAATGTGCTAATAGTTAGATAATATGCTAAAAGTTAGAAAAGATCAGAGCGTGACAAGTCAAAGCTAGCAGACATATTGTTTGGATACGACTGTGTTTAGATATCAGACGCACTCTCATATCTTCACAACACTGAGCGAATGATTCATCTGAACGTTTGTCCAAGCAGCGTAGTGGTTACCGTGAGGGGTATATGGAAACTGGCTTGCTTTGGTTTCGCAGAGAAATCATTAAAAGATGGCAGCATAAAGGTTACAATCTATATGTGATTAGTTCAAGGCTTTAATTCATACGATGAAACTATTAAATTTGTTTTTACAAATAAATTAAAATACGCATCTTAAAATTTTTCTATCTCTAAGACATTTATATTATGCTGTATCATAAAATATTGTTTTGAAAATTGATCAATTCATAAAGGACGAATAATTAATTCATGATAGAAAGTAATGAAACTATTTGATTTGGCTAATAAATAATGAAATTATTTCATTAATTAATTAATGAAATAACTCATTAATGAATTCACTAAATCTTCATTAATTAATTTAATTTTTTATTTCAGTTTTAGTTCATTGGTTCATTCCTTAAGTCACTCATTAATTCGTTCATTCACTCACTCACTCACTCACTCACTAATTCATTAATTCATTCTTTATTAATTGATTAATTAAAGCATTAACTCATTCATTTATTCACTCATTTACTCATTCACTCATTGGCTCATTAACTCATTCATTCAATACTTTATTCTTTCGTTCATTAATCACAGGACAGTGGGCCAGTGGTGGTCACGTGGACGGCTCGGCAATACAAGATGGCTCAACCGGATCTGGATTTCTTGGCTCCGGAGATACAACTGGATCAAACCAGTCAGGCCACGCCCAGCTGTGACATGTTTTCTCTAGGAATGCTCATCTGCGCCATCTACAACAGTGGTCACTCACTTGTACAAGCTTCACACAGTTCTTCAATCTATGCTAAACAATTTCAACGGGTAATTGATCTGACTGCTGTTTTCCTAACTATTATTTGATTAATTGTTTATTGTAAAGATTGAGATTGTTGAACAGTTAATTCATGATTATTCAGTCAATTATTGGATTACTTTACGACGATTAGCGTATCTTTAAGTAATAACTTGCATTTGCTAAGACACATATTTCATTGCATATATTCGTCAGCACAACAGCGTGAAAAGAGTAATTAATCATACTCGCTTTACACTTAAAATACTCCAACAAGCAATTTTGCGACTTTATGTATCTTTTAAATATGGAATAGATATTTTATAATATATTGGCGTGAGTCATGTTAGAGACATAAGAGGCTTATTTAGTTAAGAAAGCAGTCTGAAACCAGTTTATGCTGTATTGAAGATACATCATTGTTTTTAAATTAAGCTCAGTGTAGTAAGACGTGTCGTTAGTTCTACTGTTCTGTCGTCGACTGTGGTCGATCTGTTTGCTGTTGTTTTGTTATTTGTTCGTTTAGTTCCTATAGATTTACTATCTCTCGGAAGTTCTTCTGACACACTATCTTCTGTTTCTGAGGAATAGTTGTCTAACCAGGCTGAAACTGAAGCTACTTCCCATTTATCATTGGGTTCCTGGGTATTCAAGATTCGAGATTTAGCTCGTCTGGGATCGAGGGTAGGGACATATCCCCCGTCTGACAATGACTCCATATTTTATTCTTTACTTAAAATCAATTGAAGACGAACACAAGTTTTATTATCTTTGCTTTCCTTTTCCTGGAAATTTTTATTTATCAATATTTCTCAACAACAATAACTGAACAGAATACGCGGTCAACCCTTGGGAGAATGTTTTTGTTTTAGTTAATATTTATTTGGATTTTAATTTACTTTCAGTATCATTTATTTAATTTTGTGACTAATTAATATAATCTGCAAAACTAGTACATCACAAAGCCCTGGGAGCACTGACTCAACGACAGGCTATACAGCGCGTTACAAAGCCCTGGGAGCACTAACCCACCGACAGGCTATCCAGTACGTTTACAAAGCCCTGGGAGCACTGACCCACCGACAGGCTATACAGTACGTTTACAAAGCCCTGGGAGCACTGACCCACCAACAGGCTATACAGTACGTTTACAAAGCCCTGGGAGCACTGACCCACCAACAGGCTATACAGTACGTTTACAAAGCCCTGGGAGCACTTACCCACCGACAGGCTATACACAAAGCACAGTGCTGTAAGCAAACACAAAGACATACGACCACAAATAGATTTTCAGTCTTGCTTAAGCTTATATACTATTCCAATGTTTACATTTATTACGTCACAGGCGCGTCAATGTTTACATTTCTTACGTCATAAGCGCGTCACTTTGAACGATGTGACGTTTCCTTATAAAATTGACTATCATATGCTTACATAATTATTTTCCAAACCAATTTCACTACACTCATAAATCAGTATCAACTGAAATTGAATAAGTTTCCACCCATTTTAATTAGTTCTCCTATATTGTTCAACTTTAACGTTACTTTATGAGGAGAAAACTAAAGTTAAATTCATTTAATATTGCTTTAGATCGTACGTGAATATGAATGATTGTATATTATTATATATGATTGTAATCGATTGTATGTGATTATTTTTAGGATTTTGTACGCTTACATTCGATTGTGTATGATTTTAATTGATGATATCCAATTGTGCATGATTTTATGTGATTGTATTTTGTGTATATATCATTGTATTTAAATGTAAATTTTGTATTTGATTTCTTGCCATTGAACTTAATTGTGCATCATTGTATTTGAGCGTATTCAGTTGCAAATGATTGTTTTTAATAGTGTGTAATTTTATTCGATTGTATATGATTGTATATGATTGTCTTTGATTGAATATGATTGTATATGATTTTATGAGATTGTCTTTGATTGTATTTGATTGTATATGATTGTCGTTAATTTTATTTTATTTTATGTGATTGTCTTTGATTGTATTCGATTATATATGATTTTTATGTGTATGATTGTCTTTGATTGTATTTTTGTATATGATTTTATATGATTGTTTGATTATATATGATTGTCGTTGATTTATTACGGGCTCAGTTGACGGAAAGCTTCGGTGAGATAGCCGAGCGGTTACCTATAGAACTCGTCGAGCCCGTGGAGAAAATGATCAACAGAGATGTTAGATATAGACCCACCGCTCAACTCTTCACTCTCGTTAGTCTATATCTTGTTAACTCTTCACCCGTGTTAGTCTTATCTCTTGTTAACTCGTGTTAATACTTTACCCGTGTTAGTCTATCAAAATTCAAGTGTCAAAAGTGACTTGTTCTTCTTATGTATTGTGCTCAGTATGCTGAAAAAAGTCATATTTATTAATTATCTGGTACGTTGAATGAATGTCGAATTGATTGATTGAATGTGCAGACATGATTAATCACGTGTTTATTTCTTTCAGTTGAAATACTTCGACGACCCGGTGGCTCAGTGCATGAAACAGTTGGACAGCCTGGACGCCATGGATTCAAACCACCGCTCAGCTTTCTTTAAACGTTTAGCCCACAGCGTGCCCCTTATACCTCAGGTATGCTCGCTCACAAAGCAGTAAACCTGAGAGGCCATATCATACAACGAACTTAGTCCGAAATGACATTCAACTAATTAAGTTTAAAGTGTTTATTCGTCAGACCACGTAGTTAGTAGTCATTTAACACTCTTGGCAAGATGTAATATTATGACGTACTCATGTATAACATTACTGGTTACTACCTTTAACTTCAAGCCGATAGAATGTATTTATGATATCCGGCTGCGAATCGATAGATATAGAGTTCAACTCCATCACTTGCTCCGTCAAATATATTTTTTCCGTACCGGAAACTGACGCTAAAATGAGCTTTAGTGTGTTGCCTTTATAGCCATTAATAATTTGCATAAAGCTCTAGCATATATATAATATTACTCTTGCTGTGTAGTGCCGTGTATGATTTCAATTATTATTATTCATTGTTTCACCAACTCAATGGTAGACAATTACAAATACCAATCAACTACAGCAACTTTTAAAGTGAAATATCTATAGCATATAATAATCAATATTACTAATTATTATTACCTTAGAGTAATTTATTACTACTGTATTTAATACTGCATATATCACTCTCTCTCTCTCTCTCTTAGTGCACTGCCTATTGGCAGGTCCATGGTATATAACGCCTCTACTCTTCTATGTCTTCCGCTTTCCTCTTCATTTCCACATATGTGGGTCTTTAAATCATCTAACATACCTAATATCGGCCTACCTCTGACCCTTTTTCCCTTCATTCTACCTACATATATATATCACCATAAAGCTTCCATATATGAATTTATTGATATTCACTGACTCGGACATTCACTGGACTGGCTACACGGAAAATGGACTAAATTGCCTAACGAATATAACATGTGGTATTAAAAGTGATAGATATCAACGTAGTTGATCATTTCACTGTAATGTGTGTTATTATTATTATTATTATTATTATTATTATTATTATTATTATTATTATTATTATTATTATTATTATTATGACTGTAGAAGATGCTATAAAGCTCTTATATATGACTGTAGAAGATGCTATAAAGCACTTATATTTGACTGTAGAAGATGCTATTAAGCTCTTATAGATGACTGTAGAAGATGCTATAAAGCTCTTATATTTGACTGTAGAAGATGCTATAAAACTCTTATATATGACTGTAGAAGATGCTGTATGTATCCGTGCTGCCGGTGCTGGTGGAGTGCTTGAAGGAGGGAGAGGGAATGAACCAGGCTCTGCCCGCCTTCCTCTCCCTGGTCTCCCACAGCACCCCCGAGGACTACAAGTCCCTCCTCCAGTCCCATGTCAACCGCCTCCTAGCGGCTACACGTCCAATACAGGTAATAAATCCATCGATTTATCAAATCAATCACTCAATAAATTCCAGTGATGTTGAAAATTAATTAACTTCTTTAATCCATCATATTTAATAAAAGCAATCAATCGGCTGAGTGGTTATTGGTAAGTTATTCGACAGCTGACCAGTAGGTGCAGGGTTGAAATCCAGTGTTCTCCTCGACACTGACACTCTATCCGAGCAGGAAACTGACGTTAAACTTGGCTTTAGCTTTTAACCAATCAATTTTTATCTATTTTGATATCTGCTTCAAATATTGAAATCATTTCAGTTGTATGGGCTAGCTCTGATATGTATGCTAATGTAGCAAAATCGTTTGTTGTGTCAGTCCATTGGCGTTTATATAACTTTATCTTATTGATGTCTCTGAAAAGGATTTACAGAATGACTAGGGATAGAAATTTGATCCATCAGGATGGAGAAAATCAGCATCGCCATTGATTTGTTGACAATTGAAGCTTTAAATATTGAAACTATCTCGTTATGACTGAGCTTATTTCTCAGATCTCGCTTAGGCGCCTCTCAATACACGTGTATTTTACGTTTGGTTTATTCTACAGTGGCCTGAACTTAGTAAGGGCTGTCAGTATATGTTTATTTCATTCTCTGTGATAGATATTTAGGTTAGAGGAAGACCCGGACTTGGGATGTTTGATGATTTGATAATTACTTCATATGTTGATATGAAGAGAAAGACAGATGAAATGTTTGGAGAAATGTATGGAGGAGTTATATTTGATGACGTCCCTGACATCATCCTAAGGAAACTGACGAGGAAACGGACTGTAAACCTTTATTATTATTGTTATTATTATATGTCATGGACCTGCCAATAGGCAGTGCACTAAGTGAGAGAGAGAGAGAGAGAGATTAGATATTTAGACATGTAGACAGTCATTTCTATATGTAGACCACGATCTTTCTACTGGACAACCTTGATGTCCTGCTGAGCAAGGTATCGGAGGAGGAAGTGAAGAGGGACATTGTGCCGATGATATTCTCCACACTGGAGTCTAACTCTATACCCGGCCACGAGGCAGCCATCCGCGTGTTCAGTGTCATACACCAGTACATGGACAACCAAACCATCAGAAGACTTGTGCTACCCAAGGCTAAAGCGCTCTTCAACAGGGCTACCAATGTCAGGGTTTGTCGTCTGTGCTTTTTGTGGTTATTTTATTTTATTTTATTTGTTCCGTTTCGTAGCTAGAATACCTTAATTAATCATTTGTCGATACCTTATTCATAGATATTATATTATCTGTGAATAATATAGTAGATCATTATTTTATTATTATTTTTTCATTTGGTTTATTTTATTTTATCTTAATACTAGTTAAGGTATTTGTTTCATTTAGTTTTTAGTTTTTCATTTATTTTAGTTCTTAATATATTTTATTTTCTTCGCTCGTAGTTAAATGTTAGTTATTTGCTAATATTTTTGTTTCTTTCTTGAATATTTGATATTAGTTTCTTGTAGCTTTAGTTCCATCTTTAATCGTGAACACAGGACCATCACCTTGATGTTAGTTTATGTTCAAATCTGTGCCTTTAAGTAAATAAACTAACATGTTTAATTTAGAAAATGTTTCGGTTTATTGTAAGCGTCAAAATTTTAGCAAAACATAATTTAGTGCTTTAAAAAACTTCTTTCACGATATATATAAAGTATATATTGCTACATAGGTGACTCATATCATCCATATCTTCGCTGAAGGTCACTTAGAACACCATTCCTGATGGTTAAGGTATTCTTAAAAGTCTTCGATACAAATGAATATACTTAGACTAAACGAATATGCATTAATAAATCGAATACTTTTTCTCGGTTACTTTCTCGATTAATAGCTCGATAACTTATTCACATATTTACTCGATTACTTTCTCGATCACTTTCACAATTACATTCTCGATTACTTTTAGATTATATTTTAATTTTGTAGACCAAGCAGAACGCCCTAGTGTGTGTGGACCGGTTGTTGGATAGCCTGGATAAGATGATCATCCTGGATGAGGTTCTGCCCTTCCTCACTGACATCAGCTGCTCCGATGTAGATGTCATCATGACCGTCGTGGGTAGGCAATCAATCAAGCCATCAATCAAACTATCGATCAAACTATCAATCAATCAATAAAACAAATTAACTAATAAGTATTCATGAATTAGTTATTAGTATGTCAGCAATGAAATAATAATCAGTCAGACAATAATCAATCAATAATCAATCAATCAAATCCTCCTTAATATCAGGTACTGAGTAGGGACATACATTGATTACAGCGTAAATCCTGCTGAACTCATAGTAATTTCCTCGATTAATAAATCAATTACTTTTCTTATACCTTTATACTTTTCTTATACTTTTCTTATACTCCCCGTGTTGTGCTCGGGTGTGGTTGGACCACTGCAGAATTGGGCAACCGCAAACCATCTGCCGCGTGTACGTAAGAGGCGACTAAAGGCAGGAGCTGAGGATGGTAAGAGGGGACCCACCTCACCATGAAATATTTTCCCCCAGGATTAAATGGTAATTAATCCACCTAACTGAGGAAGGCAACGGGAAACCACCTCAGAAGCCATATTTTTCCCAAGCTATAGGCTACATATGGTATGAATAAGGCAGAGACTTTGTGGAGCGATTAACTTGCTGATCTAAGGAGTGCTCTTATGGAGCGAGCAAGCAGACATTGAGTATGAATATGTACCTTGAACCTGCCATTTGGCAGTGCACTGAAGAGAGATACTTTTATGATCTGTTTCATTAGCTGAAGCCATTGACGATATCGATAAGCTATTCAACTGCGGATGTGCGAGATTCAAACCTTGGGCTCCCCCGTCACTGATAGCGCTTCCGAGAGATGAAACTAATGTTAACATTGGCGTTAAGCTTTAAGTTATTCGTTCTGTGTTTTTATGCATGTTAATGATTGTATGGTCTATGAGATGGTACAAATGCTTGAGAAACAGGAGGCCACTGGATCTCAATTTTTGCGTTCCAATGTTCCAGGTCCAGTGTTCCAGGTCCAGTGTTCCAGGTCCAGTGTTCCAGGTCCAGTGATCCAGGTCACTCTCCCAACTCTTACAATGAGCACTGAGGTGTTGATGTGGGTAGCCGGGATGTGGTTTGGGGTGGGATGACCTGGAATGTTGATTCAATAGTGAGAGTTGGCTCTAATTTTTTGGGCATTTCAAAAATCGTGACCGGGTCGATGTGAGTCAAGTCTCTGACAATGTCCCTTATGAACAGAAAGGAGCGCTAAAGCTTGGCCGCTGTCAGTACTGATTTAATATAAATTCTATTTTCGTTTTTTATATGTCGATGTGGATTCTATTTCACTTCGTTTAGGTATTTATCAGCATCTGCTGTGTGATCGGAAGTTTGGACTTACTCACAATCTACTGGCCACTAAAGTACTTCCTACTCTCATTCCTCACACAGTCAGTCCTGGTCTTAACATTGAACAGGTAGACCCATCTACGTGTATACTATAAATTATTTACATTTCTAATTTCATTCAGAATCAAGATTAAAATAAATGCTGATATCCTTGATACTCTGTTTTCATGTATTGATCGGAAATAAATCTCAGAAATGGACAGAAGGGAGGATCTGCTGATGAAAGAAAGAATGAGGAATAGATTGATTGCCTCAAATAAGTTGAATAATGCAACGATACTAATGTTTTTAGAGCTACTGTTGGTAGCTCAGCAGTAAATTTGATGAAACTTCTTTGAGCAATTAAATTAATGGTCGTAGTGTTTACTTTACGAAACGTTTGACTTATAATGTGTTTATTTATTTGATGATAGATTTTATACAAAACGGTGTATACCTGCTGGCAGTGTAGCGTGTTGTGAATTGCTTTGTATTTTTTATTTAGTTTAGTATTATGATTGGACATAAATATTTTGGTAGAGTTTATCATAACGATTGATATGCCTTTTCTTTATAGAGTTTAACCTCATCGGCGTATATATTTATTGATAATGTATGTAATGTAATCGATGTGGTTATTTGTAGTCACAGTTTAACAAAATGTTGGGCGATGTTATTTGTTATACGGTTTAACATAACAATGAGAGTGGTTATTTGTTACTACAGTATAACGTAATCTAAATATTCGACCGCGGATCAGTATGTGCGGGGTACAAATCCTGGGCTCGCCCGTCAATGACATCGCTTTCGAGTGAGGAAACTGACGTTAACATTTGCTTTACCAGATTTTAAAGATGAGCGTGGTTGATTGTTGCTACAGTTTAACATAATGTTAGGCTTGGTTATTTGCTGCTACAGTTTAACATAATGTTAGGCTTGGTTATTTGCTGCTACAGTTTAATATAATGATGGACGTGGTTATTTGCTGCTACAGTTTAATATAATGATGGACGTACTGAGAACAATGCTCGCCCAGATTGACAGACAGCGAAGACTGAAGATGATCAGTGAGGTTCCTGACAGTCAAGCCCTGGAGTCCAGGTATAAAAACCCACTTTTAAAAAATTAATTTGTTTTTATTTGTTCGTATAGTTTCACACATGACATACCGCTTGTACTACGTATTTTCCTTTCTTGGTTTCCGTTTCTGTAGCTCTCGTTATTTTCTCCATTCCTCTTCATGGTTATTGGTAATCATTGCCTTTTCGGCGCATCAATTGCAGCCGGCGCGGATTTAAGAATAACCTTCCAACACCCTCTGGATTTTTCTTTCAAAGCTGTCAACACTCGGTCTTCCAAGGTGGTCGCCCACAAAGTACTAACCGGCGTGGTGAAGCTTAACTTCTTTCAACTGACGCGCAGCTTAACTGAGTGCGCTATATCCCGCCCCAAAAATGGATTATTTTCCACGTTATAGGTAGCCTCATCTTCAAGTTTGCTACCGATATTTAGGGCCATTTCATCTCATTTGTTACGATTTTAAATTCCAGCTGTCGAATTTCTAATTGCATTTTTATACTGATAGGCAAAACATACTGCTGTCAATAGTAATGTCAAGAAAAGACTTCAGATTCTAGCTAATTTATTTAGAAATAAAAAAGCTGGTAAAGCTAAGGTTAACGTCAGTTTCCTCACTCGAAAGCGATGTCAGTGACGGGCGAGTCCAGGATTTGAACCCCAACCTACTGATCCGCGGTCGAGTATCTTACCGACTTTGCCACTGGCTCCAGCCAAATGTTCTCTAAATTGATTTCTAATATTGTTTAATAATATTGTAATCATTGAATGTATATTCATTGAATGTATATTCATTGAATGTATATTCATTGAATGTATATTCATTGAACTCTTGAAATTGTGAAGTGTTTACATTATTACTGCCATGCTTTCTAAAGAGGAACATACTTTAAGCTAAACATTGAATTTTACCTATTTTATTTGTTAAAATTAACTTTGTCTCACTCTTGCTTCACTCCCTGAGTAATTGCATACTTTGTTTTAATAAATTAACTATTTATTTTTAGGTCTAATCTACAGCAGATGCACAGTTATTGCATGTCGAACAGTAGAGGCGGGGCCACAGGTCTAGTGGGCAGTCCTCACACTGGTGGGCGTTACCAGGACGAGGAGTATCCGCAGTCAATCTCAGCTCGACAGCCAATCAGCAAGAGATCTAGTTTAGGCTCTTCTAATTCAAGCATTGGCTCCTCCTACAGTAGACACAGCTCCAGGTAGAAAAATGTTAAGAACGATTTTAATTATTTGATATTTAATTGATTGTTGGGCTAGAACGACTTATCTGCACTTTAAGTATTTTTCAAGTCTTGTATGCTGGCTACTAGCTATTAAAGTTGGTAAAGCTAAGGTTAGCATCAGTTTCCTCACTCGAAAGCGATATCAGTGACGGGCGAGCCCAGGACTTGAAGCCCGCACATACTGATCCACAGTAGAGTATCTTACCGACTTCGCCACTGGCTCAAGCTGGTATTACGCAAATTGTCGTATAATAATATATTGTGTGATTTAATTTTTTATATAATCACATATATTATGTCAACAATCAGTAGATTATATAACCGTCAAAGTCTGCGAATTTTTTAATTTTACTTACATCATCTGTAATACATAGATACTATGTTTTTAAAAATAATTTTGATTTTTTGTGGTAATAGGATGAAACCAGCTCTGTTAGAGCATCTACTTTCTAGTTCTGCTCTGTGAGATCTTCAACAGACTGAACATGTGATTGTCGTACTAAGTATTAAGTAATAAGTAGTACATATTATAAGTAATAAGATTTTAAGTACTGAGTGCTAAGTAGTAAGCACTAAATACTAACGTTAGGAGCTAATTTTGATGCGGCACTGGCAACTACTCTAAAGCTACTTTTGCAATTGTACTATCGATCAGTTTGTGGCAAAAGATGCACCATTCGCAATTTTCTTTGTTAAATTTAAAAAATCTACAATGATTTATCATATAATGGACTCTAGCCATATCCTTGAGTGTTTTACGGTAGCTTGTACTGATAGTGTTTTGATGTTCACATTATTTATATTTTTATTTATTAGACGTGCCTCTATAGATGCTCGATACGGTATGATGTTCGATCCTTCCCGATTGGAAGCAAACTTCACAAATAGATACCTTCTCTCCGTGGATGAAGCCTACTATGGCAGAAACAGGCGTAAGTGTCAATTCCACCTGGTATATCTACTTGAGTCGAATCGTAAAGCAACATAAACTGTATATTGTAATTAGTCTACAATAAAACTTGATAACATCTGGTAGAAAGGATATCATAGATATATATGATATCCATACATATATATTATGATATACATGATATATTATCATAAAATCGTAATATGTGACCAATATTAGTCAGTCCCTCAATATTAGTAATATTTTTAATTTAGTAAATATTAAGAACTAGATATTAAAAATGTTCTACGAGTATGATAATGGATAAGTAGAGAACTCAAATGCTGAATGTGAACATGCACATAATAGAAATCAAATTCAGCATCTTTTCTCAATACAAAATTAATTCAGGGTAGTTCAATGTTTAGAAATATAGCCTACTAGTGTAATCCTGAATAGTACATGTAAATCAGTAATTCTGTAGAAAAGTAGTTATTGCGTCTCCAGTATGTTTAATATATTATTTTTGTAATGAATATATATATATATATATATATATATATATATATATATATATATATATATATATATATACATATATATATTGCTAGTGTCTACTAGGAAATATTTAATATACTTCAGATTTTTTCTCTCAACAACTAGATTAGGAACTAGAAAATTACAAATATCTAGCAAGTTGAAAATATATATATTTTTAATAAATTATTATTTATTTCAAATAAGTAAATCATGAAATAAATTAATTTTATAATTTAAATAGGTAAATTAAAATTTGTTAAATAAATATTTTATTATAAATATGTATTACTTTATTTTAGGGAGTTCCGTCAATAGATTTGGATGCCGGCAAGGTACGTAGTTCTATATATTTTCAGAACGGTTTCAAATAAATTTTTTTTGTATTTTCCAGAATATTTTGCAGGTCAAATTCTTCAAATGCATATTAACTGAGCTAAGCCGGTTGAATATTGGCAAATTGTTTTAAAGCCGATCAGTAGGTTCAGGGTTCAAACTTAGTGCTAATAATATGTTCTTTATTTCATTTCAATCAGACAACCGTAGAAATCTACAGTATAAAAGTAGCATGTCAAATTGCAGATATAGTAGAGCAGTTTATTTATAGGCCTATACGAGATGAAATTAATATTGTTTTCGATATCATACAGCTCGAAATATAAAAGTCTTCTATAATTATGTCAGTTACTACTGTGCATGTAAAATCGTTTGCTAAATATCCACGGACACTATGTATAGATGCTCTCCCAGTCATTGACATACTGTCGGGCAGGAAACTGACGTTAAGCGTCGCTTTAGTTTATATAAACAGTACATTACCTGTATCTTTAACTTCATTAACCGTTTGAATGCTTAGGAAGAGCTGTCATAAATGTTTATGCTGAAAAAAGGCGAGTCTGGATTGCACGTACATTATAATCCATTACTATCGCCGTGTGGACTAACTACATGTACATGAATATTTATTAAATCAATTATTACAAATAACATAACATAAAATAACATTACAGAGTCAGGAAGCAATTACATGCTTGTTTAAGACTCACCAAACTCTTAACTAATACAAATTAATATCAATAGCACCTCAGAGTTCAATATAAAACTGAAAACTACATTATAGTACATTTACCAAAAAGAGCTAGTGACCAAAAAATGACTAATTAAGAATTTAAATTTTGCTGCAGCACCAAGCACGCCGGAGTTGATGACAAAAGGCTCGTCCAGAGAGTCCCTGGATCAACCTACGTATAAGAGATACTCCAGTTTTCAAGGACTTGGAATGGTAACGTAGAGTTTTGAATTTCTTAATTATGTACTAAAATTACATAGAATTAATTTATTAACTGATTTATTAAACCCCGTTTTAATAATAGATATTTCTTGAGTCCACAATCATTTCTTTTATATTTGTACAATTTTTTATTTTACATGTATTATTGTTTCTCGAGTTCAACAGTATCTACGATCCTCCTTGCCATGATAGGCTTATTGGAGGATGGAAAAGGGGAGCCACATTAGACGCCATATTATTCTCAAGCTATA
>CAJHZI010000208.1:192500-410000 GCA_905160935.1 Enchytraeus crypticus | reverse complement strand
ATTATTAGCAATATATCTGAGAGGCTTCAATAGTTACAGCAGTTCTAGAAAAGTCAACACTGTATAGTAAAATTGTTATCATGTTACACTACCTAAGTATAATTTCACAGCCAGTAAGTCTATCTGCACCGGACTATAGAATAATATAAAACTATACAGGACTCTTCAGATGGACTCTTCATAACCCTCCATCCCCGCAGCAGTGAAATTGCAGTTACACCTCTGAACCCGTGCATTTAACACAATTAAAGATGCGAATTCGTGCAAACTGACCTGATGTTCAAATCTCAAATTTCCATAATAGAAACAATTTAAAGTTCGAATGGTAATGCAAAGCGCTATTTAATCTATTAAATAGTTCGAAAATTACCTTTCCAATTCCTCAATCAACGAACGTATTTATAAAAATTAATATTTATTATATTTACTGTTAAAAGTGGTGGTAACTAATTATTTAAAAATAATCAATTAATTAAGTCATCAACCATTCAATCAAATAAATCGTTCAGTCAATTTATTACAGTTTTAAATTAAAAGGACAATTCAAATTGTTCAATTGCAAAGAGTAAATTAATGTTCGCTTTTCTTTATTCTAGACCACTGACCCGTGAAACGATTTACCGTTGACATTTAGAAAGTCGATTAGAATGGCAATAAAGAATAAAGCACGATAGGTCTACGTTGCGCTGTCATCAGTCAATCATACACAATCGAGAAACACCTGTTATTTACAATTCTAGATTGAACTCGCGTCTTTACTGATGAATTAGTAGAATACCTACATGTAAACCTACACTGCAACATGTTTATTTGGTCATTTAGCAAACTTGAGTATTTATTGACACCTACGTTTATTTGAGCTATAAATAATCTACATACTATCAACAGGTATAATTGTATATGTATGCAATCAAGTCAAAAATCAAGAAATTTATTTTCTAAGATGTGAGATTTAGCACTAAAGCGACCTAAACAATGAGAGAACTCATAATTATCTCCTTAATTTTTTGTAAAAGTAGAAAGCTCTCAATATGAGATATCTTTGTTCATTCAGCGCTCACCACACATCAATCTGTGAGCTACTCTTTTCTGTTCAGAGCACTGTCAAGTGGCAGATTCAAGGTACATATTCATACTCAAAGTCTGCTTTCTCGCTCCATAACAGCACCATTTAGATCAACAAGTTAATCCCTTCACAAAGTCTATGCCTTATTCATACCTTATGTAGCCTATAGCTTAGGAAAAGTATAGCTTCTGGGGTGGTTTCACGTTGCCTTCCTCAGTTAGATGGACTAATTACCATTTAATCCTGGGGAAAAATATTTCATTGTGAGTTGAGTCCCTTCTTGCCATCCTAAGCTCCTGCCTTAGTCGCCTCTTACGTATACTCACCAGATTGTTTGTGGTTGCCCTATTCTGCATCGGTCCAACCACACCCGAGCACAACACGGGGGAACACTGTGAGCTACATGTACAGCATATTCAAATGGAGACATGCAAATAAGATACACTAAGAGGGTTCCCAAGACCAGAGGACACTGAGAAGCTATAGGATATTTGGGTTTTCAGTTAAATCAAACGTAACTACACACATGTATCTCTCTTAGTACACTGCCTACTGGAAGGTCCATGTATATAACGCCTCCAATCTTTTCTATCTTCAGCTTTCCTATTCATGCCCATATATGAATGGATCTTTTAAATCACCCAACATTCCTAATCTCGATCTGCCCCTGCCTCTATTTCCTTCTATTCTGCCTTCTATGACCTCCCGTATTAGACTTCCCCCCTTAGAATGTGTCCTGTCCAACTCTTCTTCCTATTTCTTAATGCATTTATCAACTGTCTGTCTGTACCAACTCTCTTCAGAACTTCCTCATTAGTAATCTTTTGAGTCTATCTAATCCTCTTCATTCTTCTCCATATCAACATTTCCAACGCCTCTAGTTTCTCGATATCTTCCTTCCTTTCATATGAGCATTAAAGAAGTGGAAGTAATGTTGGTGACGGCCCTGCATAGTTGTCCCCGAGTCCGTTAGTCTTGCTGTTCGGATCTTATATCGGCTCCAGTAGCCACCCACCACAAACATCATGTATATGTGCAACTGCCACATATAATAATAATAATAATAATAATAATAATAACTTCTAATAAATAAATAATAATAATTAATAATAATTAATAATAATAACTTCTAATAAATAAATAATAATAATAATAAATAATAAAGGTTTAACGTTCGTTTCCTCATTAGTATATCATACATCTATATCTGCACTAAATACTAATTTAGATTCAGCGCTTAAATTCAATATTAATTATATATAATTAAACCCCTTTAGAAACAATAGTTCTGCGTTCACCACAAGCGATCGCTCTCTACCGCAAACTTTATTAACACCTGCGGACAATGTAATTGCTCGGCTGTGCGTCTGATGAAATTGACGATTATTGCTGTTTATAATTATGTCAGCAACAGGCTTGATAGAAAACTGTCAGGAGCTTATTATAGCTCTCCTAACATATTTCCACATCTTAGATCTCTAGGGTATAACTTATAGTTTTCGTGTGGTATATAGAAGAGCTAAAGCACTTAATAATATATACGTATTTAGGGTGCGTAAGCACTAGCCCTAGGCTTTGTAGATGTGGATTTTATTGATTTTTCGTATGTAAATATTACATACTTCGCTAATTACTACTGTATGTTAGGTTTATCATCAACACCATCGTCTTCCCTTGAATCCCAGTTTATTTAGAGTCACGATACGAAATAGACTGTCTCAAATCCTTTCTATCCTACATCATAGTCAATCCCCTATTTGAGACTTTTCCATTCATTAAAATTTGTGCAGCAATTAGGATTATAAGTTAATATTCTACTGAGATTAAGATTTATATAAGTCTTTTATGAATTTCACAACCGCCACTATAAACTACTACCAAGTTGACGGTTTTTTAGACTATAACAATGATCTTAATTGAGATAATTGAAATTTGTTTAACTTTTGTTTCATTCGTAAAGTGAAATCTGGACTCTTTCCCGTTTTCTTGGCTAAAGATGATTTCCATATACTGCATTGTAATAACGGGCACTATAATGCCATAGTTTGTATTTGCAAAAATATATATATATATATATATATATATATATATATATATATATATATATATATATATATATATATATGTAGCATTTAAGGAAATAATAATTAAAATAATAATCTACTAAAGTCTACTTAAATCTGAACTACGAAAAATTTCTATTACACTACCAGGTACATTAAAACCGTTGGTAGCCATACAATTGAATATTCTCAACTAAAAAATTAGTCAAATGCCCAGACACTGGCAAGTGAAAACTCAAAACAATTTTTTAAAGTATCTCTAAATTATTAAAAATTAAACAAATAAACAAGTTCATACCTATATACAGCAAAAATCTAACTCAAATAAACTTTAGAGTGCGAAGAAAATATTATGACAAGAAAAGAAACAACACTGAAACAAGTGTAGTCTCAAATTAACTAGTACAAGCAAATTTATCCTTTATTCAAATTCACAATTAGAACGTAAGAATGCACTGTTAATATTCGCTAACAAGATTGCCTCAACCTTTGTAATCTGAAAAGTTTATAAAACATTGCTCGATGCCGATTGCTGAATGTAGCTAACTACATCTCGGCTCAGCTCGGCTATACTATATAGAGGCTTATTCAAAAATTAGTCTGAGTGTTGTAGTTGGATGCAATGGCAAGTAGGGTGCAATGAGATTTTTTTTGTTATAACTTGAGTAACAAGCTAGAAATGCACGTTCCTAATACAAGACGTCATACGAGCGTTATTGATGTATAGCGAAAGCAGTTGAGGAAGATGTATGGTTTACTATTATAACTTAACTTCTGCATACGCTACGTTCTGATAAATAAGATTTTAAAGTAAACACGCATTATAGTGTAATGATCAACTATGTTGATATCAATTTCAATACCACATGTTTAAAAGCTAGGCAATTTAGACCATTTTCCTTTTAACCAGTCCAGTGAATGTCCTAGATGTTATTCTTAGATCATCGCGGCTGGGATTCGAATCGACGAAGGTTAAATTCAACGCAGGACCTATATTTAAAACTTCGTGACGTTACCTCTACTCTATTAAGACATTCTAAACCTAAAAGAGGTTAAAGCCAGTTTAGCGTCAGTTTCTTGCTCGATAGTATATCAGTTACGAGGAGAGCACTGGATTTGAATCCTGCTCCCATTGATCCGCTGTCGAACAACTTGCCAACAGGCAACCGGCTAGTTTGAAATGCTATAAAATATAATATAATATTGAAATACTAATTAATAAAAATATTTAGTATGCAATAAACTCCGACTTAACATAAGCACCTTTTGAAATTTACAGCAGTTTGGTGAAAGCTATTTAAAGTATTAAGGTGAATATCAAAAGCAGTCAAGCTTGAAGTATCTTAAGATTTCCATCAATCTTAATCGAGTTTGATTCGAAACAGATGTAGTTAGCTAATTATCTGAAAGATAGATAATTAATTAACCAATAGGACTCTTTAATCGGACTTTGAGGTATACTGTGAAATATGACTTCTAAAGTGGAAAACCCGGATATTCCACTAGTGCCGGTGGATCAGCACAGGATACTCTACACCGAGGAACAGCCTTCATCTCTATCGGTCCATCAGGAACACGGACTCCAGACAAGAAAGAGATTAAGCAGACTGAGCAGCATAGCGTCCTGCGCTAATCTCCCAGCTGACGATGGTAGACTCGGTTCTGTCAGCTCGATCACGTTGAATAGCAACGTGGGGTATCGTCTGGCAAGACGAAAGCTGCTTCTAAAAACAAGGCGTCAAGTCGCGAGTATTTCACTTTTCTTCGCAGTGATCGGCATCATTCTAATGGCCATCAATCTGGAACTGTGTGCCGCAGAGGTCTACCATCCTTGGGAAACAAGTTCTCAGCTGGTTAAGCTGTGCATAACCGTATCAACGATTGCTTTGCTGATTATGCTCTGTTGGTATCAGACTTTCGACATCAAAATCTTCATGTGTGATAATTCTCTGACAGACTGGAGGCTAGCCATGTCTATACGACGAATCTTCCAGCTCATAACTGAACTGCTAATCTGCGCCATTCATCCATTTCCTCTGATCACAGAAAAGCCAACCAGCCAAGAGGACCTTCATCTCAACGGCATGCATAACACCAGCAGCCTAGTGGAAAATAAAGACGCAGTCCATGCTAAAACAAATGTAGACGTGTATCTGTCCATTCCGATGTTTATGCGAGTGTTTCTAGTGACGAGAGTGATAGTTCTCTACAGTAGACTCTACACTGACGCCAGTTCCCAGTCACTAGGCGCTCTCAACAGAGTTCATTTTAACGCCACTTTCGTATTTCGGGCCATGATGAACGAACACCCGGCCATTGTCCTCACTGTGCTCATGTTGTCCGTCTTCATCGTGTCCTCCTGGACTCTGCACGCCTGCGAACATCAGGTATATCATCTATTTATAAACATTTCGTCGAATCTTTGTTTTTTTGTTTTAATTTTATCCCATGTCATTTCATTTATGTGCACTTAGTTAGATAGTATATACATAGTTTATGTGCACTTAGTTAGATAGTGTTACATATTTGCATAGTATGCATGGTGTTTGTTCCTTTGTTTGATTGTGCTGATTTGTACTAGCATAGAGAATGGAGAATAAAGATTACATTATATAGACTAATGCCATACATCTAATGAAAATTATTCAGTCTGAAAATACCCGGCTGGAATTTGAACCCCCGGTATCCTGTTTATCAGGTAAGCGAATTACTAACAAGACTAACCAACCTGTAGAGAAGTAGACATTTTTAAAATTTAAACAATATTTTTATTGATGCATTCTGTATGAATGTCAGCAATGTCCATGCATAAATTTAAGCCAAATATTCACAATCTTGTTCATTTCTAATGTATGCAGGAAAGTGAAATGTGGATTCAGTATTTGATTAGTCCTCTGAAAGCAGTGTATGAGACAAACAGTTAGACCCTTTCTTTAGCAACAGACGAATTCGAGTGTGCTGTTTTTGTTTTCAATTTTTCCCCAGTAGGCAGCATGTGTGACATATCAACACTGACCAACATTTCTGATGGTTGCCGGTGTGTCTAATCACAAATTCTTCAAACTCAGAACACTGATATATATATATATATATATATATATATATATATATATATATATATATATATATATATATAATTATACATATATATATATATATATAATTATATAAAATTTATATAAAATTGTATATATATATATATATATAGGCTAGTGTTACTAGGCTTGCTATATCGTACATAATCTCTCTCTCTCTCATTTTTATCTCCCTATAAATTATTAATGTTAATATAGAGATATATCATTAGAACTTGGCTTAATTTAAGTACTATTCGCATTATAAATGAAATCCTTAGTCATTTCGTCAGGCCAATGTTTATATATATCATTAACTAGTTGACTAAAGTATAGGTCGTAAACACACAGAAATTCCATTATTCCTATTGCTCCTTTAAAAATCAATTTTTACATCTTTACTCAAGCTCATTAAAACTTCCAAACTCCATATTGCTCGACTTTCCTCTTTCAGGTGGGCATGCTAAACGCTCTGTGGGTCATTGCCATCACCTTCCTGACCGTTGGGTACGGCGACGTCGTGCCTGGCACCTACTGCGGTCGAGGGGTGGCCGTGTTTGCAGGAATGTTCGGCACTGGGTGCACGGCCCTGGTCGTGGCAGTGCTTGCCAGGAAGCTGGAGCTGACTCGAGGTGAGAGGTTCGTGCACAACTTTGTGCTCGACGTCGAGCTAGACAAGAGATATCGAATAGCTGCCGCCAACATCGTCAAGGCTGGCTGGATGGTCTACAAGGAGAAAGGTTATGATCAGAGTATAGAGGAAAATAGTGAGCTAAGTCAGCGTCGAAGTCGAGGTCAGAGTCTGACTAAAGGCAGCAAGATGAGATATTATCAAAGGAAACTGCTGAGTGCCATTCAGGAGATCAGAGAGGTAATGGATGTTGTTGTTGTCAAGTTATTTTGCGATTTTTATGTTAAATACTCGAATTATGCTTTCATTTTCAGTAGGTCATTGAAGTTTGAAGTCAGTCAATTTTGGGGAGAAATACAGTAACTTCTGCATACATTTTTACATTTCAGGCGAAATCATTGAAATCATTGAAATAATTAAATAATTGAACTGAATCAATCACTGAAGTGATATATTTTAACGAGATTAAGTATTGATGATCGACTTTTATAGGTCCAAGTTGATATTTATTTTTTGAATAGTTCATTGATTGAGTAGTCAATATTGATGAATTGAATCATATTTGAATGACAGACTGATTGACTCCTTACGTGGTTGTCTGAGAGACAGAATGAGTATGCATATGACAAATGCAAAATGAGTGATTTATTGACTGATTTATTTACTTATTATTTAGCTGACTGACTGATTAGCAAATATACATGCTAAGCGATGGAAGGGATGGTTGACAAATTAGTTTTAGTAATTTCATTGATTTATTCACTGGCTGACTGATTAAATGATGGGTTGATCGACACTGAATGCAGGTTAAGCAAGAGAGGAGGCTGGTTGCAGACGCAGGTATATCTCTGGTAGACTTGTACAAAAATCAATCAGCGACAAGTGGCGCCGTGCAGCGAATGACAACTCAACAATCTGAAATCATCAGTGACATAAAAACACTAATAGAGAGACTAACGAGCCTAGAGAATAGACTCGAACGTCAGGCAAATAGGAGATAGCAATAAATGCTGCAACGATTAAATCACAAACATAAATTGTAAAATCAAAAACCTTAAACGAAGATACAATAGAGCTAGTAAATCAGAAAAACCTGCAAAATTTAATTAAAACACGAAGCTATGATAATATGGCGTAAAAACAAATAAAGTTAAAACAGTCCGTTCTATATAGCATAAAAATATATAGTTACTACGGTGTTTATGTTCGATAAAAACGTATTTGTAATACATCTTAGGCGTTTAAAAAGCTTGCAATTGAGGTAAATGAACTCAGTGAATACGTTTTATAAGATATTAATTATTTTATCTCATGTTATCAAAATTGCTGATTTAAATGGTTCTTCCTCATCAGGTTCTTTTCCTATGCAGTGCAGATGAAAAATACTTTTAAACAATTAAGATAGTTCACTCGTCGATGATTTCGCAGCATAATCATAGGCCAATACAGATTAGTACTGAATTTTTAGTGGGTTTAACGTCAAGATAATGACTTTTCCTATAAAGCCCTACCATCGCCGTGGTTGATCCAACTGACCGATCAACCAAAGCAGCAGTCAGACTCGACTGAGTGATGATACAGAAATCAGACTTCGTGAAGTCTGAGATGTGTATCAACGCTCCAAACAGTCTCGTGAGTCTCTGAGACTAGAGCCAATCCACCTTGGGGAAAGGTCAGAGTAGTTAGTACATACGGGTTTCGATGCCAAAATTCAATGGCTCTATGCTGCTTTTACAGTATTTGTATCGTGGTAATTCAAAAAATATTCTGTCTTTTCCTAAAGAAAGTTAAATAGTTCGGGCAACCCAGCTTGCCGCACAGCTTGCTGTATAATTGTTACAATTGTCCTACAAGATTATAGCTCATCAGTAGGCCTAATTCCTACAAATGTACAAATTATTTTTGTGAAAATTAGAAGTTAAAAACTTACATTAGTTATTTGAATAAATAAATGAAATTTATCTTATGTTAGTGAATTTTCATCTTCAAAAATTAACAGTAAGATCTAAGGATTTTCCATTGTATTTTACATGACTCTGGTAGTAGTTCTGTTTTAACTACAAATATATAGTTGAATTAAAAATCGAATCAACTGCTCTATCACACGACCACTAGTCCGTTCTAGAATATCAAGTATTGTATGTTTGTGTGGTTGTGCATTTGTACAGTTGTGTGGTTGTGTATTTCTATAGTTGTGTGGTTGTGTGATTTTGGGTTTTGTTACAATGGACAGTTTCTAGACGCTGCAGGGTCGCAGCGCTAGCTCCAGTGTGTGATGAGTGAAGTAATGAAAGTTTGATGAGATTCCGCTCAGTCGTTAAACCAGCCTGGTGGATTGGTGGAATAGGATTCATAAAACAGCCTGGTGGACTGGTGGAAGAGGATCATAAAACAGCCTGGTGGACTGGTGGAAGAGGATCATAAAACAACATGGTGGACTGGTGGAAGAGGATCATAAAATCAGCCAGGTGGACTGGTGGAAGAGGATCGTTAAACCAGCCTGGTGGACTGGTGGAAGAGGATCATAAAACAGCCTGGTGGACTGGTGGAAGAGGATCATAAAACAGCCTGGTGGACTGGTAGAAGAGTATCGTTAAACCAGCCTGGTGGACTGGTGAAATAGGATTATAAAAACAGCCTGGTGGACTGGTGGAAAAGGGTCGTTAAACCAGCCGGGTGGAATAGGATTGTAAAATGTTACGTGCACGCATATAATTCCTCTGGTATAATTATGCAACTAAAGTTACGACTTTTTAGAATAGAGGAGCATATCTCTTTATAGAATAGAAGAACAAGCGTAAAAATAGAGAAATAGAGGATGAAGAGATCAGAGAGCGAGATTGAGAGCGAGAGAGATAGATAGAGAGAGAGAGAGAATCAGAGAGCCAGAGAAAGAAAGAGAGAGAGAGAGAGAGAAGGCATGATATAACCATTTCAGACAGGGCAAGGTGCAGTGCGGGAGTCCATATAGCAGTAAAGGAGAGGACTCTCAAGTCTGGGTGACCCGTAATAACCGGATATCTTTTACATTGCTAGGAATTATTTCTAGTTTTTAGCAATTTTTTTCTGTTTTAAATGATACTGTTTTCACTTAGGCCTACACTATTCAAGTTAGATTTTTAAAAACTTACGTTCAATATACTTCAGAGCTGATAAGAAATCAGATTGTTAGACAAAAGGTGAGAAGTTGTGTTAACGACAACTCAATCTGAACGCTATTGTCTACTCGCTGTACTTGATTCGCAATTTAGAAATCACACACTTTGAAACTTAACGATACCCGCAAAAGTATTAAATAATATTAAATATTAAGTAATCAAAAGGAACTTTTATCGAAAGTGCTTGACAAGTGTATAGCATGAAATTGACCAACGTCATCGTGATGGGGGCTGGCAACATCTTTGACAATAATTATGAAACGATAATTGTAATCCTATAAGCTAATACCACTTAAGCCTAGTTAATTACGAAAAAGGCATTGATGGGACATGATAGATTTTACTATGTAACTCACTGCCACAAGATCTTCTATCTTGTTATTGTATTAATAATTTCCTGGGCAAGCTAATGACCCATTTTTCTCCCCTAAATCTAGATTTTGACCCTCTTGCCTTGGATCTTGGACTTACACGGTTTTGTTTTCTCCTGCAGTCTTTGCATACTCAGTCGTCATAGTCTGGTGGTTTGGCAGCGTTTGGTTTGTACAGAGTTTCCAAGAGACGACCCTGACATTGTCTTATATAACGAGGAACCAGACGTTAATTTCTTATTGAATGATCGA
The DNA here is from genome assembly GCA_905160935.1 of Enchytraeus crypticus. Taxonomy (NCBI): domain Eukaryota; kingdom Metazoa; phylum Annelida; class Clitellata; order Enchytraeida; family Enchytraeidae; genus Enchytraeus; species Enchytraeus crypticus. Next base: position 399,385 of record CAJHZI010000208.1, on the reverse strand, counting down.
TTTATTCATTCATTTACTAACGCATATATAAGTGTATATTATATCAATAGAAAATTCGAATCAACCAAAGTATATAATATAAATCCCACGTTCCGTAATTCCAGATACAAAGAATTTCGGTAAATAGCATCTCGAGCAGCGCCAGTCTGTTAGGAGAATATTGCGTTTGACGTCGATTGTGTCAAATCTCTGACAAGGCTCCAAGATGATCAACTTTAAAACATCAGCAATTTTTACATGAAAATGAAAAGAGGTTTTCTTTACAATTCTAGCAGTAAGATTGTAGTCATATAAAAAGAAGATAAATCATAAATGATTTAGCGCTGATAAGATATATCATTTAAATTACCATATTGAAAGGATTATTTTAAAAAATTGATTCTTTTTAGGCCTATGGAGTGAACTTTAAAATATGTTGAGTTAAAATAAAATAGATTTGTAATAAAGGAGTTTCGTTGTGAGTGTGCGTTTCGCTTAAGTAAATTATTTTGTATATGAATTTCTAGGAAAATTTGCAAGGGCTATTAAGTAGGAAGAATTTTTTTATATGGAAATATTGTCCACCTCCCTCAGGTACTTCCAATCTGTTTCGTGACAAGCACAATGAATTTAATTATGAAAACACGAAGCAAGAGTTCAATGGGCGTGGTTATCTAAGAAGTCCCTTAGTGCAGCAGCTACAGCTGCTGTGCAGCAGCTACTGTTGCTTGTTCCAGTGCAACAGCTTCAACTGTTCTTTTAGTGCAGCAGCTTCTGCTGCTTGTCATAGTGCATCAGTCTGCTGATAGTTCAATTGGCACAGCTTTAATTGCATGTTCTAGTGCAGCAACTTCAGCTGCTTGTTCTAGTGCAACAGCATTAACTGCTTGTTCTAGTGAAACAACTTAACACCATATTCTAATGCAACTGCTACAGCTTTCTTCTAGTACAGCCACGGAAGATGGAATCACATAAGTGTGCATTCTATCTTATCACAAGGACACATGGAGCTCAAATGAAATTAACACGTTACAACATAACATAGTACTTCAAAGACTGTTGTACAATGCAGTACACTCTTCACAAGTCACTGCGATGTAATGCAATGCAAGAACGATTTCATGTTGGTTTTTCAGCAAAAAGCTCCAAGCATTCGTTGGTTCCCTTGCAAACAGGCATTGAATACAAACAGGCATTGATTCTAAAGCAAACATCGAATCCAAAAAAGACACTGATTCTTAAACAACATTGATTTTCGATCAGACAATGAATTCTAACAGATATTGATTCTCAAGCAGACACTGATTCTCAAGCAGACATTGATTCTCAAGCAGACATTGATTCTCAAGCAGACATTGATTCTCAAGCAGACAATGATTCTCAAGCAGACACTAATTCTCAAGCAGACATTGACAGGGAAAACGAAACTGCTTGGATGGCTGCGCTAGGTGCAGAATAGTCGGCGGATGTAAAGCGTGATGACTCATCAATCCAGGGTCTCGCAGTGCGATTGCTTTCAATGTGTTCTCTTTCTAACATGATACTGATTGGCCTCCAACTCGATATCACTTGACTGATTGGGCATTAAGATTACACATTGGCTTACATCTTAATCTCTTTTTTCAACTTTAGGAAATGATTTACCACGCTCGAATGCTTTTTTATAGTTTTAAATATAGAATTGTCATAGTATCGTGTTGCGAGAATAATGAAGCTGTAATACTTAATTCAACAACCTGAATCTCTCATTAAATCGAAATGTAATTTAAACTTTTTCCTAATTTTAATATTGATCAAAACCTGAGTGAATTAACTTATTAAAACACAGCTCTCAGAAATTTGAGATGCTATAAATTTCATTATCTACTCCCATACTGTTAACACAAGCCCTTTCGAACAGAACTGTTTCGAGCAGTCTAGAATTCCAAACAGGTCACTGGGGCGCTAAAGTGTGAACGTGCCAACAGGAAATTGCACTGACCTACACAGGACAGGCAGCTTCCGTTTCATCCTATTTTACATTATAGAAAGATCAAAAGGACAGCTTTCAATTTACAACGGTTTATATAACATTACATTTTCTTTGAATTTCATGTAATACTTATAACTTTAACTTAGAATTTATATTTAGAAATTGTATGCAATATTTTAATGTTGTTTTAATGCCCCTACAAAATATTTTAGTATATTTCTAAGAATTGAGAATTATAATCCTAACGTCAATGTTCTATTCTTCTCTTATGATGTTAGAAGTTTAATCGGTATATATTACATTAGCACATTATATGACAAGATGTGTGACGAAGTGCCCAATAAAATTAGACGTTTCTTTAGTTTAATTTAGTTGCCTGGGGAAATGACAACGGTTAAAATTTGCATGAAGCTTTTAACTGCAAATCAGCCAGTTAGAGAAATTAGCCTTCTTTTCATCACTCTCGGTCTCTTCTCTTTCTCTCTATCTCTTCTCTCCGTTTCTGTCTGTCTTTTCTCTCTCTCTCTCCCTCTCACTCCCTCTCAGTCTCTTCTCTCTCACACTCCCTCTCAGTCTCTCTCTCTCTCTCTCTCTCTCTCTCTCTTACACTCATTGTCTGTATTTATTTTAGTTCATATCTTTTCATTCGTTTTTTCATTTAAGGTATAATCCCATTGCAACTCCTTAATGCTAGCTGCCACGCTGCAGCTGCTCTGGGGTACTATATAGTAGGACAGCTTACAGCCCGTGTTGCTGCTGTGCACTGTGCGCAGTAGTGGAGCTAGGGGGTTCTTTCTCCCCAGAAACCTCAAATCTTCAAAAACATCATTACCAGTAACACTGGTGACAGCAACCTCTGTTTCTCTTTGTCACTTAAATCTATCATTTTAACTATCCTGAAATGATTTTATGAAATGTTCATTATTTTTGAAATATCTGAGGCAATTATCTTTTATCTTCCTAAGTATTAACACGGAGCGTTTTTCAAAGAAAGTTCAGTTTTAAAATGACGGCTGTTCGTTTGCAGTATTTTAGTATTAATATGTATACTACACGGAATGAAATACAACATCTGATGCTAAACCTGTGCAATTAACTAGTACACTTTCTACTGATTTTTAAGTTCTCATCACGCCCCCGAAATTCAGAATTTGGGTTGAGCCACAGCGACTGCTGAAGACTTTAGCCGCCACATCTGAGGCAGATGTCGCTGTGAGAACACAAAGAAGAGAGGACAGATTGGCAGACGTGCAGGAATTATCACGTTCACGTATTTTATACTATCTAATAGATGGCGGTATCTTGTAGATAGTAGTATCTAATAGATAGAAGTATCTTTTAGATGTCGCATGTAACAGATAATTGTATGTAATAGATAGTATTGTCTAATAGATAGCTGTTTCTCATAGATTTAGCATTATGTAATAGATAATAGTATGAATTTAACAGGTAGTAGTATCTACAATGTAATAGATAGTAGAATAACCGGCTACATTAGGTCATTACCTAAAGCTAATTTCCACATAAATAGTAAGCTAATAAGCTAATACATGTATATAACACAACTATGCCCCAGCTGACTTCTGTAACAAAAAAGTATCTTGCATTTGACAAACTGGAATAATTTTGTATTAAATTGTTTGCCGTCTTTCCATGATTCCTGCTATGCATATTATGATATGCTGTGATTTTGTATTAAAATAATTTAATTAAAACAAACAAATGAAACAATGCATCAGTTATATTTTCCGGGTCTATGTAAAATAGACCAAATGCTAGCTGACTAATCAGGAACTAAGAAGATAAAATTTAGCAAAATTTCTCAAAGTTGAAAGTTAGCCTTAATCAGGACATTGTAGAGCTAAAAGAGTTTAGTCTTTTTGATGGGATCAACTTCATCCCATCGTTGGATTGCATGCTTGTTCATTGCGCGATATCATCCTGGTAGTAGGAACTTAAATCTTGGATCGGTGTTGTGACAGTTCTATGAAAACAACTTCGAGAGAAATTACGCAAAGATAGCTAAAGATTATTGTGTTGTTTGTAAACAAACATTATTAAATAGGGCTTGAGTTAATCGAATGTTATTTAATAGGTTATTATTTATTTTATTTTATTTTAATTAATTACTATTTATTTTGTCCACAGAATGATTTGTCTATTAGGCCTATGCTGCTGAGTTCAAAATATAAATAACCGCCTAATATTCAAGACGTAGTATAAATCTCTTGCCTATTGCGTGACGATCTATGGATCTATGCGACGTATAGAACTGCTAGTGAAGCTACTTGGATTTTTTCAAGAATAAATCCAAACTGTCATGTTATCGCTAGTAACGTATTAATTACAAGTGCTGTACAATTAATATCATGCTATCAGTATTTTGCCATTAATAAGAAATCGCGATGAAATCAGACTTTCGTAAGACAGTAAAAATATGAAATGATCTTCCGGATAATTGATACTTCACTACGCAGAATTAGTCATAAAGCTTTCTACGATGGATATTGAGAAGTTCATATTGTTGCACAGAATTCCACCGCCTCCCTGTCTATTGTCCCACGTTAACGGTGCTACAGCGAATAGGTCAACTTCGTTACCTGCGAATGAGGCAAATGAGACACTAAGGACGCATATCGTAGAGGAAGATTTTCAAGAAGAAATCAATAACGACATCGATTTGATAGATCTCCCGCCACCTCCTGACATGTTTCTATCAGCCTACGGTATCGAAAACGTGCTTAAAAATAGTGGTTCAATGGAAAAGACTTCTAGAGTGGAACATTGTCAAAGCACATTCAATTCTAACACTTCAGAGCAATGCCACAGAGAAGATGTTGAAATTAATGAGATTTTCTCTTTAGATGATTTGCCACCACCGGAAGAATTCGGATTTCAGGATGACACTTTCCTTTTGGACTCCTTGTGTAATCAAGATATGGTGAATAATAAGCAACTCAAACCCGATAGCAGGTCCAGTGCGCATCTGCAGCAGAACCTTGAAACGCTTAGCAAAAACAATATCGTCTGCGGACAAACTACAACAAATGAAGGTCTCTCCTCAAACGTAGGGCTGATTGAAACAAAGAGGGACTCGACAAATGATTGGCATGGACGTTCGACTAGAAATGAACAGTATATTCTATTTAAACTTCCTGCAGAAAATCAGAATAGTGGTAAGTATCCAGATTCACCGAACAATGTAAATCTTGAGATAATGGAATCTAAATATTGTATAGAAAACACTGAGTCTGATGCTGCTGCCGCTGAGGTTTCAACGATCAGAAATGATGTAGTGTCCAAGAATGACTTCTCAATGAAGGGATCAACACAGTATGTTCTGGAAAAGTCCAGTAAAGAGATAGTGAGACATTTTGAAATTCTTTCCAACGGTCGTACATTATCTAATAACACTGCTCAGCCAAATATCAATATTTCGTTGGAAACAAAGGCTACGGAACAGTCGACAAATAACATAGCAAATAAAAATAATTTAAAAATTATGAGTATTGATCCGATCAAGAAAGAAGCAAATGATCAGTCACAAATAATCATGGGAAATACTTCTTCGCCGGTCAAACATGATGAGCTAAATTCCTTTAAAGGTCAGAATAAAACTCATGAATTGATCGCAAAACTGGAAGCCGCTGAGTCAGTCAGTAAAAACCTCTGTAGAAGACCAAAGACAGCCCCACCGGCACCTCCTAGAGTGACATCAAGCATTGCACGATCGTCTTCGTCGTCTTCTTCAAGTTCAACTTCTTCATTATCCTCACCTCCTGCATCATCTATCCTTCATAAGTATAGGGAAGCGTCACAAGACTTCAATGGTTCCACTACGGCAGCATCATGCTCTATTGAACAAGGACCATCACCGTCAGAACCATTCAAGAAACTGACTCTGACCAGAAAGACCACGGACGATGATTCTTATAATCCAAATCTCCAACAGAGTCCCACCAACAACCAAACATTGCCACCAACAGAATTTTCTTTCAAACGCAAGATAATAAACGATTTATTTAACTCCAACATGCCAGCGGCTTGTACTTCTGAGAATATAACAACATCATCATGTTCCTCGAATGAGGCAAGAACGGCAATGCAATGTTCTTCTAGCCTAAACCAACAAACATTTTGTTCGACTGATACCAAGGCAAAGGATCAATTAAAGATAACCCTAATCCAGCAGATGCAGTCAGCTATTGCTAAGCGAGCAGGACAAGGTGGTCTCACATGTTGGACTGAGTCCACAGAATCGACAAATGCTCTATCCATTAATTCTTTAGATAAACAGATTACTTCGGCTCAAGGTAGAGTACAGTCATTGAATGAGTCGCCACTGATAAATATGGAGTCAGAATTAAATCCTATTGCTGTCAGTGATGCATCCGAGATAAAGGAACTTTTAAATTCAGAAAAACCTGAGCAGCCTAACAACCATGCAAACGAGTCTAACGATATAAGTTTAATAGAAAACAACAAGAAACACAACCAAATTCATGCAGAGCAAAACGGTAGTAATTACTTTAAAAATACTTTTGATTTCACGAAATATCTTCATCATCATCAGTCAGCTTCTTCAATTAAAGACAGCCGTGCCAGCAATGGAAGTACTGCTTTGTCCAAGCTGGACAATCAACAGGAGTCTAACATGCCCCACACACGAGTCAGCGGTCAGACCACTGTCAGCAGATCCAGCAGTCTACGTCAAGCCAAACCCACAGCTCAGATTCGTCCAAGTGCAATACGAGCTCTTTCTGGGTCAAGTACACTTCACAGAGGTTCAGCGGCTAACCTGCTTGCGCAATATTCTATGTTAGGAAACATGTCTAGTCAGTTTTCGCAAAGCATGCTTTGTCTACAAAACGATTCTCTAGCCAAAGTGGAATGTAGCGAGAGTAGTATGAATCAAAGGTCGAGTGAACCGTTTTCTTCATTGGAATCATTTAGTTACGGAACATTACGACCTGCCAATCGTAGAAAAGCAAACAATAGTAACAGCAGTGTAAGCACATCTAAGTTTGATACTCTGAAAGCAAGGCTAAAAGACTATCTTTCTGCTGCGACGGCTGGCACTGCTGCAATCAAACAACCACAAAAGCTTCAGCAGTCGCAGAAACGAGAGTTGAGTCTATTTCAGAAGCATCTGGAGCGACAGCAGCAGGAAATGATTAGCAGCTATAAGCAACTGTTTCAGGAGCCAGAGGAAGGAACTAATAGCAAAGAAATAGAGAGCGATATTCAGCAAGAAGACATCCAAAATGTCTGTCCTGAAGTTTTTGCTTCCCAACAATTTAATCCCACGGGATTCCGTACTCTTCAGTTTCAAAAGAAGACAAAAAATTCATCTCTAAGGATTTCCAACTTCGGATTCGATCGACAACAGTCACAGTCAATAGAACGACAGGACTGGCTTCCACGCCAAAACGATTACTCACCCGATGCAAGCGAACTATCAGTAGAATCAAAGGCTGATGTCGTCACAGTGACGTCGGCAATGTCCATGATGTCTGACACCTTTAATGCCTACCTTCAGGTAGCTGGACCCAGACCTTACGGTCTGCAGACATGTGGGACATCCACGTGGGCATCTAGAGGATATAAATCATCCACGATGCGTGCAGGGGGAACTTTCGCCACCTTTGTAGGACATCGGGAAAGCCAAGCGATCCATAATTCTAGGGATTCAAGTGGACAACGACTGGGAGCGAGCAGCAACACAGCGACTGAGATTATTAGGAGAACTCCGTCGGTGAATGGACGGGTAGCGGAAACAGTTCCGATAAGAGTGGCTGCAATAAATGGCGACGTTCTGCATAGAAGAGATCGAAAGAAAAAATCTTGTGGAGAATTGCGTTCAAGATCTTTATCGAATCATTTCGTAAAGTCATTTGAGGACACAAAGTCCGAGGAGGTTTTAATTGTTAAACAAATAGAAGCAGAGGTTGCAATCAATACTGTTAAGCAATCATTTAATCGTCAACAACAGACATTGAATACTTTTCGATCCTCAGAAAGCAGCGGCAGTTGTACGGATGTGAACAAGCAGCAGAAATCCTTAGCTAGAGTATCCCCTCTTCCTGCATCAACCCCCGTTGATGATAAAACGAACGCTGAAGCTGATGGCATTGCAAGCAGGATTTGCGACGATGCTATAACCAAACGCTATCTAAATGGTTTTTACGATAAGCACTCCGCATTCAAAAATAAAACCAACGGTCACGCAAGCAGTAAAACGTCTTACGACTCAAGGGCCGGCAGTCAAACTTTACCAAGATCTTTTCTGAAGACCTCGCAAGAAATGAATTTAAAGAGTTCAGATCAGGTGTCGAAGCGGCAGCCTGAAAGCTGCGTACCGTCGGAGAATGCAGTATATGAAATAGTCGAAGGACGCGTACAATCATTTCAGCAAATGCTTCAAAATGTATTCATAGACGATCAACTTTATTCCTCATACAGTGCAAATTCCTCATTTTCACTTCCACGGCATATCGGCAAAACTAAACAAATCTCTAGCAAATCATTCACGTCACCGTTTAAGAAAGGTTTGTCTGATGGCAGCAACGACGATTCAGAAGCCCAAACATCTAATTCGTCATCTGAAATCAGGGCAGAGTTTTCGCAGCTGATACGACGTTTTGTATCAGACTGTCAGAGACTCGTGAGCAGTGCTACCAAATCCCGCGAACAGTTAGCCACCAGTGTCTGCGACAGCGTACAAAACCTCGCTGTACTGGTCAATACTGCTCGCCAGGTTGTGCTCGACATAGGACGCTCGTCTCATGCGATCATTCTCAACAACAGAGTACGGGACCTGGTCGCAGCGTACGGGGCGACAGTGACCTCAGCCAGACAGGCTGTGGGTAGGGAGTTCAGCTCAGTGGAGATGAAGAGGCTGATGAAGCACGCCACCTCCCTGGCGGCAGTTCTCAGCTCTCTCATCAAGCTACTCAATAGGTATGATATAGGTCAGGGCCAATCAACTGATCATGGGATACGAGTGTAGTGCTAGAGGTTCTTCAGTAGGGAAGCTTGAAACACAGCAACTCACCTCTCTATGAAATAGGGGCTTACTGATACCCGGTACTGTTTCATTCCTCATTGTCCAGATAGCTCCAGTGTCGCTTTAGACATAGAACGCCTGACAAACGGACATGTACTATGAACCGCATGTGAGTGAACTGCACTAGTAGACATATCTATAACTCGGGAGTTACTAATGTCGTAGGTTCAAAACAGACTGAATTTTGTCCTGTTCTAGGATAAATCAGTAGCAAATGCGTAGCACTATTCAAAAAAGTGTAACTATGAAACGTTAAGAAACTTATAACGAGAAACCGAACGTTAAATTCTTATTGATTACGAAAGTCACAATTTAGTCAGTAACAGACTAACAGCCATATAGGTGTGTTTGTGGATAGTAAAAATAGAAGTAGATAAACTTACACTGACAACCATTACATGTACACTGTATGCAATACCTCTGCAAGAATATCAAGTTCGTTTAGTTGCGCTAGAACCGCTCTCACAAGTTTCGCCAACAGTTTTAATCTTTAAGATTTGTGACTGGAGTTGTTTTTACTTTATTGTAGTTTATTTTTTAAATTATTTAGAGCATGAATACTCAGGGATTCTAGTCTAGTTTCTTATACTGTGTTATAAATGTACTCTGTATTCTATGTCATTGACGTATCGGTTTGGTAGCTGAGTTGCTGGCATATTTACCTGCAAATCAAGAGCTATCACAGTTTCACATCAGTCCTCGACGTTTATCTAACGATATATAGACACGTGTAGCTATTAAGCCAGTTTTTTTATCTTGTATTGTCTACAACTTCTTATTTTCATTAATTAACGTAATCTTTTGTCAGCTGATTATATCGTATTGTACATAGTTGCTAAATCTACAGAACAAATATTCAGTTACTTTTATGCAAGAATGTGTTTGTTGTGTGCTAATTCATCTATTTTACTGCTGTTATTTCATACAATACTCAGATATAATATTCGTATGCTTACTGTATCGTTTTCTACGTTTTGCTGCTCTGCTAAGGATCGGCTGTTTAATTTAACGATCACTTTATTGTTAAATGTTTCATTGTACACATCTTAAATTTCATCAATACTCATGTTTGTAATTAAACTTTGTCAATTTACCTATATCAAGCAAGTTCTATTAATACTCATATTTATTGACGTAATGGTGCGTTGTTGCGTTGTTTATGATATTGATGATATAGATGATGTGGAGATTTGTGAAATTATTTAATAAATGTAAAGATTTGAAATAGAAATTAATACCTAAAGGATCACTATGTTTCTGTACAACTTAATTTCCAAGAATGATAAACTTTATCCGAGGTTCTGTAAGCATGTAAAGTAGGAACCGAATTAATCAATCAACGTGAATTCATATATCGTTTGTTTCACTCTTAGAAAAAGAAGTGAGAATAGAGATAAATAACAGAGAGATCACAAAAACATTATAATACAGAAACTTCAAAGAACCATCAATCAGTACATGAACTAGTCAATAACCAAATCTAACAATAAAAACAAATCAACCACTTATGTCCATTTAGTATCTATTCAGAAAGAGATTATTGACCAATTAAAGCGCTTAAAGGCAGAAATAAAAGCTATATAGTCTATAGACGTGTTTCCGCTTTGTGTCCGGGACACTGAAGTATAGATCAATCGCAAACTGCACATGTCGTAAGAGGCGACTAAGCAAGAACTAAGGAAGGCAACGAGAAGCCACCTCAGACGCCATATTTTCCCATGCTATAGGCTACATAACAAGTAAACACACATTATAGTGAAATGATCAACTATGTTGATATCTATCACTTTTTAACACCACATGATTTAACCGTTAGGCAATTTATTCCATTTTCCGTGTAACCAGTCCAGTGAATGTCCGAGATTTTACTCTCAGATCAGCGCGGCTGGGTACATAAGGTATGGATAACACATAGCCTTTTGTCAAGGAATTAATATGGTGGACTTTGAAGATCTCTTTATGGAGCGTGATCAGACTCTGAGTATGAATATATACCTTAGACCTGCCACTTGGCAAAACACTAGAGAGAGTTAAGTTAACGTCTATTTCTGCACCACAAGGGACACTCTCAGAGACAGTATCGGCCGGGATTGGAATTCTGTGACATTCTATTCTGAATCACTCAGCATAAGATATTAGCAAGTACATCGGCATCATCCAACGCCCAGCAAACAAACCGCGTACCTATTGATTCCAAGTCCAGACGCTTAACAAATGCAACATAATTATGTATCAGTCATGCACTCTACAAGAAGTGTCACGACTTATTTGCATTTAAAACTGAAGCTTCAGTGTACCTAGAAAAAAACAATTAGCGAAATAAGTGTACAACTATACTACTCAAGGTTTTGTTATTACTGTAGCAACAATAAGCAAGGAAACGTACTAAAAAGTTTACAATAAACCAGAACGAGAATAGAAAAATTATCACAATTAATTAACCAGCTGTAAAAAGTCTTAAAGGCTAAGCGGGTTTAAGTAATATATCAAACATATGCTCAAATGCGTTCAAATATAGTAAAAAATTGAAATATAGGCTTCTCTCTTCTACGTGCAAGCCAACTAATGAATGGAAGACTCAAAGTACTTATTCCCAGTCACTTCCTCAATCATGCTCAAAAGCTCTCCACTGAAAAAAGACCAACAATACAATCCTATCGCAATATTCTCAACACTTAACACACCAGAAGAGGAGCTCTAAATCGAGAATATATATATATATGGTTTCTGTATGGCTTCTGAGTTAATTTCTACCGCTAAATCTTTCAGATTTACTTTAGAAATTTAGAAATTTAGAGATTTACTTAGAAATCTTTCACCTGATTTACTCACACCCAATACGTGAAACGGTCAAAAATAAAGGGTCAGCCGCGTTATTACATTATTCTTATTGATTGCAACGAATTTTTCTGCAATGTTGACGCCACAAATAAACATTTTAAGAAATGAAGGAATGTTCAAGTTACTCTTTAAAAAACATTCTGCTAAAATCTACAAAAGGCGGGACCTGCGAATACTACAAATCTCATACCACGAGTCTGTCAGCAACGACTGCAGTAAATAATTCGAATGGCATCTATGTAATATACAATAGGCATAGTTCCTATTATTACATAACAAACTTGATTTTTTCATTATTTACATCAACTTGACTATCTAAATCATTAACAAAAGTCATAAAACAAAAACACATTTTTCATACTTTTAAACAAGATTCTGAGGTGTAAGATTAATCACTTAATGAGAATTACACTAAAAATACGTTTTTTTACGATATTACATTAGAACATGGTAAATATCAACTACAAGTTATGAAGTTTACTTGAGCTGGGTGATAAATTAAGACTCTGCACTGTGTACAGCTAGATACTGCAGTACTCTAGCCTCCAGTTCCGGCTTCTTGTCCTTAGCCTTACACACAACGCCTTTCTCTCTCAACCACGAGATAAGAGTTATAGCATTCACCGTCTTCAACTGTCAACAATCAATCAATGAAACCATCAATAAGTCCATCAGTCAATCATCCAATTAATCAATCAGTCAATAGTCTATAGATTTGTCTGGTAGAACTAAACACAACTGTAACATTATGCCATCATTACTATCTATGGACTACTAGCTTCAATCAATCGTATTAGATCATCATCATCATCATCATCATCATCATCATCATCATCATCATCCTCCCTTGAATCCCAGTTTAACCAGGGTCGGGATACAAATAGACTGTCTCAAATCCTCTCTGTCCTACACCACACCACCAGCCAATCCACTATTTGAGACTTTTCCATTCGTTTAAATTTTTGTAGCAATTTCTGAAGCCTAGACGCTCACCAACCGAATGCCCTTTCTGACGTTGGTATGGATCTTAGTGCTTTAGTCGCCTTCTACGACACGTGCAGTCACCGGTTGGTCAATTCTTAAAACAACTCGGACACAACACGGGGAATCAATCCTATTAGATACAATCTTTAAAATTTCAAGGTCGCTTTCAGCATTCGAGGGTAGACTAGAGACGGGCCAGTATGGGATTTAAAAATCATAACTAAATATCTTCGGCCTAGTCCCTAGTACAATGCAACCTAGTGTAATGCTAACTAGTGCAATGCTACCTAGCATAGCGCTACAGAAAGCTGAATCAATCTAGAACCGCATAACGGAATGCATTTCATAACAAATACTTTCCCCATCATTAAGTTTTGCATCCGAGTGGATCCAAAGGTACATATGGGAAATATCTTGTGCGAAACAAAAACACAACAACCGACAACTCTTTGCTATAATTAAATGAGATAACACGTGATGGAATCATGTTTCCAAAACATACTTGTCAATCACGAATAGTCGTCTAATGGCAATGCAGAAAGCTTACATAAAATGCTGCGCCAATGAAACAGAAGAGAAATAAGTAGAGACCTGTCCGGTTCTAGCCAGTTCTGCAACATCAGCGTTCTCGTTGATCTTTGGTTTCGCTCTCTTCTTAGCCAACTCTCCATTACCTTCCATATCACACTGAGTGAAAATAGACAACAACAACACAACAGCACACTGAGTGAAAATATACAACAACAATACAACAGCACACTAAGTGAAAATAGACAACAACAATACAACAGCACATATACAACAAAAACACAACAGAACATATACAACAACACAACAGAACCTAGACAACAACAATACAACAGCACATAGACAACAACAACAACAACACAACAGAACATAGACAACAACAACACAACAGCACATAGTCAACAACAATACAACAGCACTTAGACAACAACAACACAACAGCACATAGACAACAACACATAGATGACAACAACACAACAGATTAATTACAACGCAGTACAGCATCGCTTCGCAGTGAACTGCAGATGTGCCTCCCAGAAATAATCCTGAGTTGTGGAAATAGAAGTTGAATTATTATATTATTTATTACTAAATAATATTATTAAATAAAATTTTATTTGCACTATATTATTTGCACTCATTCTCTCCCTCTCTGAGTCTCTCTCAAATATTCTGAAAGTGGCACGTCCTAGGTATATATTCCTACTAATATGCTGCTTTTCAATAAAATAAAATTATATTATATGCCTACTACATAAGCGTATATACCTTTCTCTTCTGTTCAACTCGACCCACAGCCTCAGCGAGGCCATACTGCAGCATTGAGCGCTCAGTCACTGTACTTGTCTCTTCCTCATCTCGCCACGCGCCTCTTTCATCGGCTGTCGTAACAGAACGAGGATGGCACGTCAGTTCACTAGAACCTACCTGCCTCACACCACGTGATGCTTGTAAGTCATCGTCAACACTGTCACCTAGCTTTTGAAACAGTTGCTGATGTCCCTGCACCAGCTGATTAAACGGTTGTTGCATAGCCTGTTGCGGTATATTTTGCTGCCGTATATTCTGCTGCTGTATATTCTGCTGCTGATGGATATTTTGCTGCTGATGTATATTCTGCGGTATATGCTGCTGCATATTCCGCTGATGTATATTATGCTGCTGTTTATTCTGCTGCATGTGATGATACTGATCATATGAAGGTGCAATATTTATCTGAAACGGTTGCACATTTTGCTGTTGCTTAAATATCACAGGCAACTTTCCATGTTCTTTCACACCTAATCTACTATTTTTCGGCAGTGTTGTTGAAATCAATTTTGAATTCGAAGATTTCTTTATGTACTCCATTCCGGCTACACAGGGTTTCCTTGTTCCACAGGTTTCAGGTTTTCTGGCTGAAGATGCAGATGCAGTCATTTGTTTGAATACAGGAACATGTGCAACAGCCGCAGGTTTAACAGGGGCGTGAATTGAGGGGATAGTCTGCTTAGAACTGCCTGCGGTAAACTGACTACTGCAATCGCTTCTCTTATTCTGAAAAGTCGTGTCAGTTGAGCCTCCAAACGACGGCACAGGATTGGCTTTTACAACATCTGACAAATCTCTATTTTCTCTACATAAAAATAAAGCACTTGAATTACGAGTCGATGGCTGCAGATCAACGACATTTCCTCCCATGGCTGAGAATTTGACACTATTTTTAGAATCATGCAAAGGTTTTGGATTCTCACCATTAGGCAGCTGTTCAGTACTACATTTCTCTAAGTTCCGTCCAACCACTTTTCCTTCTACCACGGATGATTTTACGAAATCCAAGGACATCTTTCGAGTAAATGTTGGAACAATTCGTTCACTGCGGCACTCACCATTTCCGATAGCTGAAACAGTTGTTTTAGCAGCGGGCTTGGAAACACAGAAACGAGGCGCAAAGACTGATTTAGAAGAAGCTCCTGGAATAATATTCGTTGAACAAGAATCAACAGTAGCAGGCTTCTTGCTGACAATGTTTCCTTCGTAACTTTTGCAAGTAGTGTTAGAATCAAAGCTAACATTTGAAGTGTTGACGGATGAGTTAACTAACTCAGAGTTCTGGATAGAAGGGTTGACAGCAACAACAGGAGGCCTATGAAGAGATGGGGCAGAGCTACTAGAAGAAGAGGAGATGCTAGGAGCAACAGATCGTCTGGGGTTGACCAAGTCTCTATCAAGTACCTGCACGTTGCATTGTGACAACTCTCTTTGAATCTACGGCAGCAACAATTTAATAAATTGATTACTAGAAGCAATGCTAATACATCAAATGGAATAAAACCTGCACTAAAAGCATTGCTAATACATCAAATGGAATAAAACCTGTATTAAAAGTATTATTAATACATCAAATAGAATAAAACTAGTACTAAAAGCAATGCTAATACATCAAATGGAATAAAACCTGTATTAAAGGTATTATTAATACATCAAATTAATAAAACTTGTACTAAAAGCATTGCTAATACATCAAATGGAAGAAATCTTGGAGCGAACGCTATGTAAAAATAAACTAATCGTTAATCGTACACGATCCATCAGAGTGACTAATCGGGGTTGTCTCAAAGAGGAGGGCCCATAATAAAGATGATATGACAATGAGGTGTCTAATAATCGATTTAGGCCATACCATGGCAGGTGTGGGAAGCTAGAACATACATGTAAGTGGGGTAAACAGGACAATCCCTTAAACGATTCTGGTCAAATTCAGTTGATGTACCACAATATAGAGACAACTAGTGGATTAGACTGTAGACATAGACTAAAACCGATGCTGAGGATGGTACCTGAAACTGCATCTCAAAATTTAATTTCTTCAAGCTACAGATTATATTAAAGAATGGCAAAAGAAAAATCTGTGAGGTAAGATCGGTTTATATTAGATCATTTTATAGTAGGTCAGCTAATAAGTGTGGTACGACAAATACCAAAACTGATATACAAAAAAACTCTTTTGTAAACGTGAAATATACTGTGACTGAAGACAACAGACAGAATCAGCCACACATTTCAGGCGTACTTTAAGAATAGCATAGAATACCGTCATAAAGATAGGGTTCAATATAAAATGATTACTCCATTATGACGTCCCTGACATCATCCTGACATCATCATTGTATGAGAAAACGGACGTTAAACCTTTATTCTTATTATTATTACATGTATATCACTAACGATATCGCTAATGCAGTGTAACCTGAGAGATAGGAGTGAGCATGCTAGAGGCACGAGCAGGAGGACTAATAGTACAAGCAGAACCACAGACAGTAGGACAATGAGAGGCTAGGTCAGAGATAAAGCGATCCACAACATCCTGAGCTCGGCTGTGCCTCAACACTGATGGTTCATTCAGCCTCACGCAACTCAACGGATAGCTGATCTAGCGTTAAGATATAAGGATTTAAATTAGATTTCAAACAGTATGAAAACATTCATGTACCCGTGTTGTGTTCTGGTTGCTGAAGAATAGACCAACCATAGACTGCACGCGTCGTAAAAGACGACAAAGCCTTAAGATCCAAGCCAACATCAGAAAGGGTATACGGTTTGTGAGAATCTAGGCTCCAGAAATTGCTAGAAAGCTTTGTGATCCCGACCTTGAACCATGAATTCAAGGCAAGATGATGATGATGGTGTAAACATTAGTTATCTCATTGTGATACTGTAATTATTATTGAAGTTAAAGGCTAATATTTCTAAACAGTGGTGCAACCTGAAGAAAATGCTGGGGGGGGGCTCAAAATATATTCACTACTACCCTTGGCTCCTAGAGTGCGGTCACACTGAACCGTATGATCCGTATCTCATTAGTTTACCCCAACCATACCAAAACTAGAGTTAGGGGTATAGGCAGGGAATTTTTTGTGAGGGAAAATAAATCGGTGGCGGGCGAAGATAAGGGCTCTGAAGGGGTGGGATGCGAGGAGGGGGCTAATGCACCCCCTGACCCAAGGGAAAATATTTTTAAATTAGTCAGAAACCTGGTGGATTTGCATAGCATCTTATTATAGTGGATTATTTTTCTTTTTGGAATTTGTCAGTAACAAACCTTTTCAATTATATATTATCTTCATCATCCTCTAAAAGGCTTGTATCTAATAAGCATGAAATGGTCATGAGTGCAGTCCCACATACAACTATGATGTTTTCTAAATGGTTGCGACACAGTTTCCACAGATGCTGCTAATATTTCATTATTATGATTATTAATTAAATGTACAAAATAAATGTTGCTATTTGAATAATTAGTTAAACACTGATTTAAGTTTAGTGAACTTGAGTGGAATCTTGAATTGAAATTCAAGTTGAGTGAAATTCTTTCAGCATTATGTTACGAGTATGCTTGATCAACATGGTTCATTAAAACTAATGATCAACATACTCTCATTAACTATAATGCCATGCTTGATCAGTATAGTCTCATTAACTCTAATGCCAGTAAATATGGTATACGTGTATAGTCACAAAGCTTACATACACATTTCCAATTTTCTTCAATAATAGCCTCTAGCCTATTTTTTCAGAAAAAGTCAGTGTCACTCAATTTAACCAATGCTTTCAATAGTAATTTGTTAAGGATACGTGAACACTCTGTCAGCGATAGGAGAGAAGAAAATCTGAGCGTACTGAGGTATGTTACCCTTGCCCTCGCTCGCAGGTAGCCTATATCCATACTGCAGCAACAATGCCAATACACTTTTATTCAAGTAGCTCCATGCATAAATTAAACAGAGTATTTTTCATTTCTTCATGATCCTGGTTCACCATCCACTTACATAAGTTAGAGATTAAAATGATCTAAAACCGTTTTTATCGTTTCTATAGACTTCATAGAACTGCAGCACAGCTAATCCTTAACAAGCTATGAACCATCAATATGAGATCAATAATCAAGCACCACGATAGCAATTAGAAACAATTGCAAACTATTTTCAAGTTTGTTATTGTCATTATAGGGATGATGTCAGGGACGTCCCTGAAATCATCATTGTATGAGGAAACGGACATTAAAACTTTATTATTATTATTATTATTATTATTATTATTATTATTATTATTATTATTATGACACCTTCCATTTTCACACCAATATATGCGACTTGTCTAACCCACGCACTGAGCATCCAAAAAAGATTTACTTAAGAATAAATCGGCATTACATAATTTATCTGATTATATTTTTATAAATGCAATTATTCTACAAAAAAATTCTTCCTCTATCAATGACTATAAATAGGCCATACGTTGAGATATATAAATAAAAACTAGCTAAATTAATTAACTATCTCTCTCTTAGTGCACTGCCTACTGGCATGTACATGGTGCATAACGCCTCCACTCTTCTCTGTCTTCCGCCTTCATCTTCATTTCAACATATGAGTGGGTCTTTAAATCATCTAACATACCTAATCTCAGCCTGCCCCTGCCTCTTTTTCCTTCCATTCTACCTTCTATTACCTCTTAATAGACCCCCTTAGAATGTGTCCTATCCATCTCTTCTTCCTATTTCTTAATACATTTATCAACTGTCTATCTGTGCTAACTCTCTCCAGGACTTCCTCATTTGTAACCTTTTGAGTCCAGCTAATCCTCTCCATTCTTTTCCAAATCCACATTTCCAATGCCTCCAGTTTCCTAATATCTTCCTTCCTTAAGGTCCATGTTTCACATCCATACAATAGCGTGGTCCAAACCAAAGTTTTCACTATCTTTATCTTTGTATCTTTATTTACACTTTTTGTTAATAGTTCTTTTCTACTAACAAAGGCCGCTTTTGCTTGTGCAATCCTACTGCATATTTCCATCTCACATTTCCCGTCATCGATTATAGTATGACCCAGATATTTGAAATTCCTTACCTGTTCCAATTTCGTACCATTTATTGTGCTATTAACTTAACCTTTATTATTGGACACTCTCATAACCTTGGTCTTTTTTATATTAATCTTCATGCCATATCTTAGGGCCGTATCATTCAGCCTATCCATTATCTTCTGCAATCCAATCTCGCTGCCCGCTACCATTCATTGGTCATCTGCAAATCGTACATCTTGTAACAAATTCCCTCCTACTTTTATTCCTTCTTCCAATTCTTCCATGGCTTCCTCCATCATTGCCTCAGCGTAAATGTTAAACAGCAGCGGCGAAATGCTACAACCTTGTCTTACTCCACGTCCTATTTCACCTTCTTCTGAGTATTCTTGTTGGATTTTGATTACTGCTCTTGGATTCATGTACAAGTTCAAAATTATTCTTCTATCTCTTCAGTCAATTCCTATTCTTTTTAAGATATTCATCATCGTTATCCAATCAATCCTGTCAAAGGCCTTCTCGAAGTGTACAAAGCATACAAAAACGTCATTTCCATATTCTAAGCTTCTTTTGCAAAGAACCCGCATTACTCCTATTGCTTCTCTTGTGCCGCATCCTTTCCTAAATTGCATCTTGCTCAGTTTCGACTGAATGCGATTATTTACTATCTTTAATAAGATCTTCGATGCATGAGGTATTAAGCTGATTGTTCTGTAATCCGAACACTCCACAGCATTGGCTTTTTTGGGAATTGGAATCATCACTGACTTGGTAAAGTCGTCTGTCCAAGTACCTGTATTGTACACTTCCATACATACCTCTATTAACTTTTTGAGTGTTTCTCCTTCCAACATTTTCAAGAATTCTGCTGGGATTTCATCTATTCCGGCTCATCACACTTTTCACTCCACCAATGATCTTTTGTTTTGTTTGTAATTCTTCTAAGTTCACTGTTTAAGCTTCTATATTTCCTTCGGCCATGACTGGTGTCAATACTTTTCCATTTCCTCCTTTCATCCATTTTGTCAAGCATCTCGCTTGTGATCCAAGGTTTTTTAGCTGTATTTTGCTTTAAGAAAGCCATAAACTTCTTTTTGCACCTATTTTAATAGCTTCCTTTAGCTGACACCATCTTTCATTTACCCCTGTTCTTTCGTAGTCCTGCATTTCCTTAACTTTTCTTTCCACTGCTTCCTGAAACTGACTTCTTTTCTCGTTCAATCCGTTCAAATTCCATCTCGTATTTTCTTCAGCTGAAGCGCTACTTTTGCCATTACTAGATTGTGGTCTGAATTAATATCGGCTCCTGGATAAGCCCTTGAATTCTTCACACTATTCCTGTACCGTTGCTTTAAGAGAATATAGTCTAACTGGTATATTCCCTCGTTTCCGGTGTTTCCTGGTTTCTTCCATGTGTAACGCCTTCTCTTCTTATGTTTGAACCAAGTTTTGGACACCACTAATCTCATTCTATTGCAAAAGTCAACCAATTTCTGTCCTCTCTCATTTCTTTTTTCTAGACCATATTCCCCAACTTCATTTCCATCTCTCCCTTCACCCACCACCGCGTTCCAATCCCCATAACTATCACTTGATCTGTGGCTTTTTCTCCTTTAATCATTCCTTCTATTTTTTCGTACATCGCTTCAATTTCCTCATCCTCTGAGGCTGATGTAGGCATGTAGATTTGGATAAACACCAAATCTACTAGATCTGCTTTGATCCGCACTAACATCAGTCTGTCAGAAATTTAACCCTTGGTACACCTCTGATCTGAGAAAGCTAAAGGCTGCATGCTGTAGAGCTGAAAGAAAGTGGCGTCATACCCATTCCGATTTTTGGAAAACTATTTCTAATTTGCAACACAAGATTTATCGTACTGCTATTGCTAATGCTAAGAAAGAGTACTACTCCTCTTTGGTCACTAAGGCTGTGAATGTTAAGAGATTATGGAAAACTGTTAATGATCCTTTACATAGATCTATTTCTCCTTCTCTTCCTTCTACTACTGTTGAGTCACTTCCTGAATAATTTTCCAGTTACTTTAGTGATACGATAAGCAATCTTAGAGCATCCATCTCTCCAGCTCCTAACTTGACTCCTCATACTCCAGTAGAGACTCATTCCAAGGATGAGCTTTCTAATTTCACTCCAGTTACAATTGAAGAGATTACTAAATTAGTTTTAGACTCTCCAGCCAAACATTGTGACTTGGACCCTATCCCAACCTCTCTTTTAATGAAGTGTATTCACATACTTGCTCCTGTATTAACATTGATTGTTAATCTCTCTCTCTCTATTGGCATATTTCCTTGCGCTTTTAAGCGTGCAGTTATTACTCCATTGCTTAAAAAGCCCACACTGGATAAGGAATCATTGTCGAATTACCGACCTATATCTAATCTGTCATACATATCTAAACTCACTGAAAGAATTGTTCTTCGGAGGCTTTCTACTCATCTCTCATACAACAATCTATTTAATAAGCATCAAGCTGCTTATACTAGGCATTGTTCAACTGAAACGGTGCTTCTATCTGTGTGCAATTCTATTGTTAATTCCATGTGCACACAACGCTTAACTGGATTATGTATGCTTGATCTTTCGGCCGCTTTTGATACCATTGATCACAATATTCTTCTGGAACGTCTTTCTTCCTGGTTCAGTATTCGTGGAATTGTTCTTGATGGGTTTTCCTCTCACGGATCGTTCTTTTAGTGTGAAAGTGATGGAGTACATCTCTTCACCTTCCCACTTAAAGTATGGTGTGCCCCAAGGCTCCGTTCTTGGTCCTATCCTCTTCAACCTATTGTGTATAGGTTGAAGAGGATAGGACACCCTTGAGCTCACTGATCTCTTCTCATTCTATTAATCATGAACTATATGCTGATGACACTCAAATGTACACTTGTTTCACCCCTAACTCCTACTCTGATGCTGAAATCCTCCTGCAACAAAGTTTTCAGTCTATATCCTCTTGGATGTCTGCTAATTTTTTGGCACTTAATCCATCTAAGACTGAATTCTTGTTGATCGGGACACCTCAACAGCTTCTGAAGCTGAATGGGAAAACTCTTTCGTTATCGTCGGATATTACCATAACACCTGTTTCTTCCGTGAGAAATCTCGGTGTTATCCTTGATAAACACCTAACCTTCGACGAACACATAACTAAAACTTCACAAGCATGTTTCTTTCATATCCGAGATCTTCGTCGAATACGTCCATATTTGTCACGTGAGAGAGCTGGTGCTGCCATTGCGCAATCGAAATTGGACTACTGCAATTCCCTGTTTTTAAATCTCCCTGGCTGTGAGACTGATCGATTGCAGTTTGTTCAGAATTCTCTTGCACGAGCAATTCTTTGTAGTTCCAAGTACTCGCATGTTACGCTCATTTTAAAGTCTTTGCACTGGCTAAAGATTAAAGAGCGAATCATTTACAAAACAGCTTCGTTGGCCTATAAGTCCATCACCATCCCTGGATAAACTTGTATGTCTCACTTGATTAAATTGATGCAGCCTGCTGTTACTCGGTCTTCTAAATTAATTACTCTTGTGAGACCTAGCTTACCTTCGCGCTCTAAGCTATCTAATCGTTCTTTCCAGCATGCTGCACCGCAGATCTGGAATTCTATTCCATCTAATCTTCGGAAATCTTCATTTGAAGCACATCGGCCTTTGCTTTCCTATGATCAGTTCCATAGGCAGTTGAAAACCTACCTTTTCCATCTCTCTTTTCCATCCAGTGTCCATGAGCAGCGACCTGCGCCTAAACCTCCTTTTCTTTAATTCCCTTCACTATGGACTGATTATCTGGATTTTGGAATTTGCACTGTTTTGGACCTTCTTTTTGCTCGCCGACTTGATTTTGTCTCAATAGTGCTCGATGTTGTCATTGATGACAGTAGCACTCTAATTGTTGTTATTATTGTTATTATTATTATTGTCACTGCACTGAAGAACCTTTGTTACTCGTTCACTTAAATTTCTAGCCAATATTATTGCCACACCCTTCTCCCTTTTATCTCCTCCGGAGTATATAACCCTGTACCCATCACTTATAAAATCTCCAGTTCCAAACCACCTTACTTCACTCATCCCTAGGACATTTATTTTCCCTTTCTCCATTTCCCTCTTTACATTTTCTAACTTTCCCCTTTCTCCCATAGTTCTCACATTCCATGTGCCCACACTTATCCTTTTGGGGCGCATGGAATGTCCTCCTGGTATATCTGTGGGGCACCCAAGGTGCCGTCTGGCCGTGGGATTCTTACCACCCCCTCCCCATTTAAGGGGTGCACGGGACTGGGGGCGTTCATTTTTGTCGTGATATACCATTATTTTCCTGGGGAATATGCTTTTTGACGAGGTGGGCCCCTATGCCTTCCTCAGCTTTGACTGACATTTACCGGGCAGGGGGCGTCAATCCCTGAGAAAACTATCCTGTTTACCCGTTAATTAACTATATAGATAATATAACCATGTGATATCCTAGCGACTGCGAAATAAAGTAATAGTTTACAGAGAATGATGTAGGAGGCAAATAAACAATAACTGAGAATGGCAATGGAAAATCAAATGACTTACGGAAGAGTGAACAACAGATTGCTTGCTAGGTTGATAAATATCCTGAATCGGCTATTTCTGGCTATAACAAGAAAGAAAAAATGTGAAAAAGAATGAGAAGGAGAACGAGAGAGAGATGACGAATTAACGAAAGATTAAAGGCTACATATAAGCAACATAGAATCGCTGAATTACAGAACAGTTAAAACACCATTTTCCTCCAGTATTTGCAGATATCTTCGTATGACGAGAAGGGAGAGTCTCTGGACAATGACGAAGTGATGCCAACTAATCTTCCCTTCTTCAAGCTAAATGAAAACAGCCAATAATAAACAGAACGATATCAATTACATTAAATTTACAAATCAATTAACAAAACCGCAAAAGATTGAGAAAAGCATTGAATAGCGCAGCAAACCTGAAAGAACTTCTACCATGTCAAAGTTACACGATAAAATGCTGATATTAGTCTATCTGTATGACAAACACGTAGTCTGTCATTTTGTGTCGTAGATATTTTGAGGCTTTTAAAAGGACACTAACTTAATGTTAAATGAAGCAAGAGGATAATGTAAGTTAGTGTCACTTGTGGGCCTTTATTCCCGCTCACGTGCTCAAGCTGTTTACTGTAAATATACAAATGTATTACGTATATGATAAATAAATAGGCCTAAATAACAGAAGGTTAAAAACATTGCATTAAATGAAGTAAGATGATCAAATCACTGAGGCTTTATAAATCTCCTGTCTTTTATAGGCCCTAAATCTAAGAAGACAAACAGTTTCTTTATACTGTAAAACATCAGTAGCAACAGAAATAGCATTCAGTGTCAATTACATGTGAACTCTGACACATATACATGAGAACTTAAAAAAAATTTCATAAAAGAATTTTATCAAGAAAGATAAATATGAAAATTGAAATAAGGTATAAGAGCATTTATATCACTGTGTACAGAGAACTACTGTTAGAAATTTTAAAAAAGCTGGTAAAGCTAATGTTAACGTCAGTTTCCTCACTCAAAAGTGATGTCAATGACATACTTATCCACGGTCGAATATCTTATCTGGCTCCAGCCAGTAGCGATGAAGTGGCGAAATTAGAATCAAACCTTGGTAGTATAAAACACCAGGTGGCAGTATTGAAGTCTTCTTCGTCCACCTCACCCCGCAGTGAAAACTTGTTAAGAGCACGCTGAGAGAGTTCCAAATCATTCAACTGTGCAACAACATTGACCTCATCTATAATTATCATCATCATCTTCCTCCCTTGAATCCCAGTTTACCCAGGGTCGCGATACGAATAGACTGTCTCAAAATCCCCTCTGTCCTACACCACACCACAAGCCAATCCACTATTTGAGACTTTTCCATTCGTTTAAATTTTTGTAGCAATTTCCGAAGCCTAGGCGCTCACCAACCGAATGCCCTTTCTGACGTTGGTATGGATCTTAGTTCTTTAGTCGCCTTCTACGACACGTGAAGTCAACAGTTGGTCAATTCTTCAAACAACCCGGACACAACACGGGGATTACCTAACCTTAATAATTTTTTAACTAAACCTAATCCATAATATTATCAAAAATATTAATAAAAACAACGATTACTAATAACCATGAAAAGGAAGGACGAAATAACGAACGCTACAAATAAGAAACTAAGCAAGTAGCACATGCAGCTGTCATGTGAGTAAGCATACGACCAAAAAGTGCCCAATTTTTAATAATACTAATATAACAAAACAGAAATCTATTAAAATTAATGACAAATTTTAAAGATAATTAATTTAATATATTAAATATATGATTATGAATATCTTTTTACTACAAGTTAAAACATAAAATGTAAGCCAAGTTCACACATGAAAAAGTATAATTAAATATATAGTCAGAGGAACCACAATTTTAAATATAGATGAAAGCTACTTTAGAAACGAAATAAAGAAATCAATAGATTTATTTTTATATTGCTCCTCTAAATAAATGAACAATGGATTAGCAATTATCCTAGTTCAATAGTCTACTGGTTAAGACCAAAACTGGTAAGCCATCCACTGGCATCCAGATATCTGGATAACTGAAAACTGAGCAAAATAATTCATACCAATATTAGTGAAATAGCAAATCAATTGGTGTAACCTGAAACTGAGGCATAATGACAGCATAAGCTCTGACAGTCAGACATATTTGAGATCTAGCAGCAACAATTTTCATGTCTACATACAAATAATCAACATCACCATCATCTTCCGTTGAATCCTAGTTTAAGTAGGGTCGGGATATGAAAATTTTGTAGTAATTTCTTAAGCCTATGCGTTCACAAACCGAATGCCCCTTCTGGCGTTGGTTTGCAACTTAGTGCTTTGTCACCTGTTATGACAAGTGTACTTCACTGTTGCTCTATTACTCTGCAACCCATACACAACACGGGTAACATACAAAAAATCAATACAACAAAAAATAATTTTGTACTATTTTAAAATATATTTTGTCAAAAACCTGCATAAGTAGCGAAATAACATCATATAAATTTTAGAGATTACATTGAAGTAATTTCAAGCACCATGTACAAAGCAAAATAGAGTAAAATTTCAGAAATGAGGAGTAAAGAATCAAAAAATAGAATAAAAACTTCAGACACCCTATATCATAATTCTGCATCACTGTCCATAGCATTGTCTATAGCATCCATAGCACCATTGTCTATAGCATCCATAGCACCATTGTGTAGAGCATCCATAGTACCATCGTCTATAGTATCCATAGCACTATTGTCTATGGCATTAAGAGATAGCACCATTGTCTATAGTATCCATAGCACCATTGTGTATAGCATCCATTGTCTAGACTCTATAGCATCCAAAGCACCATGGTCTATAGTATCCATAGCACCATTTTCTATATAGCATCCATAGATAACACCATTGTCTATAGCATCCATAGCACCATTGTGTATAGTATCCATCGTTTAAAAAAAGATGATAAAAATTTGCGATTAGTTTAGACGGGCATTTTCTAAGATCTCATCACTGTCTGTATAGTTAACTGTTATTCTACAGTCTCTATTTAAGTCATATAGTTCCTGGCAGAATTTATTATGATTCAGCTTAACTCATCATCCTTATTTAATTACTAAATAAACTATGAGCATATATAAAGATTCTTTTACATTGCCTATAAATTGTTTGATCATTCTGGACAATAGAGTGTCTTATGGTAGAATCGGGTATTTAATTTAAGAAGCGTTTAATGCTAGTGTTGGAATTAGTAGAAACTCTAAGTTTCTTACACTGCACTTTGATTGTTCTATGATCGTGTGTTTGCGCGCGTGTGTGCGCGCGCATGCGTGTGTGATTTATCTTGATCCTGCCTGTTTATGACGACTAAAGAAATAAATATAAATGATTTCGTCTTACTCATCATATTATGACAACTAAAACTACGTGTGTAAATACTATAACTACGCGAGTAAATAAATAAATTATAAATGCATATATAACTAACTCCACTTACTGATAGCATCTTGTCGTTTGCAGCCACTGGTCATAAAATCATCTATTAATAGCATTATAAAAATATTTTTTTAAAAATTATTACTACTATAAAGAATAATTATACTGCATGCATCACTAATTGTATCCCTGGTACCAACCCGGTCGCTAAACCGTTCATCATAGGATAGTGCCTGTATCATATATTACTAAATATTTAAGCATTCAAGTTGATTTGACAAAATCCGGAAGAGTGCCTATTAATATAAAAGACAATGATGAAAACCTATCTGTAATTATCCTGGAAGAGGCTAAATACTTATGGAATTATTTAATCAATGATAACCATCTTTTGGTTTGGGTAGAAGTACTTTGAATTTGAAAAAAGGCATATAGCCTTCGTTAGGAATAAACCTGATGACAGATAAATTGCTCATCAGACAACGAGGATAAAGAAAATGAGATGTACAAATTCATATATATATATATATATATATATATATATATATATATATATTATATATATATATATATATATATTATATATATTTGTATATATTTGTATATATATATATATATATATATATATAATATATATATATACAAATATATACTATATATATATATATATATATATATATATATATATATATATATATATATATATACATGTATATAGGCCATATAAAACAAATCATATTACAACAGTTACATTGCAATTACAAATACTATAGGAAATACATTCAAATGTCTCTATCTTAGTGAACTGCCTACTGGCAGGTCTGTGGTAGATAATGCCTCCACTCATCTCTATCTTCCGTGTTCCTTTTCATGTCCACATACGTGCGGATCTTTAATTCCTTCAGATATACCAATGTACTCTTGGGAGATTCTACTTATTAAGAGGTGGGCCCCTATGCCTTTGTCTGCCTCGACTAACATTTACTGAGCAGGGGCGTCTTTCCCTTAGAAAACTATCCTGTTTACTTAATGTCAATGACAGGCATATTACACAAGTACAGAATAATTGATGACATCATTGATAAATATCTTTTCAGTGGAGGAATTTTAAATATCAAGTCAGGGATATTACAAACATGCATAACATGGAGTACCCACTGCTGATAAGGTTTGATCCAATAGGCGACCAGAGCTTGCTGAGTCGTGTGAGTAGAGAGAACTGAAAACAAGACTCAAAGTCACTGACTGTCACACGATATGGCTTACTTACCTGTACAGAAGAATCAGTTTACGCTCTATTTCCTCACAATATGCAGTATTTCATATGAAAGGTGATGAGCCTGAATTGATGATAACAGACTTGGAGAAATATCCCATTGTGTTACAGCAGAATCCACCAATACTTCCCATGACGGGAAGTAGTGAAAATTAAGGGGTATGGCAGGTTCATTGGAATTTCCAAAAGAAGGAGGCAATTTCACTAGAATGCCTCAAACAATCATATTTTTTTTTTTTTTTTTCCATTCGATTAAATTTAGATTCCTTGCAATTAAATTAACATAAACTGTGGCTTCAGAGATGATTTTCTAATGCCTTTCATTTATTCAATTCCTTCTAGTTAGCCTCCTCTTGTGATATTCATACAAAATAAGCAAAGTATATTGAGGTAGTATACCTTTCATGGACTTGGTCACACACTATTAAAAGTTCAAGACAAAGCTGAGATTAACGTTTGTTTTCTAATTACAAGGCACTCTATCAGTTACGATCCGGTGAGGATTCGATCCCATGGTCTCAATTGCGCTATTGAATGTCTCAATAGCGCAATGGTTAAGGGTGTAGATAACGTCATGAAGTTTTAAATGACAGACCCAGAGGTGAATCGAACTCTCGTGGGTTCGATTCCCAGCCGCGCTGTTCTGAGAGACATTCGGACATTCACGGACTGGCTACACGGAAAATGGACTAAATTGCCTAACGGATATAACATATAACATGTGGTATTAAAAGTGATAGATATCAACATAGTTGATCATTTCACTATAATGTGTGTTATTATTATTATTGTCTCCTGTTATTCAGGCAAACATTCTATCCATTCAGCTATTCAACCGGAAAACATATATAATTGTTTTCTCTCTCTTTAGTGTTTTCCCAAACGGCAGATACAAGGTGCATAAATTCCTACTCACATGCTGCCTTGTAAGCCCAATACTAGAGCACTCCATCAATCAACAAAATAATCCCTTCACAAATGGCTATGCTTTAACCACATGTTAATATAACCCATAGCTAGGGAATAATATTACATTTGAGGTGGTTTTCAGTACAATGTACTTGCTTAGTCAGTTCAGTTCTTGCTCAGTCGCCTCTTACGACATGTGCAGTTTTCAGTTGGTCTATTCTTCCGTGTCCAGGACACAACACGAGAAAACAATTTCACGAAGGTAAAAATTACAGGATGTAATTGATTTTCATATAAATCTAAAAGACAATGCTCACCAGACATTGTAGTTTCTTCAATAGTTTTAATAACTGGCCTGTTTTGTAGTATGACTGCTGCAAGTAATGCATTTAAACCAGGATTTCTTTAAAATAAAATACAAGCAAAATTAAAGTTCCTCAAACTTCACTAACGAAGTTGTGTTTTCCACTCAGAATGACAAAATCAGTCTAAGGATAGCTGTCTTACAAGATTACATAAAAGATTTAGTTGAGACATTTAAAAATCGTTACTTTTAGATGGCATTAGTACTTAGATAACATATATTTAGATAATATTAATATCATAAAATGAATGAGCCTGTCCTTCACTGTAGGCTTTTAAGACTAATTAAGTGAATATAATATTGAAATAACATAAACTCAATGAAATCAATATGTACTTACTGCAATTTAATTGTCGAATAGTAGACTTGCATTACTAAATAGTTTTACATATGTAGTGTAATTTAGAATTGCCCATGTATCAAGTCAAGCTAAAATAAATTATACAAGTTTACAATAAGATATGAATTCAAATTTAAAAATTGATATTCAAAGACCTACTCCACAAATTTCAGAACACTGAAAATTGTTTCCAATCTACAATAATATATCCAGCTATGCATGTGATGAAGTGCAACATAGGAATTAATCACATTTCATTTATCTTGCTTAATATAGTGCATACATCACAGATTAACCCATACAGTCAATAAATCTTTCAGTCAATAAATCTTTCAATTCTCACAATTACTAAAGTTTTGCGAATACTACCAAATAAAAATACAGACTCTCAAGAACATTATAAACAAAAATGAAAAGTGCTAAGGTCACAGTAACGCTACTAGTAGCATTGATCTTAAAATACAAAACATTGTTCTACTTACCTGTAAAATTATTTGTATGGAATTTTCACAACCTGACAACGGTGTTGCTATTATTTCAGTATCTAGAAGTATTACACCCCTAAAACAGTTAAAAAAACACAGGAATATTATTCAAAATTTATGACAAAAATTTATAGACTAATCATATTTTTTAAATTTAATACGGTTACTCTTCTAGATGCATTGCAAGAAAAGACAAATAGCAGCATTTGGGTTTTCACAATGAAAGTGTGAGAAATTATTCTATACATAAACATTTTCGACTAATTTTTTTGTTGATTTTACAATGTATGCAAGCAAGAGAAGTTACAACAATTTAAGAGTGACATCAACAAGTTTGCAACAGCAAATCAAAAGAGTTTATTTGCACGTCTGAGGTCCAAACATCCCACAGACCTGTTGGCAAAAACGGGGGAGATTAAGTCTTAGCAACTGTATTGAAATTCAAGATTGAGGAAGGATTTGATTCTTGAAAAGGTTTTGCAGATCTAAAGAAAATAATAAAGGCCTCAGAATAGGATTAGACATATAGTAATACATCTGCTTATAGAGTACAACATACGTAGCCTAAAATTATAAAACCAACTAAGCATTCATACCAATTTGTTTATTCTTAAATAGACATTTCAAATTGTAATTTGTAATTAAAGAATTTTATAAAATCATATCTACCGACCTGCAAGTCATAATTACTCTGTTATGACTTGACTGCAGTGGATTGTTTTTACCATCGCCATCGATGGATACTGTTGCTACAATACTGCACAATTCATCCAGATTAGGAGCAGATACCATAAACACATAATCCATCTCTCTGCTCATCGCTTTGGCTCTCATAGGCCTACATCAAAAGCTATCAATATGCCTGCAAATCGCAAAATTTACATAAATTTGCTGCATAACATTTATATCATGCATTCACGTAAAACTTAATTTTTAATCTTTTCTTGTATAAATTATTCTTGTCCAATGGTGTGGTACAGGACTCACGGGATCAAGTGGCATGGTGTGGATAGGTGCAAGGAGAATACCGAGCGCTCCAGGATAAAACTGACTAAATCACATAACAGTTTGAGCAACATAACTCTAACAGAGTTAGAGCCAGTTAATACAGTTATAATAATGGGCTCTAACTCTTGCGCCAGCTGAGAACTAATAACTAAACATCAGAACTTACTGTGCAGCCTATGTGAAATCTGAAAATAAAATCATGGGCATCTGTGACTAATTTGCAAAAGATTTGACATAAGTCAAATAACAATAATAAGAGTGCTATAAAATTGGAGTTACTACATGGACTCAACTTCGAAGTATGCCTACTGAATGCATACAACTAAAATAATTTAGTATAGATTAAATTTTCGAAATTCCTACTACTAGGCCTAACTATTATTTTAATCTATCTTAACATATTTAATCATCATCGATCTCTATTTGGTGTCACTTTGCGGACACTGAATTGTCTCTAAGACCCTAACCCTCGAACTCTTCATCGGAGTTCCTCCCCTGCTTTCGATCTATACTCTATAGCAAGGTCATACACATCGGCAAGTTAGAACTTAAAAGCAGGTTTGAATTTGATATCTGATATAGTCATAAAAATAGTAAAATTAATCCAATAATCGATCAAATTTCCTCTTGTAATGGTCTCATCCATAATAAAACTCAAATTGCTAATGAGTTTAATGATTTTTTTGCTAATATTGGGGAGAAATTAGCCTCTGAGTTACCAAATGATAGCAACGTTAACTTTCAGAGATATCTTTGTAATTGTATTTCACACTCTTTATTCCTAACTCCAACTAGTGCTACTGAGATTTACAATATAATCCTAAACCTTAACAAAGGTAACTCCTCGGGTCATGATAACATCTCCAGTAAAATGCTCCAAATTGCTGCTGACTATATTGCAACTTCTATCTCTTTTATAATTAAACAATCTCTGGAGCAAGGTTTCTTTCCAACAAATTTTAAACTCGCAAAAGTTATTCCCATTTATAAAAAGGGAAGTAAACTAAGTGTCGAGAATTATAGACCCATTTCACTGCTCAACAATTTGAGCAAAATCTTCGAGAAAGTTTTTTATACACGCTTAGTAGAATTTTTAAATTTCAATAATGTATTTTTTGATCAGCAGTTTGGCTTTAGGAAAGGTCACTCTACCGTAGATGCACTAACTTGTTGTATGGACATGCTTTCAAAAAATAATGCAGCCAAACAAAAGACCATGGGTATCTTTTTAGATCTAACTAAAGCATTTGATACGGTCGATCATCTTATTTTACTTTTTAAGCTATATAATTATGGTATTCGTGGAATTGCTTATAATTGGCTTAATTCATATTTGTCTAATATACGTCAATATTCTGTAATTGGTGATAACGCCTCTAACATAAAACCGATTACGATTGGTGTTCCACAAGGTTCAATTCTAGGCCCCTTATTATTTTTAATCTATATAAATGATATTAAATATGCTTGTTCTAATGCCTCCTTAAAATTATTTGCCAATGACTTTAATTTATTTGTGAGTAGTAATAATCTAATTGATCTATTCCAAGAGGCTAACTTAGCTTGCTCCCAGATCTATACCTGGTTCCTAAGCAATAAACTTACTGTGAACTGCTCAAAGTCTGCCATTACTTTATTTTTCCCAAACAGGGGATGATGACCAATCTTTAATTGATAATGATTTGTGCTTAAAGATGAATGATGGCGTAATTAACAGAGTTCACGTTACCAGATTCCTTGGTGTATTAATTTATGATAAATTATCCTTTAGACATCATATTAATTCTCTAGTAAGTAAAATAAATAGTCTTAATGGTATGTTTTATAGACGTAGAAAATATAAACCCCAAAACTGTCACAAAGATCTTTACTTTGCTCTGGTTTATTCGCGTATTCAGTATGGATTAGAAACTTATGGTCATACTACGTTAAAGTCTCTACTGCCACTGCATTATTCATGTAATCGAGTTTTACGAACGATACAATGTCAACCTAGATCTTATAATGTTAAACAGCTTTATCTTAATTACAAGTCTTTACCAATTTTTCAACTTCATAAACTCTTTATTGGTAAATTTGTTTATAAAGGTATCTATTCTCATGGTGTAATGTCCACAGCGGTGCGTGATATTTTTAATTCTTCACTTGCTACTCATTTTTATAAAACCAGATTAGCTAATATTAATTACTTATTTACTATTAACAATTCATTTGGCTATAAATCCTTTAGATATTATTGCTTTTCGGTCTGGAATAATATTCCTTTAACCATTCGCAAAGTCCAATCTGTTAAATTTTTTATAAAACAATATAAAGACTTTTTGTACACAACTTTCTAATTAACTTCACCTTTAAATTTGCTTACTATTTTTACCACTTACATTCCATGTTGATCATTTAAGCGTATTTTCCAGTAACAACTTTATGAGAATCTGCTGTGTTGTAATCTGCATTAATTGGCGTATTATTATGAGCTGTTGTCTGTGTATGTTTGCTTATGATTGTGGGCTGTCAACTAGATAGGATTTATTTATCCTCTTTGATGATCCGTTTGTATGTGCAATTTGTATGAGCTAAAATAAATTATACTGTCTCTGATATACTTGAGTCTTTATTAAAGTAAACACGCATTATAGTGAATAATCAACTATGTTGATATCTATCACTTTTAAAACCACATGTTTAATCCGTTAGGCAATTTAGACCATTTTCCGTATAACCAGTCCAGTGAATGTCCGAGATTTTACTCTCAGATCAGCGCGGCCGGGATTCGAACCCACGAGGATTCAAATCACCTCAGGATTTGTTATTTAAAACTTCATGACGTTACCCCTACGCTATTTAGACATTCTACATTCTACATTACATTACACATTACATTGTCTCGATCCATATCAGACTCATACGCATCACTATATGTAAGATTACACTTGATATTTAATATACTTAAATCGCCACGATCATCCGCACTTGAAAATAAATTTAGGCTACCATATTTATAGTAAAATATAAAATATAATTTTTAACCCAAAATATAATATATAGTCTTTGCAGAACATGGAAGAATAAGTAGAACTTGTTGAAGAATTGTATGTTTACAAATTTTCTTTGTTACCATTACAACCAAACTTTACCAGCTTGATTTATGAACTCCCTTCCATTTCTGAAGTCGTCCATTGACCAACAAATATACATGTATAGCTTTATTGAACCAACTCTCTATTCATTTTAGTATATTTATTGTTATACCAAAAGTCTGTAAATTTTGAAATAGCTTGAACGACTTGACTTTTTGAACTGGTTCTAAGATAAAATTTTGAGAGCTTAATTTTTAGAACTGAGCCGTTCGCTTGTATAATAATAACAACAACTAGAGTGCTACAGTCATCAATGACAACATCAAGCACTATTGAGGGAGTTAGGCCTAAAGAAGCGGTGGTTTAGGCGCAGGTCGCTGCTCATGGACACTGTATGGAAAAGAGAGATGGAAAAGATAGGTCTTCAACTGCTTATGGAACTACTCATAAGAAAGCAAAGGCTGATATGATTCAAATGAAGATTTCCGAAGATTGGATGGAAGAGAATTCCAGATCTGCGGTGCAGCATGTTGGAAAGAACGATTAGATAGCTTAGAGCGCGAAGGTAAGCTAGGTCTCACAAGATTAATTAACTTAGAAGACCGAGTAACAGCAGGCTGCATCACTTTAATCAAGTGAGATATACAAGTTTGTTCAAGGATGGTGATGGACATATAGGTTAACGAAGCTGTTTTGTAAATGATACGCTCTTTAATCTTTAGCCAGTGCAAAGACTTCAAAATAGGCGTAACATGTGAGTACTTGGAACTACAAAAAATTTAATTAGTTTTAAACTAATATTTTAACCGTATTTTCCAGTAACAACTTTATGAGAATCTGCTGTGTTGTAATCTGTATTAATTGGCGTATTATAATAATATATATAATATATAACAACAATTAGAGTGCTACAGTCATCAATGACAACATCGAGCACAACGGGTTAATTAAAAATATTATTATGAGCTGTTGTCTGTGTATGTTTGCTTATGATTGTGGGCTGTCAACTAGATAGGATTTATTTATCCTCTTTGATGACCCGTTTGTATGTGCAATTTGTATGAGCTAAAATAAATTTTATCCATTCAATTGTGTATAAATTTTAATGAAAACCATAACAAAATCCAAATGCAATACATCCATACACTTTCAGTATTCTTGATTTTTTAGTTTTATACTTCAAAATGTTAAATAGATATCAGAGTGCTACTGTTGTCCATGAAAACATCGAACACTATTTAATATTGAGGCAAATGTAAGCTTGTGAGCAAAAGGAAGGTCCAATATCATTATAGTATAGTCCATCACTTCCAATACCGCATGTTTAAATCGTTAGGCGATTTAGCCCATTTCCCGTTTATCCATGCTGTACTAGTGAATGTCCGAAATTTTACTCACAGATCAGCGCGGCCGGGAATTGAACGCACGAGAGTTCAATTCACCTTAGGAATCTGTCATTTAAAACTCGCATCACGACTTAATTACGCCTCTAGCCACTATGCCATTGAGACATTCAATGAATCATTGAGAAGTTTGTTTCATACATACAGTAGAAGAAAAGATTTAGAATAGGGTATTTATTCATTAATACTTCTTTATTCTACGGTTGTAGAACACATATACTGTAGTTGTACGTTATTGACGTAGAATAAGGAATTTAATAAAGATAATTATCTTCAGTTAAAGTATTTTAGAAGAATGATTGGTAGCGCTGTGTGTGAGCGATGTTATCAGATATCAACAAAAAAGAAATAATAGAATAATAGTGAATAGAAAGGCATTTCTTTATTTGAAATAGTTTAACTTTTCTTAAGAATATGACATAGTGATACTATTATTGTTAATTATTAATATTAAACTGTAGCAGGAACAAACAGTCGTTCTTTTTATAACTCTGCAATGTAACAGAGGATGAATGTCAATAGCGCAATGGTTAGAGATGTAGATAACGTCATGAAGTTTTAAATGATATATCCTGAGGTAAATTGAACCCTCGTTGGTTTGAATCCCAGCCTCGCCGATTTGAGAGTAAAATCTCGGACATTCACTGGACTGACTACGCGGAAAATGGACAAAATTGCGTAAAGGATTTAACATGTGATATTAAAAGTTATAGATATCAACGTAGTTGATCATTTCATTATAATGTGTGTTATTATTATGAGAATTTTGTCACAATTATATTGGGCTATTTGTGTAAATTTCTTCACGTCGTGGGTTTTTTAGCGTCATGATTGGAAGAACCATAAACAGCATATAGCATATTGAAAAACCTAGACATCTATATAGTAATTAACTTAGAAGATACCACACGATATCAGCTGGATTGCAAGATTTTTGCAATTTAGCTTTCTTCTGGGGAGATCGCGAACCCATAGAAGTTCTACTTATAGTATTCATACTCTGTCAGACAACAGAATATATTTTTGTAGCCACTATTTGATCAGATGTAAAACCACTTATGCAAAAGTAACTGTGGAACAAATTGCTACTGATGATTTTAAAATTGTATGCCTAAACTTTGAGATAACTATACCAGTGTGAAAGTTTAGAGAAATTCTTTAAGATTTATGACATGTAACGTACTATAAAGTTCTATAGAGTAGAGAGCTGTGAAAAGTTATCTCTTAGGTATTCTATGAAATATATACAGTCTTACCTTAGGATATATTGAATTTCCAAGTTTAATTTTAAATACAAGTGACTAGGTCTTCTGGGGTTAAAGCTGGATGTAATGAGAAGACTGTTTTTGTAGGAAACGTCATTTATACCAGATAGACAATTGTAGTATAGAAGTTTGAAAATTGCAAATCCGATCTATTTCTACACATGAAAGTATAACAATGTGCTATTTAGTAAAGCCATAGATTTTAAATCTTAGAATCTTGACTTTCAAGTCATATGCACTATAGTTAAAACTCGATTTAATTGCAGATATTGTATTGCTAGACTGTTACTTGTAGATTATGAAAAGGTAGTCTGATGCAGAAGACAGATTTGATGAATAGTTAAATATTGATTAATCCTGGCGGCCTATATAGACAATCGTTATCTGACAGGAGAGCAGAACGACTTTGTGCAGCTTGTCACCGCCGACATCGCTGCTTTTCTGCTCAACACTTCTGCCGACAAGGACAGGTACATGTGATAAGCGACGTCTTTTGTAATAAATGTTATATATATATATATATATATATATATATATATACACATGTATATATATATACATGAATATATATCGATATATATATTTATATATATATATATATA
Source organism: Enchytraeus crypticus (assembly GCA_905160935.1). Taxonomy (NCBI): domain Eukaryota; kingdom Metazoa; phylum Annelida; class Clitellata; order Enchytraeida; family Enchytraeidae; genus Enchytraeus; species Enchytraeus crypticus. Next base: position 361,423 of record CAJHZI010000208.1, on the reverse strand, counting down.
TATATATATATATATATATATATATATATACATATACATATAATATATATTTATATAATATATATACATATATATATATATACATATATATATAATATATATACATATAATATATATTTATATAATATATATACATATGTATATATATATATATTACGCACAATCTATAAAATATATATCGATATGTCCATTGATAAACCTCCTATCCAGTGTGTATCTAGTTTAAACCATGACTTATTGACTACTTGTACTAAAATATACTCTTGAAAGAAGCTAAATTATAATTCTACTTTACGTGTAGGTGTAAAATTTGTTTAGAATTTCTAATTTGTTATATATAGAATATATATATATATATATATTTATAATATGTAATATATATATATATATATATATATTTATAATATATATATTTATAATATATATATATATATATATATATATATATATATATATATATATATATGATATATATATATATTTATAATATAGATATATATATATATATCTATATATATATATAATATATATATATATATATATATATATATATATATATATATATATATATATATATATATTTGTTAAATTGTATTTATAATAAAAATCTTTAATAATATGACATCTATATGATGGAAGAAAATGATCTATTTAAGATCATATATCGTAGAAACCATGTGCTTGTGGTTTTCAGAGTGTTGGTGTTCCCGCCAGTGCTTGGCAGTTACAGATTCCTGATTCACAAAACTGTCGAGGCTTTCCCAACGCTCTGCAGCTTCTCTATAGGAGAAGGAGACGCACGCAGGAACGTTATTTGCCACAAGGAAACCATTTATAGGTTATTTTCTTTTCTAAGAATCAGTGAAAAATTTATTGTTCATTTTCATATTCAACCACCACTACATTAGAGGTCTTTAACGTTTGCTTGTAAACAGACTAATTAATTGACTAGTAGAGTTCAAATTTATGAAAATGTCAAATGATTTCGTTTTCCTACTACAATTTGACGATCTGCTTTGATATCTGTTAAGCAAATGTCATTCACATAGTTTATGATATAGCATCTCTAGTATGATGACTAGATATTCATGCTTTCGTTATTTTCAGTTTTCTTTAGATATCTGTTTTGCAGTTATCTCTAGACAGATCTTTATTATCTCAAGAGAAGACAGTTAGAAATTATAATTATATTGTCCGACGTTGTGTCAGCATGTACAATTTTGAAATTGATAAATTTTTGCAGATCTTTTATGATGGAGCAAGTTGGGTTGAAAAGTCCTGCTGTAATTCCAATTGCTGCAACAGCTGAGTCTAAAGAGAACAGTAAATCTGAATCATCTTCATCAAGGTTCAAATTCAGATACTCTAACGTCTGCATTATATTTGTTTGCACACATGTGTTTAAACTCTTGCAGCTTATAGATTGACGAAACATCACTTTATTAACCGAGATATTCCATGATGAGTCTCGTCTGCTAAACTTTCTGCTGTAAATTAAACATTAAAAGAATTTTTTAGTTTTTAATTACTGAAGTCTGTCATTAAAAGTGTACTCATTTTGTAAAATATCCACTGTTTAAAATTTTTCTAACATACTTTAAAATAAATTAATTACTAAATTGATTCTATTGTGCTGAATTACTGCACAGGAACAAGAATCGAAAGCCCGACCGACAAGTCTACGTACCAAAGCACCGCAGATCAGATGTCGCTGGCGGACCAGAGCAAGAGATCTCTGACGAGTTACCTGAAACATCTGAGCGAGTCCTTCCACCGGCTGGTGAATCAGATCCTGCCATTGCCGCTCCATGCCACAGATCACACGAAAGAGGCAGCGATGAGGGAAAGAGACTGGGAGATACGGTGGAGGAATTGTTAGGCAAGGAGAGAACGAAGAAGCATAGTAAGGGAAAGAGTAGAAACAAGGAGGAGAGAAGTAGTAGCAAAAGCAAGGATATTTTAGAAGAACATGGCAGTGGTAAACACAAGAGATCATCTAAGAGGGAACCAGAGTCTGTGGCTAGTGAAGCAGAACGTTCGGAGAGAAAGAGAAAGTCTAAAAGATCTCCTCATAAGAAAGTTGATGAAGCTTTAGCAGAGGAGGGTTCTCCTGACTCTAAGAGTCTTCCAGTTACTGGTAATGGAACAGAGGGGAATTTAAAAACAGATTCAGCTAATCCTAATATATTGACTAATAATATTGAATCATCTATAATTATGAATGATTCAGTTACAGATGCTGTATTAAATTCACCTCAGGATTTTAGTAATGCTGATGCTAGATCAGAACTTAATAAAATATCTGACGTAGTTATGAGTGGGTTAGAGTTACAAGAGGAACAGAATAGCCAATTTAAATCCTTTGATCCGACATCAGATAGGTTTTGTGTTGATGATTTGTCGGATAAAGATGAGTTGACTTGCAAATCTGCAGTAAACGAGGGCATATATTCCACTGTTTCCAGTTGTCCAGTTGGGGGAGATAAAAATTTGTTGGATGTTAAAGTCGTGGACAACGTTAATCAGAAACAAGAGATTTGTACCCATACTACACCGAAAGGTGATGAAAGCATCAAGTCCATGACAGATACTTCTGCAGTTAATGAAAATTTATTTAAAGAAACAGTTGCAGAAGAACACCTAACACCCTGTGAACAGAAGCGTGTATCGGAATCATCTGATCCACATAAGGAGCTGTTACACACAGCACGTGAGGATAGGCCGCTATTACAAGCACCCGGTGTGGATACTGAGCTTCAACAAACACCCTGTGTGCAGCAGTTAACAGCTTCAGTAGCAGTTATGTCAGCAGACAGCAATACATCATTAAGAACTGCTGATGTTATTTCAAGTATTTCAGATAATCTTAAAGCTTTACGACAAAGCTCTTATTCAGCTGCAACGGTAGATTACACAGGTATTTTATTTGTTAAACTTCCTCACTTTATCGTCCTTTGTTGGTTAGTTTACTGTGCTACTGCATTGTTAAACAACACGTATAATTGAAGAAGAGGTTTGGATTATAGACCTGCCATGTAATTCCTAGTGTCAGAATAATTGATAAAATTAAGACTTGATCTGTCTTTCTCTCACTTAGTGCACTGCCTATATTATCATGTCCATGGCATATAATCCTCAACATAATTATATCCTCTGCTTTCTCTTCTTATCAACCTATGAATTAGCTATCATCCAGCATCCCAAGTCATGGTCTTCCTCTAACCTTTTTCCATTCTATGCTCTTGCTTTATATCTTAAGACTTGATATCTTGAAGTTATTACCATCAATCTTCCCTTTAATCCCTGTTTAACTAGGGTCAGGAAATGAATGGATCTTCTCTAGTCCTCTTGTCCCATACCATATCAAAATCTCTTCTGTTTGTTGTAGAAAATTTTGTAGCAATATCTAGAGCCTAGGCGCTCACCTTACCGAATTCCCTTTCTGACGCTGGTTTGGATCTTAGCGCTTAGGCTGCCTTTTGCTACATGTGCAGTCACAGATTGGTCTAGTCTTCAAACAACCCGAAACAACACGGGGAATCAATTATATACTCTCTCTTTGTGCACTGCCTACTGGCAGGTCCATGATACATAACGCCTCCACTCTTCTCTGTCTTCGGCCTTCCTCTTCATTTCCACATATGAGTGGGTCTTTAAATCATCTAACATACCTAATCTCGGCCTGCCCCTGCCTCTTTTTCCTTCCATTCTGCCTTCTATGACCTCTTTTAATAGACCTTCCCCATTTAGTAATTATATACTATAATTACTAAATAGTGCATAATGTTTTCTACACAAATTGAATAGTGCAAAGTGGTAGTATTGGTGAAACCTTTTGAAAATGTATAGGAAAAACTTTTATGGAGTGATTTAATTACGCATCATCATATTCCATTGAATCCCAGTTTAGCGAAGTTCGGGATTTGGAAAATATTTTGCAACACTTTCTGGAGCCTAGGTGCTCATCAACTGAATGTCCTTCGTGACGCTGATTTTGATCTTAGTGTTTTATCGTCTTTTACGACACATGCAGACCACGGTTGTTCTTCTACAACCCGGAGACAACATGGGTAATATATGTGTGATGCAAATTACTCTAAATAATATAATTATTTGAGCATGGGATCATTGTCTTGAGTTATGAAGGGGTCAGTAGCATAATTACGTATTAACATGAACAGTTAAATCATATCACGCTCCTTAATAAAGTAATTCTTCAGCTTTGATGGATTATGAAGCTCCTAACTACTGTTGTTAGTGCAATTATGATGTATTGAAAGAAATTTTTCTGTTTACTTATTTACTTCATACTGTTATTGTTCCATAGGGGAGCCAAGCGCGACGAAGATAGATTCAGATAAGTATGATACAGTCGATGAGGATGATGATTCATGGGAAACAAAGTTTGATGACAAGGGCGACGCTTTAACTCAGCAACTCATGGATGAGGTATTGTGTTGTTCACAATTGTACTAAATGACACCTTGGACGCTGATTGTGTACTGTTTGATGTGCTTAATTTGTGAGTTTTAATTTGTGTCTATGTGTGCAATGTACATGCATATGAATTATTAAGGTATATAATAATTTCAGATGTACAATGGCTAGGCCTAATTAGCTATTGTGATCTTTTACGACATTTGATCTAATGCCTATTTGCGTGTATCCAAAGCATCTGACTTAGGCATTTATGTAGCAATTGATTCACTGTGTTTTTCTGCATGAAGTAACATTTATATACATGCTTATTTGCTGATAAGAATTGTTAAATTTTCTGCCTGTGTTTTAGTAATTTTCAATTTGATAAACTGCTATTTTTTTGTTTTGTATACCTGAACAGATAACCTGCGCTGTAGGAAATGTTCAAGTTGATAAACCACAGTTTGACTACTACAGCTATCAGCCTAAGGACCCTGATCTTTCTGACGCTGGTATGTCTATATCACTGTGTCATGTGGCATGTCAAAGATATCCTCTCAACTCTGACCAATAAAAGCTTTAATTCAAATTCCTTACACATCTGCTGTGTATGATGCCTTTGGAAATGGAAGATAATCCTGGGCTCGCCTATCACTGACAGCGCTTTCAAGTGAGGAAACTGACGTTAACATTAGCTTTACCAGCCTTTACTTTAAACATGTAGGAGATAATATTACATTATGCACATGATAGCTAAACATGTGATCGTAAAATGGAATGCTTTAGTCACATACTATTTGTTGTACGAATCAGTTTTAAAATAATTAAATAAGAGTTTGTATGTTATTCTTTCCTTACCATTTAAATTAAAAAATTGTCTTTTATTGTTTAGGGCTCAGCGTCATTTGCAACCAGTGGCATTAAAAAGATTAATATATATAAATACTACTGTACTAACAGATATTTGAACTATAACTTTAGACTTTTATAACATTATGTCATATATTTAAATGAGTGTTCAATAATAATTTAAAGTCTGTCAGTATGAACATTGACTCTGCTGTCTGAGTAATTGCACATTGCAGTATTTTTTATATACAGTTTATGAAAATCATCATAATTTAATATGAATTGAATGTTGTTGTGCAGATTATGGTCACCTGATTGAAATCTATGACTTTCCTGAGTCACTAGTAACTAGAGACCTACTCATGGCCTTTTCTGCCTATCAGTAAGTTACTTTATCTCTACTGTATACTTACATGCCTGTGTATGTAATCCAGATTTATATTTTTCTGAAGTACATATTTCGTAGTGGACAGGTTGCCATTTTTAAGTTGCTATACTTGATGAGAACATTCTACTATATCGCAAAAAATGTACAATCACAAATATTTTATAAAATATGACTTAAATATAATGTTATAGTTACAGAAAAATGGAATTGGGCAATCTTGCCCCAGTCAGTTTATTTCTGCTAACTGTGATCAATGATCATAGCATCATGTACATCTTGATATTTTTAAGAGGCACCTGATGCAGGTATAATATTGATAGTACTCAAACTGCTCATATGCGCTATGGCTACGATATTGATGCTGTAGAGCTCTAGAGAGCTCAATTTCTAATTTTCAGAGTTCTAGACTGCTACACTGGTGGCGGTTTTGACCACTAGAATACTGAATTTTCTCTTCTTAATTCTACACTGTGGCTTCTATAATTGTCTCGACCTTGTCTGCTTGCCTTCTACGGCTTTTTAGGTGGTAATGACACTGTATAAATTATTGTTTATTGAATTATTTATTACTGACTTTGTTACAGTTTTATTTAAAATTCTATTGAATGGATGACTTACTTAACTAGTCATCTACACGTTCAACCATATTGTGCCATAATTTCTTAACAATCAGGAGAAAACTTCTCGTTTCACTCCATCAACCACTAATGTCTCATCAGTTGCCTTTAAATGAAAACATTGTGTCAAATTGTTGTAGAGCAAAGGGGTTTGATATAAAGTGGGTGGACGACACGCACGCTATTGGTGTATTCTCTGGAGCTGTGGCTGCTGGCTCCGCCCTCCAGGGTTTCTTCAATCCTCTCATTAAGATTAGACCTGTCACTCAAGCCTCCAGACAAACCAAGGTCAAGGTTAAACGATGTAACGGTACGTTTTATTGCTATACTATATATTTTTTATAATTTGATTGCAAGTGATAATGGAGTTAGTTAAATTTATTTTAATAAAAGGTATCCTTTTTGTTTATTCTCATTGTGAAAAAATGACAAGATAATTTTATTGTGAGTTTGAGTTTAGATGATTTGAATCCTGCCCCTACTGATCCACTGTCGAGCAACTTGCCCACAAGCCGCCGGCTCATCCCATTTCAACGGAGCGATTTGTTTTAAAGTCAGCACAGCCTGTTCAACAATATAATGTGAACTGATTTCTGCGCAGAATTTCTACTGTTCAGTCCATTTCAGCGTAACTATTTGTTTTAAAGTCAGCTCAGCATGTTCAAAGATATAGTGTGAACTGATTTCTGTGCAGAGTTTCTACAGCCGTACAAGGCGCGACCGGAGACGACTTCGTGCGTGGCTAGGAACCTCGTGGCTGGGGCGCTCGGGCTGCAGAGCAGGGTGTCGAGAGAGAAACAAGCCGTCGAGAGGCAGAAACTCAGAGATGCCAAGTGTTCGTATTTTATTAGTTTAGTTCTACACAGTCTGGCAGAGAGGATTTGAGACAGTCTATTTGTATCCCGACCCTGGTTGAACTGAGATTTAAGGGAAGATGATGATGATGATGATGAGTTCTTCAAAGTCTGGCAACCGCAGATTGTTGCAGTGCATCAAAGAGCACAACATTTACAACCGGATGGAATTTTTGCCGTGTCGCTATTGATAGATGAAACTGACGTACACATCGGCTTTACAGCTTTTTACAACAGTTAATATAGCAAATAAGGGAAACAACAGAGATGTATAGTTATGTATTACATTTACTGAGACTTTCATCAACACTCTCTGTGTAAAATACTTGTAGATCCAGAAGCATAAATCAGAAAGTTCTGATAGATGCATATCTTTATCAAAAAAACAAAAGAAGCTGGTATAAAGGTAAGTTCTATTTCTTGAAAGGATTTCAGTGACTGTCAAGCGTAGGCTTTACATCCCTACATAAATGGAATTTATAGTGAAGCCAATATCTTAAAAAAGCAAATGTTAACGTCAGTTTCGTCTCTCGAAAGCGATGTCAGCGACGGGAGAGTCCATGATTTGAACCATGCACATACTGATCTGCGGTCGAATATCTTACCGGGTAGCCTGTGACGATTCTACAGTGCAATTGAATTTTATTATGCAGCTAAGTAAGTGTTTTGCATATATTTTGGTTCTATACAGTTTTTGACGTTTATTATTTTTTATGATGTATACAGTATATGTTTAGCAATTTGTGTATGCCGACTAAGTACTGAGGAATTGATTAGATTGACTGCGTCATCGTGTGTTGAATTCTAATTATACCTCTACCTTCTGTTGTTTGTTTAACAGTGAAGAAGACTACTGCTTTAAAACAGAAAGAAGCTGCATGGGAAGGAACCATAGGAAATTGTGCCATGGACACTGAATGAGTAGGCAGTGGCTAGCAATGGAAATAAATTAGTTGAGTCTAAAACTTCATAAAATGTTTTGTGTAAAGGTCTCATTTTTTAGATGGCACTTGGAATTAATTTATATTGGATCTTTTAATGAGAATTAGGTTTGTTCGTCTTACCGTGTGCTCATTTTTATCGTTGTGTAGCAGTGAACGTTTAGGAGCAGCAATGCTGAGATCAATGCTATCATTAGGTCAATCAGTGTGTGTGAATTAGTGTATGTGAATTATTCAATGAAATTTTATTGTTGAAAACGAGATGGTTTCGATACAGTTTTATCTGCCACTTCTAACGTTTAGCATGTAACTTTTAGAGCTTATACAACGGAATTCTCTTAAAAAACGTTTTTTGCGTGCAACAATTTAAGCTTTATAGTTTAAGCAAACTTCAATTGCCATTTCAGACCTATTTCATGACATTGGCTTATGATTTGATTTTAAAGTTATAGTTTGTGGTACAAATTTTAGCGAAATGAGTACTAATTGCTATTTATACTCATGTTGAGTCCGGGTTGCTGAAGAACAGATCAACCGTGGACTGCACGTGTCGTAAAAGGTGACAAAGCACTAAGATCCGAACCATCATCAGAAAGAGCATTCGGTTGGTGAGCGCCTAGACTTCATATTGCTACAAAATTTTCTAATCCCGTCCTGAGTTAAACTGGGATTCAAGGGAAGATGATAATGATGATGATTATTATTGGTTGATGTTTGTAGCCTTTAATACAATTTGCCAAAATCAATAGCTAGTGTAGTCTACTACATATCTTTCTGTCTCTGGTAATTATCTTAATTATTATAATGAATGAATTATCGCAGTCCTAATTTGGTATTCCAATCTGCAGGGTCGCAATACTGGTCAGTAACTGCCATTGGTATTTACTTTGAATAGTAATGCGCTGAGAGATGCTGCTAGACATTCATAGTGGTCATTTCTGTAGTCGTATTTCGCTTTATAATAACAACAACAATTAGAGTGCTACAGTCATCAATGACAACATCGAGCAAGTAATTGGCTGTGTTGTAAACATAGCCAATTGTCATGATTTAATTTAAGAAATAAATTATTTTGATGCAGTAATATTAACTCTCTCCGGCAGCTGCATGTAAATCAAATTGTGCTATATTGCAATATAATAAAGTAATATGCAGAATTATAAGATTCGGGCAGTTCGTTATGACGTTTTATTTTCTCACACAATTATTATTATCTTGAATTTTTATTAATGTATATGTGCATTCAGTTGACCTTTTTGTAAATATACATGTATATATATATATATATATATATATATATTATATATATATATATATATATATATATATATATTATATATAGATATATATATATATATAATATATATATATATATATATATATATATTACGAAGTATTTGTTACTATATAGTGGACCCTATAAAGATTATAAACAAAAGCCTGGATGCTAAGATAACTTAGATTTCTTAGTTCTAACTAAACGAGTTTGGACGATATGCATTCATCTATGTACATTATATAATTATTAAAATCGAATGTAGGTTATGTTTGTTGCCCCAATGTGCACTAGTAAACATTCGTCATATCGCCGTAGAACTTTGGGTAATTGTAGAGTACGCTTCACACGTTTTTTAGAATAAATTAGCCTCAAAACCCTTTTTTCCGAGGTACGGTTTTCTCAATTTTTATTTATTCAGATGTGCATGTACTTTGAAAATGTTAATCTATACGAACATTCTGAGAGGTATAAGGCTAAAGAATTCAATAGCAACGAGGGCGAAGAACTGGGGGCTTTAAGGGCAGATAGGGGCTAAGACCCTGTTCCATTGATAGACTCGTTGATGAAAACTAATTCGACAGGTCCTGATGGCTTATCTAATAAAATTCTACAACTATCCTCAGACTTTATTGCTGAACCATTAACACACATAATTAATCGAACTTTTATTACTGGTGTGTTCCCTACTAGATTTAAGACAGCCAAAGTTATCCCAGTTTTTAAATCAGGAAAAAGTGACGATGTACAAGATTTTAGACCTATTTCTTTGCTAGACAACCTCAGTAAAATTTTTGAAAGACTAGTATATAACAGAATAATTGAATTTTTTGAAAGGCATAATACACTTTCTGAAAATCAATTTGGTTTCAGAAAAGGGCACACTACAGAAGACGCAATTTTCAGTAGTTTAAATATGATACGTTCTCAGAAAGGCAATAAAAATCGTACACTGGGACTCTTTCTATACCTCAGCAAAGCATTTGACACGGTCGATCATGACATCCTCCTAAATAAATTAGAAAATTATGGTATAAGAGGTTTACCACTCAGTTGGCTAACCTCGTATCAATAATAGACAGCAATATTCAGTCATAGGCGACTCAGTTTCTTCCACTAAACCAATCTCAGTTGGAGTTCCACAAGGCTCTATATTAGGGCCTTTGCTTTTCCTAATATATGTAAATGATATCCATCATACGTGCCCAGACCTTTCATTCAAACTTTTTGCTGATGATTCAAATGCCTTTATTAAAGGAAATAACTTGTTAGATTTGTTTGCATGTGCCAATTCTGCAAGTAAAAAAATTTGTAACTGGTTCCAAAGTAATCGTTTAACTATTAATACAGCTAAATCAGCATATATTGTTTTCTTTCCGTCTACCAATGACGAAGCGTATATACGTGATAACAATCTTACATTATTTATGGTCCATAATCAAATTGCAAGAGTTAATTGTATTAAATTCCTTGGTGTAGAAATTGACGAACATTTAAGTTTTAAAAATCATATCGAAAAAATTACAAAAACTGTTAAAAGTGCTAACGGATTACTCTTTAATCGAAGAGAATTTATACCAATGTCCTGTCGCAGGAACTTGTATCTCTCTATGATATATTCTCGTGTAAGATATTGCATTGAAATTTATGGTTATGCCACTTGGAATGTTTTACAACCACTACATATTGCTTGTAACAGAGTTCTGCGAACCTTGCAGGGCAGTCATCGTTACTGTAATGTTAAAGATCTTTATGTTTCTTATAATATTTTGCCAGTGCATCTATTGCATAAATACTGTATGGCCAAGTTGATTCATAAATGTATTAGCAGTAATCTACCTAAGTCTACAGTATTGGCTAATATATTTGATCTCAACCACTCTAACCATAATTATTCAACTAGACTGCTTGACTCCAACTATCTGTTTAAAAAATCCAATATGTCATTCTATAAATCTTATGTAAATGAGGCGTGTACGGACTGGAATAAAATTCCACCAATATTACGCAACATCAAATTGCTATCAACCTTTTCTAGAGAATTTAAACAGTATTTATTAGAAAATTTGTCACAATAAGAAAAATTGGTTTTTTTCTCATCCAACTTCTGCTTTGTTGTAATTTAAAATCTTCTATGATTGACACTTTCACTCTTTTATTTTGATTAAAAGTTTGATTTAGACATGTGGGACGCTTGTTAGCGGGGTGATTGATATCCGGGTGGTCAACTCGATAAGGTGTTATGTTTTCTCATTGATGGCCTGGTTTTTTGCATGTATTAGTGTGCCTGTCTTTGCGTTTTTACTTTGTACCTTCATGGTATTCGAAATATGTTGACTGTCGTGCTGTGTGATATGTGAACAAATAAACTCGAATACGTAGATTGCCGTAAAACTACATTTTGAAATGATTTCCTTAGGAAAACTTACTTGTCATATTTATATTTGCTACATTAAAATAACTAAGTTTCGCGGAACGTTCGACTGATATTTTCTGCATCAAATTTCAAGATTATTATTGGTTGGACAGTATTTAGCCGGGCACGTTTTTGCTCATCGGATTGAATTTGGTTCTATGGTGCTTTATGTTGTCGAGGACAACGGTAGCAATCCAATTATGTTGTTGTTGTTCAACGATTTATAATTTCAATAAATTTAAGCAAAGTAAAAGTAAACGCGCATTATAGTGAATAATCAACTATGTTGATATCTATCACTTTTTAATACCCCATATTTAAACCGTTAGGCAATTTAGACCATTTTTCGTATAACCAGTCCAGTGAATGTTCGAGATTTTCCTCTCAGATCAGCGAAAGAGATATATTAATTACTTTAATTGTAGTCGCTAATTTTTATGAGAGAATTTTTCTGTTAAAGAGGTTTAAATCATTTAACATCTACCTTGGTTAATTTTCCAATATAGTGCTTCCATTTTTAGCTAGTACCATAGAATAAAGAAAAATCGTCTTAGTAAACCTTCTTTTAAAGATCTTTGATTATTACAATGGCAATAAAAAGTGATTGAATGTCTGAATAGCGTAGGGGTAACGTCATGAAGTTTTAAGTGACAGATCCTGAGGTGAATTGAACCCTCGTGGGTTCGAATCCCGGCCGCGCTGATCTGAGAGTAAAATCTCGGACATTCACTGGACTGGTTAAACAGAAAATGGAATAAATTGCCTAACGGTTTAAACATGTGGTACTAAAAGTGATAGATATCAGCATGGTTGATCATTTCACTATAATAATGCGTGTTTTACTTTTTTTTTCAAAGAAACATTTGAAAGAAAACTTCTGCGCAATGGTAACGCTGCGTTAATTTGACATCCGGCCGCCATCTTGTGTGTTGTTGTAAGGTGCGACGTTTGTCATTCGTGCACTAGATTTCAACTTGTAAGCGTCCGGTTACAGAAAGATTTAGTCTAAATTTTAATGTCTCTTTAGGGTTTTAATCTATCGGATACTTTCTACTTCAGGTACTAGGTAAGTGGATTTTAATGGTTTATTGCTTATTTTTTGTTTCTACATTTTGCTTCAGTGCATGTACCGTCTAATTTTGCAAATACTAAGAAATTAATAGTAAATTGTTAATTAATAACAAAAAAGTAATTGTTTATTGATAAAAAATTGTTTTAATAAATTAGCATATGCTAATTATTAGATAAAGGATGTCGCCAAGCTAATTGAACAGCTTTTGAACGCTACAACAGATAGATTTGATGCACAACTCTTTTCATGTAGTTGGGGTCATAGAGCTTGCGTCATATGTTGTTTAACTTAGGTTAAACTATTTGCCTTCAAGTATCTGGGAATTTGAGAAAATTAAAATTTTTCTTTAAAATCATTTTTAAATAGTAAAAAAGTTTATAAGTTTGTAAGAAATTTTAAAAGGACTTCTAAATTTGTTTTAATTGAATTAGTTCAAAATTCTACTTGGTATTGAATAAAACTGCTGTATAAATATAATTACTTATACATATATGTGTATATGTAAATATTTACAGATTACAACGCAACTATGCCAGAAGAGAGTCGTGTAATTCAGGTGACAAACATCGCACCTGCGACGACGAGCGAGCAGATGCATACTCTCTTCTCGTTCATTGGGCGTATCGAGGACATCCAGATGTATCCTAATCTGACTGCTGAACAAAGCTTGGAACTTGTCACTCCTAAAATCTGCTTTGTAAAGTTCATGAACGCAGAGGATGTGGGCGTAGCCTTGCATCTCAACACGACCGTGTTTATAGACCGAGCTCTCGTGGTTGCTCCGAGGCCTGATGGTAGAATGCCCGATGAGCAGGAGGCTTTGACCATGCTCTCGACACCAGGCTTCACCGGCTCAACCCAGCCGACTAAGGCCGATGAGCTCTCGAGGACTGTCTACATCAGCGGCATTGACGGAAAGGCGCCATTGGAAGCTCTCATGGATTTCTTCACTGCTGCTGCAGGAGAGGTATGCTATTCTGTGAGGCATCTTTTTGAAGATTTGGTTTTTCAAACTCACAAGTTGATTCTATTATAATTTTAGATTTAAAGCTTTATTAATTCCTTTAGATATTGAAATTTCTGCTGTGGCATTTTAAGGCATTCCTTATATATGTCTGTGTTAGATTTGCCCTTTGGAAACATGTATAAATTTATTTAGCTCTTTGTAACAATATTGAGCATTGAATGGATAATTTAATTATGCATTTATTATTTAATTATAATGGAAATAATATTTTAATGATAATTGTGTAATTGATTACTTCAATATAAGAATTTGGATAATAATTTAGTGGGTTTAATAATGACATGACTTACTTGTAATATACCGTTGGTTGTATTTGCAATGAGGAAAAGTAATATTTATCTTTTGATAAGGTTAAGGTTCTAATATTTGGTTGACTAAATGGCAGGTCTTTGCTCATATTCCTGCGACAAGTTACTAATGCATTTTTAAAAACCATCAATCGACAAATTCAAAAAGTTGATCCTAATCAAAATAATTAATTCCTGAAACAATGAATTGATTATTTTAAAAAAAATAGTGCTTCTTGTATGCAATTCTCTTTCACTTTCTTGGAGTCCTAGTTAGCTGTCACTTGCACAGGATTCTGTTCTTCTCTTCTCAGTTGATCCTATATCAATTTAGGACTTCTTTTACATGGTGTAATTTTCGTCATGTATATCATTGTTAGTTGTAATGTACGATGCATTCATTTATTAAATTTTTTGTAAAGTAATATGTATGATGTGTTTGACAGATAAAGTACGTGCGCCTGGCAGGCGATGAGAATGCTCCGACCCGTGGAGCATTCATCGAGTTCACCGATAGATACGCCGTTCAGAGAGCTCTGTCAGTGAGTGGGCGACAGTTTGCTGGACATCCCGTGCGTGTTCAGCCTGCCAGCAGCACCATCATAAAGCCGGTGATGATCGGAGGCATTGCGTCGAACAGTCGCGAGGTGGAGGAGGCAATGAAGAAAGTCAACGAAGCTCAGTCTCTGATATCGGCGGTTGTTGATCCGGACGCAAATGGAGGGCGAAGCAGTCGTTCTCGCTCTAAGCACTCACGTCGTCGCTCGAGGTCACGCTCCCACAAGAGATCTAGCTCCAGGAGATCTCGTTCTCGACGCAGGTCAAGATCTAGGGGATCTCGCTCCAAGTATTCTAGGAGATCTAGGTCAAGGTCTCCTAGGCGTAAATCTAGATCGCCGAGACGTCGTCACGGTTCGAGATCTCGCTCTCGCGACCGCAAGAGATCCAGGAGATCAAGATCTCGTGACAAATCGCGGAGATCCCGTTCTGGAAGTAAGGATAGAGGCAGAGGGAAGCGTGACGAGGGAAGATCTTCAAGGAGATCTCGAGATAAAGACAAGGAGAAGAGATCCCGCAGCAAGTCTAAGACTGATAGAGGTGAAAGTGGCGACGTCCGTGCAGCGTCCGATAGAGACACTCCATCTGTCTCAAGGAGAAAGGACGATAGAGACGGGAGACGAAGATCTAGAAGCAAGTCTCCTAGAGATGACCGAGCAGGTCGTCGCGAGACTGAGAAGGATAGAGGCAGAGACAAGGAAAGCGATAGAGGAAGAGACAGCAAGAGACGCTCGTCTAGAGATAGAGATGAGAAGCGTGACAGCAGAGATAAACCTGAGCCGTCAAGACGTCGCAGCCGTAGTCGAGATCAGGAGGAGAAGGAGAAAAGTCGTCGCGGTAGAGAAGATGATGGCCGCACTGGAGATCGTGCGAGGGATAGCGACGAAGGCGCTCGTAGACCTCATGCTGCCGATGATGATAGAGAATCACCGCTACGTAGAGATGATGATGAGCCACAGCGTGGAGGTGGGAGGAGTGACAGTGAGGGGGAGGGGCCACGTGGGGGTTACTCGCCTGATGAAAGGGCTAGAAGTGGATCCCACGGGTCAGGAGGTCAGGCTGATATGGACATGGACAGTGATAACTGAGATGTTCAGTTCATTGGTTTCACTGCTAGTGCTTTGCTAGATGCAAATCTATGTAGGATTGTAGTAAGATGACTTGTATCGGATTATAGTGTGAGATTGCTGAATATATATATATATATATATATATATATATATATATATATACCAATTACTCCAATTCGTAGAAACTAGACGGATGATGAAAAACTGCCATTTCATATAGTAAGATTTGTTCGGTGTAGACTTCATTTCTTTTCTTGTATGTTGTGATTTGCGTGTTTAAAATGTGCTCTTTATTATTAGTAGTGTATGATGAATTAATTAAAGATAAGACTAATATTAAAACTTGCTCTTTTAAATAACGGCATGAAAGATAAGACTTGGCATAATGGTTGTGGACTGGCTGCTGATAATATTATAATATTGAAATGAAAATGTTATTTATAAGCTTAAGATTAGCAATTTTGTTAAAACTCTTCAAAAGTTATTTTTGTAATTTCCACCTTGTGAGTCTATGCACCTGGTTTGTTTATGAAACAAATTTAGCATTTTCTGCTGAACTGGTGTAAGAAGCAATGCTATAATATTCCATAATTATGATTCAGTCTTTTGATGGTATGGATACATTAGATGCACTCTATTTATCTGTATCAACGACAGTTTTGAAGATATTCTAAACATTTCGTAATTTACTTTAAATCGAAGTAAACCTACATACATGTTCACTAATATATAATGAAAGCTAATATTGCTATAGCTTGTACAGTGTAGTTCTTATCTGCAAGAGCATATGAAGTGTGTAAATCATTTTCTTAAAAATTTCAAATAACCCTTCAATAATTTGGTGTATTTGACTTGAATTTATTGGTTGATGGCTTTCTCTTGTACCGAGTGTTGGCGGATTTCTTTGAAGCAGCTGACATCCATCAATCACTAATTAATATGTCTCCACTCGATTCCATCACAGAGATGTCTTGACACATGAATGCTTGTATGTGTGAATACATAACTGAAGAATGTTCACATAAAACAATTACTTAAATTACTGTACGTGTTTTTCCGCATGAAATTCACTACCGCCGACTTTCAACACCTCCGGCCCATTACGATGGTAATTACTTTATGCATTCAAAATGGCTCGCTAATACACTTAGCACTGCCTAAGGAAGGGTAGCAAAATTAATATTGCTGAAAATCTGTCGATAAATTTTAGATGTAAAAACTATCTATTGCATAGCAATATAGTCATAGCGGCCTGCAAAGAATTGGCCTACTACATTCAGAAGCTCTTTAAACCATTACAAACAATCTGCAATGCTACCTATCCTACAGAATCCCATGTATAGGTTTGAAGCTGCAAACAGTTTGCTAAACACGATTGCAAGAACTTGGCTGCAGTCAGTGTTTAAGTGACAGCCACTGCAGAGTCCCAACAGAGATTTCATCATAGAGTAATGATAGGCATATAAGCTCAATTTTTAACCTATTTGAATTTCATATATGGGTCTAATTGCTCGGCATTTAGCGGTTTCTTGTCGTTAGTGAATTGATTAAACTTTGAACGAGCCTGGCCTATAAAACAGTACTGCACCAAGAAGAGCCAGATATTGCTCAAAAGATCATGTTAAATCGTGAAACTGTATGCAGAGGAGTAGATTTAAGAGATATCACTCGATATTGAAAGTCAAATAAAGTTAGAAATTAGCTTATGTATCAATTATAGCGTTGCACTGGACGAATCACTGATATTAGTAACACGGCACCGCTGATCGTTTTTATTCAATTCATTCGTCTTGATTTCGACCTTAGGAGGGATTTACCCACGCATATGTGGAAGAGTGGACTCAGTGGAGGCTTTATATACCATGGACCTGACGGTAGGCAGTTTTACTTGGTCCCTATAAAGGACAGCGCCACTAGACACAAAATAAACTGTGCAAATAAAGTCTGCCTTGATTCAGCATCAGCTGCTTGAGACATACAATATACAGTAGATTGTAGAACCTTTGAAACTTGCATCTGATACCACAGAGCCACGTATCTTCCTAGTTGGAGCTCTGTCCAACTAGGAAGATACGTGGAGCAGTCGCATTATTACATATAATAAGAAGTGTTTTCCTAATTTTCCTTCGTAATTAATGTTACCAAGAAGCACTGTGTGCTAAACAAATAAAGACTATGGATTTAATGTTTATTGTTTCTGACATTGTTCTGCTACATAATAGAGCTAAAGCGTTCCACAATCATCAGTGCTGGAGCCAATGGCAATGTCGGTAAGATATTCGATCGCGGATCAGTATGTGCTGCGGTACTCTAATCCTGGGCTCTCCCTTCACTGACACTGCTTTCAAGTGAGGAAACTGACGTTAACTTTTTCGCGCCTGTGAACTCTAGTCATTTTGTGAGCAGCTGAAAGAAATACTCTCTTTCTCTCTCTCTCTCTCTCTCTCTCTCTCTCTCTCTCTCTCTGTGCCCCCCTATAAAATTATAAATGATAAAATTTTTTAACCTATATTATTTTAATTGTTTCAATGTAAATTTTTATGTGTCAATTAATATGTTTGTAAAGGCGGCAGTGGTTGGGGGGAGGGTGTACGAGTGGTAACTCGTTCCAGTAGCTCAAATGAGATTAGGGGCCCATGTTTGGTATATTAGAAGCCCTGTATAATGGAAGGGGGCCCGGAAAATTTTGATTGTTTCACTAGCTCTTAATTTTCACTTTAACCACTGTTTAAGAGGAAAAAAGGGTTTAAGTAAAAAATGTGAACTCTCTCCCGAAACAGAGGTGCAAACAGCCTTGACTGGGAGAGACTTAAACCCCCCCACAAAAATGTATAGGTCACTTTTTGTAATTCGTCCAGATCTGCTGAGTTTCTTAAGAAAAGAAAAATTAACCTAATTTTTTTCCAAAACAAATTTCGGGTTTCCCTTTACTTTTGTACGGGTATGAGTGGGGGGGGGGGGGGATGGTAATATACGGTGATACACTCCCTCTATGAGCGAAACGCAGTAGTGAAAACATTTTGAGCCCTCCCTCCACAGCACTTTTTCTGGTAACGTTGCGTCACATGTCCCGAAGAATGTGGAGCGTAAGCAAAAATGTGTACACTCTCAAAAAGAAATTTCGGGCTCCCCCTTAAAAAATTCCTGGATCCGCCCCTGGGGATGTGGAATGTTTTCGAGAAACGGGCCACTTCCGGGTATAAAAAAAATCGTGGGCTTAACTGCTTGAAACACGAGCTAACTTTTGCTTAAATGCTTGAGACCCATTCATACACTTATCTAATGTACGTGGCTCAGTAAAAAACAAGAGAAAACGAATTTTAAAATGGCATTAAAAATGGCATTATACAAGTGCAACCAACTCAGGTCTTTTCCAGCATGCGACACGGCAGATCAGATCTGGATCAGTTATCTACTTATCTTCCATCTTAACTTCTTAAGTATTTTTTAATCATATATCGTCTTTTGCTTTCCTATGAGCAGTTCCATACTAAGCTGAAGACCCACATTTTTGCATTACTTTTAGCAATGGTGAAAAATTAAGTTATTCCTTCTCCAAAATATATAAGAACTTAATTATGCCTTTTTAGAGAACTTTTATGTGACCCTTTTAAAGTTTCATTTTTAATCGATCCTAGACCCCTACCCAGCAGAAATATCTTTTAAATGCTACTTGTTGTATGTAATAGAGCGAGATGGATGTCCAAATAAGTAATTAGGTTGCTGATACCAAGGCTATAGTAGATATATTGAATAATGGAGATATTTCAATTATAGACTGTATAGTATAGAGTCCGTGTTGTTTTTTCCCCATGTTGTGCTCGGGTGTAGTTGGACTACTGTAGAATTGGGCAACCGCAAACAATCTGCCGCGTGTACGTAAGAGGCGATTACAGGCAGGAACTGAGGATGGCATTGTTTTCACCTACCCATCTGGCAACACTGCATGAATCAGCTTTGGCTTGGGCTTTGTTGACCTGTTTACTATTATAATTATATTGCTCATATCCAAAAGTGAAAGTATAGTGATTCTAAGCACTTGCTAGACTTCAAAGAAATAAATATATATCGCGAAAAAGAGTGGGCTAATAGAAAATGGTCGACTATGTTGCTATTACTGGCTGGAGCCAGTGGTGATGTCGGTAAGCTGCTCAACCGCGGTACAGTATATGAGGGGTTCAAACCCTGGGCTCGTTCCGTCGTTGGCATCGCTTTCGAATGAGGAAGCTGACGTTAACATTAATTTTACCAGCTTCATCTATCACTTTTAATAGCACATGATCAAAACGTTAGGCAATTTATTCAATTTTTCCATATAACCAACCCTGTGAATGTCCGAGATTATACACTCAGATCAGCACAGCGGCCGAGAATCGAACCCACTAGCAATAGTTGTGATGAAAAAATATGTTTTGCCCTTTATTAAAAGTGTTTTTTATAGCGTTTTTGTGTGTTTTTCTTATTTTGTTGTATATCTAAAGTGCATTATTTTCTGTCCTTATTTTTTACAAAATATAGGGCCTACAGATAATAATAAAGGTTTAACTACCGTTTCCTTATACAAGGACGATGTCACGGACGCCCCTCCATCCATCACATGTCATTATAAATCGATTCACCCTAACGATCTGACAAAAAATAATTGCTGAAGAGAAAAAAGGTTCTACACGGTGCCAGGACGGTGATCAAACAGTCAGGCAAGATGAAATAAATCATGTATAAAGCTATAAGAATTAGAGGCCCTAAATTTTGAGACGTCATGCCTACACGTTCATTCCCTTTATTAAAAGTTAAGCTCCATGCTTGGCTTGTTGGTAAATACTAGCTTACTGTAATATCTTCAATTAAACGAATCCATTTTTTTATTCAAAAATAATATATTAATAACTATTCTTTCATTAGTTACCTGATTCTTTTCCTTTTAGCATTATCTCTTTAGTTTAATAAATTGCATTTGATTGATCTGATTGATTATAATTAATCTATTAATACATCATGAAGATTGTGCATGCACACAGAGTTACTTTACTCTTTTATAGTATCACATATTCTCAAGCTTTTTTGATTGCCAAATATCCAATATTTTATTTTGGTTCTTTTTTCTCATATGTGTCATTTCATTCTCTTGTTTATTCTGTTCTACATGGTTATAGGTTGCTATGTTCTCTGCGTTTGCTATGTTTGCCTATTGTGTTGTTATGTGAGAAAGAAAAATAAAATCTATGGAGGAAAGAAATGTGTTTTCATCCTACTGTGGAAAGTGTAAGTAGTAGAACATGAGCGAAGATCAGGAGACAGAGAGAACCAAAACGAAAATGAACGTCTACTTAATGATGTGAAAATTTTAGGAATTTTGAGCAGTTTGGCATCGGAAGAACGAAGCTTACGAGAAGGTTGATACTGGATTAGGAGATCGGAAAAGTGAGACGGCTTACCAAAGATAAGTATTAGAAAGTTAGCAATACAAGTTTATGCTTTTAAAATTCGTTGAACTACAGGAAGCCAGTGATGAAATCAATGAAGATTACTAAGTAAGGAACTAGAGGTGGCCTGAAGCTGTGAGAACTAAGAAACAACACGTGCTAGAGACTTCTAAGCATGTTGCAAACGCATGAGAGAAGGAGGTAGGCCATATAACAATGAGTTACAGTAGCCAAGTTTAGAATACTAGTTTAGACTCTTAACATAACGAGTACTGCTGTCATCAATGACAACATCGAGTACTTTTGAGACAACTCTAAACCGGTGAGGAAAAGAAGCTCCAAAGCGGTGCAAATCCTCAAAATCCAGAAAACCAGTCAGTCCAAAGATACATGGAATAATAATGATATCGCCTGCCCCATACTGTGTATGGTACCATAATTACAGGTCTGATCCAGGGTAACAGAAGCAGAAGAAGACCTTCCATGGGGTGGATAAATAATTTTATACAATGGACTGGTTTGAGGGGAAAAGCATTGTTGCATGCAGCCAATTCAAGAACTATCGAGAGAAATATTCTTCGCCGAGGATTGAACAAGAACAAGATCAACTAAGGCACAATCGAATATGACAGTGTTAAGCTTCTTGTGAATTCTTCTGAAAGAGAAAATTCGACTGACTTGGACTGGGTTGTAGATTTGTTACAAAAATAAATCAGAGATGTTGAATGTTGAAGAACCCACCTTTGTTCTGACCCATTGGAACATTGAGTACATCTGATGATCGAAAGATACAATACCCAGATGAAATATTGTATATATTGTAATGTATATATATATATTATATTTAAAAAAGCTGGTAAAGCTAATGTTGACGTCAGTTCCTCACTCGAAAGCGATGTTAGTGACGGGCTAGCCCAGGATTTGAACCCCGCACATACTGATCCGTGGTCGAATATCTTACCGTCATCGCCACTGGCTCCAATGACGATGTCGTGTATAGTGAACAGTTTAGACTATTCACAATCATTGTCTATTTGCTTTATGCTTATCGTCTTGAATGAAAAGGTTATTAAGTTATAAAAATAACCAAGTCTCGAAGGGACATTTTAGTTGATGGTCTATACAATAATAATTTGAAGGGATTGTAGGACATATTCCTTTTACTGTTTTACATGTTTCACTACCTTTTTAGAAATTGAATCCTTCAGTCGTTTTTTACATAATTCTGTAAAACTGGTGTTTATATAAATGAATTAACATAGTTTCCTAGGCATAGCATAATCATCTTCGCGATCAGCTAAATGCTAAGTAATCATATTCGCGATCAGCTAAATGCTAAGTTTTCTCTAACATTCTTGAAGCAGACAGGAACAATTTTTCCTTGATTTACATTAAAGATAGGGAAATGTTACTAAATTAAGTAGATATTGTAGGGGTTAAAAAAATAAACAGTTTTAAAAATTACTGAATATAGTGTTATTTGATATTTTTGCTTAGGGCTTCCACACTTATATTCCATAAAAGTATTGAGATACTTTTATTATTGGATAATTTCGTCAAACAGTAATTGTACACTAGCTTCCAGAGCCCTTTTAAAGATTCCAGTGATTCAAGATCGCACTATACTCAGAACATGATTTTTAATAATAGAAATATGATATATGAAAGGTTTGTGATCGTGGTCACACTGATTGGAATGACGTTGCCCCAACCTCCTCCGCCGACCAATGCTCCTATTCCCCTCTCGTGGAGTAAACCCTCTCTATACATTTATCCAAGTCCTCAAACAGATCCTGCGAGATGTAAACGACCATCTCCTTCCTGGATATGTGATCCAAATGAGGTGTTGAAGGACAAGGAAAAGATGGGTTTGTGTTTTCGAATTTGTTAAGGTGTAATTTTTGAGATTATAATTATTAAAGCTAACTTTGCTATGGACCATCTCAAGGATACAGATCACTCGCCATAATGCTACACTATATTCATGTATATGACCTTTTTTGACTATACTATTGATCTGATTGTGTCTAAGTACCAAATTCACTTCTCAAACTCTTTTTACTCAACAACATTTCTTTGTCTATCTCTCTTTCTCTCTCTCTCTCTCTGTCTCTCTATATCTCTCTCTCTCTTTCCCCTATATCTTGCTAGAAATTTAATATTTTGAGGATTTTGGGAGAACATGCTAGTTGGACTCACCCAATTTTTTTCTGGACTCAAATCAACAATTTTCTGGTCTTTTCTGATGATAAATCAGCTGACTTTCGTCTTGTGAAAATCTCAGAATTTTCACCCAGTGAAGCGACTGATTATAAATATTCAGAATGTAGCTGCTTTGTACTGTTTTTGTAATATCTTGTATGCTTGAGACTTGTATTGTTATTGTAAAGAAACTATTTAATGTTAAACTTCTTGATAATTGTATTGTTATTAAAATAGTGGGCCCATTGTGTAGAAAAAAATTGGAGGATGTACATTTAATGTAAATGCTATTCAATATTTAACTGCATGCTATAGGCCTACTTTACAATATAGCTTCTAAAGCATATAATCTAATTTTGCATTTTACTGTTTTGCTGTGTAGTCGATGAAGTGAATAAGGAGTTGGTAACATTGAGGGAGAAAACAGCAGGAGGATGTCCATGTTCAGGCACAACAACCTGTGAATACAGTGGACTTCCTGTCATTTCTGCTATCATGCACGACTTTGATGTGGACTCAGAGTAAGAGATTGTTAGCTTATTTCTAATTTCACTTTTCATTGCCTCAGTATTAAATATGAGAGAGAAACAGAAATATGTTTTATTTTCACAAATTTCACAGCGTAATAACGTCGATGAACACCTGACTATAAAGGTTAAATAAACATCAGAATCTAAATAATGAGTGCAATAAGTGCTGTAAGTGCAAAAATGTGCATAAGAAGCTAAATAAAAACTAGGCCATCAAGTAGTAAATGAATTTACACTGACTTTGATCTGGCACAGTGTAAGAAATTTCTAACATTTCGTATTTTACTTTTCATTCCCTTCAATATTTACCAATATTGAATTAGTTTACGCTGTGTTAGATACAATTTTTGAACTGTACTTGGATTTTCTCCTCAGCTTTTGATGAGCAAATAAGTTTCTAGAATGGTTTGAGCATGTTTGTTTTATGGTTTCAATAGCTAAATAGATGATATTTTGTATTTATTTAATTATATAATTTATTGCAATGCTACAATTTCAGCTTTAGAAGATATGATTTGTTTACTCAATCTTGCATTAGCTGCTGGGCAATAGTAAATATCTAATATTGCTAACAAAGAACTTGACCTTATTGACATCACATTTATGGATAAATTTGAATTTAATTTGCTAATTCATTTTCGTCGCGCTTCCCTAAAACAATCTCATGCTGCCACACACTTATATATTTGTATTCAGTGTATATAAAGACATTACATATTTCATATTATTTAGTGTATATACATGTATATATGTGTATATATATATATATATATATATATATATATATATATATATAATACATATATATATATATATATATATGTATGTAATATACATATATATATATATAATATATATATCTATATATATATATATATTAATAGATAATATATATATATATATATATATATATAGATATTTTTTTTTTTTTCCTGATATCTTCCTTCTTTCTGTTCACTGTTTCACATCCTTATAATAGTGTGGACCAACCCAAGGTTTTCATTATCTTTATATTTGTGTCTTTCTTAGGACTTTTTAACAGGTCTTTCCTAATACAAAGGCCTCTTTTGCTTGCTTTTGCAATCCAACTGCATATTTCAGTCTCACATTTCCAATCATCGGTTATAGTATGACCCAAATATTTGATACTCCTTACCTGTTCCAATTTTGTACAATTTATTGTGAAATTAACTTCTACTTTATTACTGGATTACTTCTGTCTTTCTGATGTTAATCTTCATGCCATATTTCAATACTTTATCATTCAGACTATCCGTTATCTTCTGCAGTCCAGTCTCGCTGCCTGATGCCATTCCGTGGTCTTCTGCAAATCTTACATCTTGTAATAATTTTTCTCCTACTTTTATTCCTTCTTCCATGGCTTCCTCCATCATTGCCTCAGCGTAAATGTTAAACAGCAGCGGCGAAATGCTACAACCCTGTATTATTCCACGTCCTATTTCACCTCCTGAGTATTCTTGTTGGATTTTGATTACTGCTCTTTGATACATGTACAAGTTTAAAATTAGTCTTCCATCTCTCCAGTCAATTTCTGTTCTTTTCAAGATATTTATCATCGTTATCAATCCTGTCAAAGGCCTTCTCATAGTCCACGAAGCATACAAATATATTATTATCTAATATTTAGTAATATATATTTAATATCTTATTTGCTATTATTTGATAGTGAAACTGAAGCAAGTTTGATGAAGACTTATGCAGAACATTTCGTTACAATGGGAGGATTTTTTACGTGCCAGGACTGTGTGGTTTATATCTATAATGCTAAAAGCAAACAGGTACGTTCAGTGTCTCTTTATATTTGTTCTGAAAGCACCATAACTGTACTGAATAAAAGCCAACGAATTGTCTCAACATTATGGATAAGCCAGCATTTGAGGCATAAATGAAGTCTTTGGATCTTGGGTCAATATTTTCAGCGTTGACTTGTATTTACATCTATATAGAACTATCTAGAATCTTTTAAATTTATAATTATATCAGATGAAATTTTTCAACGAATGTTAAGATGATGTTTTTCTTCTAGGAATTTGTTTCTTCCAGAATTCTCTTGCACTTGTTTCTGTTGGTCCTCAAAGTTTCAAGCGGGCTTGAAACTTTAATTTCCTACTTGTATTCTTCACTTGCTTACCCCTGTAGTTCTAAGAATTAAGTATAAATTAGCTCTGTCAATGTTCAAAACATTTTCCATTGGTAGATCAGACAGTCTTACTGATATTTTCAAACCAAATAAATCAAATATAGAAGAAGAACTGGATAGCCTCTCGAGTTTAAGCAGTGAAAGCATAAAATTCACCACACCTAAGGAAGTGGCACTGGTAATTAAAACAAACCTCTCTGCCTGCAATGCTCCAGGCTTCGACTTGATCACTGGGGCAATTCTTAAAGAATTGCCTATCAAAGCTATTGTAATGCTAACCTACCTCATAAACGCAGCATTCAGACTTGGCTGCATCCCAGACATTTGGAAAGTAGCAGAAGTCATAATGATACCAAAGCCAGGTAAACCACGAAATGACGTCAAGTCTTATAGACCTATATCGCCCCTTCCCATAATAAGTAAGGTTTTCGAAAAGCTACTCCTTAAAAGACTTAAACCAATCATTGAAAATAATAGCCTAATTCCAAATTATCAGTTTGGATTCAGGCAGAAACATTCAACAATAGATCAAGTACATCGCATCACGGATGTTATTGAGCGTTCTTTAGAGGATAAATTAGTCTGCACTGCAATATTTTTTGATGTAGCCCAAGGCTTTGACAAAGTCTGGCACGAAGGACTAATTTACAAGCTTAAGAAATTTTTGCCCAAACAATACACAGATACTCTAACGTCATATCTAACTGAAAGAACCTTCAGAGTTAGATGTGAAAATGAATACTCTGACCTCAGAAACATAAATGCAGGAGTTTCTCAGGGAAGTGTATTGGGACCAGTATTATATGTTCTATATACTAGCGACTTACCTGAGATGGAGGAAACTACGGTTGCAACTTTCGCTGATGATACTGCTATTTTGGCAACAGGAAATGATGCACAAATTTCAACTGAAAAAGTTCAGCGAGCTATTATTCGCCTTTTAGGATGGACTGATCGCTGGAAGGTTAAACTGAACGAGTTAAAATCTGTCCACATAAATTTTACCAATAAAAAACTAGTTAATCCTCCTAAACTAGTAATTAATAGAACATATGTCCCGTATGAAAATGCTGCAAAATATCTAGGGATGAACCTTGATGTTAAATTAAGATGGAAACACCACATTAAGAAAGAAAGGAACGAACTAAACTTAAAATATCAGCAGTTCTATTGGATTCTCGGTAGAAAATCCAAATTATCTATACACAGTAAACTTTTAATCTACACTCAAATTTTTAAACCGGTGTGGATGTATGGAATCCAAATTTGGGGGCTGTGCAAAGAAATCAAATATTGAAATTATTCAGAAATTTCAAAACAAAGTACTGAGGAACATTGTTAATGCCCCCTGGTATCTGAGAAATGATGATATACATCGTGATCTACAAGTACCCTCGGTTGCAGATCAAATACAGAAGGCGGCAAGCTGGCACGAACTAAGACTTCTGCACCATATAAATGTAGAAGCGATTCAATTACTGGATAATCAGAATCTCAATAGAAGATTAAAGAGAACTAAACCATTTGAACTCGTTTAGTCTAGCGAATCCAGAATTACAATAGCCTAAGCTTCTTGATTACTCTGCGTGCATAAATGCATTAATGTTATAGTAGAATTGAGGATAATACCAAATAACAGAAGCAGTGCCAATATGTCAAGCTAATTTTTTTTTCATGTAAAACTAGCATTTTGATTTTGTTAGATTTTGTTTGAACTTCAAGATATTTTGTGAAGAATTTCTGTCAATGTCCTCACTTTATAATTGTGAAGAACAAGTGTTCATACGCATGCTATAGTATAAGCAGTATGCAGTCTATTGCTATGTAGTTTATGTTGGATATTTATTTAATTATTTTATTTCTTTGAGAACATTTGATCGTGAAGTTAAAACAGTATGCAGTCTATTTATGTACAGTATAAACACTATACAGGCTATTTATGGTTTAGTAGGTTAATGTTATGTAATTATTTTAGTTCTTTGAGAGCATCTATGATTTGAACGTTAGTGTTAAGTAGTCCTACTATCACTTATTTTGTCTTAAAGCTAAAATAATTATCAATGGATTTATTTTAGCATTATATCGTGTAGTTAAATATGTTCAATATGGTCAATTTAAAATTAATGGTTGGTCTATTTAGACCAGTTATAATATGTAATTAAATATCAAAAATTAAAAAATTAAAAAATTGGTAGATCTTCTGCCTTTCTGAACTCTGAAATCTTAATCAGACTTAGAACTCTCAAGCTTCATTCTTCTGATGCCAACCCAACCTGTTTTAAATTCCAAATATTCTCATAACATGAGATAAGCGTTAATTTTTCATTTTCTACTGTTTGGAATAATCTATTGTTCATCACTGTTGTTCTACATTTGCTGGAAATGTAGTAGGTTGAAACCTCCCTCTTCCCACCATAAATAATCTTACAAATATGTTACTGTGGTTCTGATCACTATACCGGCACCATTTAGGACCTTTTATATCTATGCTGCGCATGTTTTTAAAAATCGTTCGAGTGAATCTATTTGTAGTGACATGTCGTCCATGAAATTATCTACGTATAAGAAAATGAACATCAATCTTTACTAATGACATTTTGGCAAATTATAATCAATGCATTGGTCTGCAATATAGCACCTTGTTATAGACTTGTCGGTCAGTGGAGTGCATAAGAACCGTGACAAAGTTACTTTGTAGCTTTGGCATTGGATCTGCCAATTTGCAAAAACTAAAAAAGGAAACAAGTAAAAAATGAAATTGACAAAAGGTTAAGCCGAGAAAGGTAGACCCTACTTCGCATTCATCTAAGTAAGTAGTGCATTGGTTCGCTATAAAATTGATAGCGAACTACTATAATGATCAATATCTTATTTTTATTAGTATCCAGTTCTCCATTTCACTCTGTTTTGCTGGTGGTTCTAAATCTACCCTCGGTTTTGGGTTTAAAAGCTCTCGACGTTCCGGCAAAATCAACCTGAAGGATGCAAATCACCTCGTATTGCTAGTTAAAAATTTGTTCTATTAGGTTCAAGCTACTGTGAGTAGAATCATTGATTCCTCGGTAGAACCAATTTTCAATTTTTGATTGTTTAAAAGCTACATTGATTGGAATTTCCATATTTGAATTTGTGTAATGTCTGAATAATAATGTTGATATAGCAAATATTATCGCTAATAATAAAATAAACATAATATAACGTTAAATCTTATTTTGTAAAATGCGATATAACGCGAAAAAGTAAACCAGTGTCAGAAACGGTGTTCGGTTGGTGAGCGCCTAGACTCTAGAAATTGCTTCAAAATTTATATAAGAATGGAAAGAAGGTCTGTACGTCTCGATCCTGGCTAAACTGGGATTCAAGTGAAGGTGGTTGCTGTACTGGTGATGGTGTTGGTGCTAGTGATGATGATGATAATTATGATGATGATTATGAGTATGATAATGATGATGAGGACGATGACGACGATGATGATAATGACCATAGCGTTATTGACAAAAATTATATTATGTATGATATACAGTATATATATAATATGTTAAATTTATATATATATATATATATATGCACTTAGTGCTCTGCCTACTGGCAGGTCCATGGTATAAAACCCCTCAACTCATTTTTATCTTTCGTATTCCTCTTAATGTCCACACACGAGTAGATCTTTTAATGATCTCCAATATTCCTTTTGAATGTTCTAATAGTCGAATGTTCTAAGGAGATTCTGCTTATGACGAGGTGGGCCCTAATGCTTAACTAGACATAAGCATATACATATGATTATTAACTAATAAAAATAGTTAGGCTTAAACTTTCATTGGAACGTAGTTTTGTTTGTAATTAAACTTTTATATTAATTGAATATAAATAGGCTAATTGATTGATTATATTTTAATATATCTGATCACTTGTACAGGTGTACAGACATTATTGCGACAACACTAAAAACGTGACTATAAATGAGAAGTGCAGAACATACGTTGAAGGGAAATCCGCTGATAACTTCAAGGCTGGTGAAATTCTTGAAGGGCTCAAGAGTGATATACAGATTTACAGGTGATGTGCCTTCGCTTTCTCATATATCTCTCGCTTTGTGTAGTGCCTACTGGCAGGTCCAAGGCATATAACTCCTTCACGTACTTCTATCCTCTTCTTTTCTCTTCACATCAGCGTACGAAGCAGCTATCAAATCATCCAGCATCCCAAGTCTTGGTCTTCCTTTAGCCTTTTTTCCTCCCTTTCTTCCCTCAATTACCTCTTAATAAACCATTGCTTCTTAGTATATGACCCATCCAGTGCTTCTTTCTATTCCGTATAATAGTTATCAATTGTCTATTTATGCCAACCCTATTTAACACTTCTTCGTTGGTAATTTTGTCAGTCCATTTGATCTTCTCTTTCCTTCTCCGTAGTCCCATTTCGCATGCTTCCAGTTTCCTAAGATCCTCCTTCCTTTTACCGTCTATGTTTCTCAACCGTACAGGAGTACAGTTTATTTTCGTTGGTTTTTTAAAACTTTTTGTTAGTAGTTCTTATCTCATACTGAAGACCTCTTTTGCTTGAGCAATTCTTTATTTTACTTCTGTTCCACATTTACCATCTTCTGTTATGGTGTATCTAAAATATTTGAAACTCTTTAACTCTTCCAACTTAGTACCGTCTATTTCTATATTAACTCCTCCACCTTTTCTAAACACTCGTATCACTTTGCTTTTCTTTATATTATTCTTCATTCCGTTATTTAACGCAGTGACGTTCAGGTCACCCACAATTTTGTGTAAACTCACTTCGCTACTAGCAATCATGCCTTGATCATCGTCGAATCTTACATCATTCACGAGCTGACTTCCAATTTTACTCTCTCTTCGATGTTATTCTCATGCATGTGCTCTGTAAATTGCCTGTACAATTTACAAAATTACCAATAAATATATTGTGTATGGCATATTATAAATATGTATCGCATATTATGTATGTTTAAGCGAGTAGTAAAATATTATGTAACATTAATCCAGTAAGTGCGTACATTTTTGCAAGCAGTTTCTACATTGTATCTTTAATAACCGATACCACTTCTGTTATTACTATGAAATCATAATGAGCTGACAGGTGCTCTTGAAATTTTCAGGTCATGACTAGCAGCCAATTCTGCCAAACAGGGAAATTTCATTTGAATATCTTTACTAACAAGAAAGTTATTATTTGCGAATAGGAGTAGAGTCAAATAAGAAATTTCCAGTAAATGAATACAGACGTGTTACATGCAGCATCCATGTGACAACTTTAGCATGTCTCGCACTGAACTCTTACGCGACCAGTATGAATACATTGAACTAAGTTTAAAAATGTATGTCCATAAATATGCAGCACATTCGCGCATACAAAGCTTCGCTTTGAAAACATTCATAATCATGAATCGTGACTCTTACCCTGTTCTCTATATGTGAGGTGAAATCCATGTTGGCCGAGGGATTGTGGCTGCTAATATTGGAATTAAATCACTGATCAAATTACTAATTTTTCCACACAAGTTCTTTTTCATGTCTTTATTTCTTCAAGGCTGGATTACTACAATATTTAGTCTGTTCTTAAATTATAATAAATCTGTAACTGATAGATTGCAAAGGATTCAGAATGTAGCTACGAGATTAGTTCCTCCTGCTAAGCGCTCTGATTGTGCCTAACCTTTGCTACAGCAACTTTATTGGCTTAAAATTCCAGACCGAATCTAATTTAAATCCTATCTGACAATAGTCAAATATTTGAATAACTCTGCACCTGACTGAATAAAGGTAAATTCTTACTGATTATTGTAAACCTTTAAGTGTTTCTTCTGTAAGGAAAACCTTGCGATCTATTAAATCAGGAAAACTTGCTGTTTCCAAATGGCGATCAGTTTCTTCTGGTGACAAGTCATTTCTGTAGCTGTAGCTGCTCCCAGAATGTGGAATGAACTTCCACATTTTATAAGTCATTGTGGTTTACCTGATAGCTTTAAAAGAATCTTAAACGCATCTCTTTGTAAGATCTTTCCATGTAAATTCTGTGCTTAGATCTATTCTTAAATTTCTTTCTGATTTTAGTAATATACTGGTAGCTAGACCAATACTAATATATGATATTGTTTTAACTTCGTGATGCTTACAACTTATTATATTTTATTGTATATTTGCATGTTTTACTGTAGTAAATTGTTGTAAAGTATAGATATGCGTTTGTGTGATAATATAAATATATAATTGTTAAATATTTCACATTATGTGTGCATGTGGTATGTAGTTCCTAAAAGAACGCCTTATAGACGTGTGGACTGTGATCAGATAATCATTGATGAACTGAACTTTTTCTTATCATGTCCCTTCATCACTGCAAGCCATTTTAAGCAATTTTTTTCGCCGAAACATTAAAATTCCTCAGATCTTGACGTGTAATTGCTCCACCAGTCAGACAGCGCTGCATCATATGCGTCATGTCCTCCTCGTCAATAACTCATTCGCACAGTGTTGATCTGATATAAAACTCCAGCAGCTCATTGAGACTTTCGTCTACAAACACCTGTACGAAATCTATTCAGACACACCCATGTACGCCGATATTCATCAGACCCACGCGGGAGATTTTCTGATAATTCCACGCTTTTACGTTCCTCTGGAATCGTATCAAGACGATCTTTCATAGTTCTAGACGAATGTGCTCAATTAGTTGGTTTAACGGCGTCACTGAGTTAAGAAAAGAGTGTCTTGACCTCAGTCTGGACCTCCGAGGCCCTTGACCGTATAGTGGATATTGCTAATCCTGTCTTTGTCGCTCCACCTGACTGGCCATTTCACGTGTGATGTCGGGTTGTGCCAGGTAGTAGATTAGACTCTCCCTATTCGTGGTTTTAGGCATCCTTTGATGTAATGAAACGCATTATTCAAAGCACTATCAACCCTATGTGCAAGGGAACGACCCCCTGGCAATACCACTGGTCAGATAGCTCGATAAACCAGTGGCGCAAGCGCCTACGTGATTAGCATCTGATGGTGGTAATTTTGAACAAAAATTGTAAGGCACACCCTACATAAGATCGTTATGTCATGGTATGTTAGGTCGTTAAGACTTTCTTGCAACAACAATTTTAATATATATAATAACATATAAATATATACTATTATATCAATTATTGAATTGATTTAATAATAATATAATATAATAACGATATAATAATAATAATAATATTGTAATTATATCATAATAATAATGTAATTAATTGGTACAATAACAATATGTATAATGTTGGTTATAAAAGACACAGTGTATTTATTGTAATTTCGTTCTAACTGTATGACTAATCTAACCGAACCTTTCTTCTTTGCAGATAGCGTAAATAGTATCTTATACGACTGGAGTTATACGAGACTGAATTACAATTATTTTAACTTGTAAATGTTTTATTGTATTTTCTCTCTGTCGCAGTGCCATCCTTACGAAAACGACGGAATGCACTGATACTGAAGCAGATATCATCCTTGTTCTTGTTATTGTTGTCAGTATTGCTGGTGGAACAGGTGTCATCATAGTTGTAGTAATTATCCGTAAAAAGATAAAAAAGTCAAAAAACAGTCCTTCGCCTGGGGTTTCACCTGAAAATGAACAGATGCTGAGTGGACGCCCAAACAAACCTGAAAATGAAAAAGAAAAGGTGTAAAAGAAATGATTAAAAAAGTGGGAACGTAAAAATGTAAATTTTGTAGTAGTAATTCGGCTGAGTGTGGAATTTATCATTGACCTGATAGTGTCAACTGCGGATAAGAAGACGCATGTCAATCCATTGCTTTCTATGTACGAGTTTGTCATTATACTCGTCTTTAGCTTTTCGCAGTCAGACCGCTTTTTTAAAGCGTTTTTCTCCACAACATCACCATTTTTATTATTAACTTGCTGATGTAGAGTAACTTTATGTGAACCGAACCTAGCTGACATCACAGGTCTTAAGTAACTTGGTTATGACTTTTATTTTGCAATACGTTCAGATAATACCTTGAGGAAACAGAATTGATATTAAATTCTTTTGACCAGTTGATTTGAATTTTTACAAATTGCGATGGCAACTTGCATATTTAGGCTCCAGTGGCTGATTTATAGTGTATGCATATCCCCGTGGAATCGTTAAACTTTATCGTATTGTTATTTTAATTTTGCTTTCTCCTAGTTTGGTGAAGTCTATTTATTTTCATGTAGTGTGTGTAATTCCTAGTACATATTTTGTTATTAATACTTCGACTTGCATTTTCTTACAGCTTATTATTGGCAATCAGGTATAATCCTGGCTGAAGCCAGTGGTGATGTCGGTAAGATATTCGACCGCGGATCAGTATGTGCGGGGTTCAAATCCTGGGCTCGCCCGTCACTGACATCGATTTCGAGTGAGGAAACTGACGTTAACATTAGCATCTAGCATCATCTGTAAATGGACATCCCTATATAATTCCAGTTATTATTACTACTCGACTAATAATGTTACACTATACACTACGTTACTCTAGAATTGCTGTGTTGTATGAACGTTGAGTCGATGTTAATGATGTTAATGTTGTAGTGATGAAGATTTTAGAATTAAGACAGTTCCGTAATGAAATTTTGTTAGTGATAGATATTACCCGTGTTGCATCCGGGTTGCTGAGTAATAGATCAACCGTGGAATGAACGTGTCGTACAAGACGACCAGGCAGTATAATCCAAACCAAAATAAGAAAGAGTATTCGGTTTGTGACCATCTAAGCTTCAGAAACTGCTCCAAAATTTTTCGAAAACGAATGGAAAGGTTTCTACTCCTATCTCGACCCTAGTTTAACTGAGATTCAAGGTAAGTTGATAATAGTAATGATGGTGGTGATAGACATAAGTTTCCGATCCTAGTTAAACTGGGATTCAAGGGAGGTTGATGATGATTGATATTCCAGTTTAACTAGGGTCGGGATACAAATAGACTGTCTCAAATTCTCTCTGTCCTACACCACACCACCAGCCAATACCCTATTTGAGACTTTTCCATTCGTTGAAATTCGAAGCAATTTCTGGAGTCTAGGAGCTCATCAACCGAGTGCCCGTTCTGACGTTGGTATGGATTTTAGTGCTTCAGTAGCCTTCTATAACACGTGCAGTCACCGGTTGGTCAATTCTTCAAAC
Organism: Enchytraeus crypticus; assembly: GCA_905160935.1. NCBI lineage: Eukaryota > Metazoa > Annelida > Clitellata > Enchytraeida > Enchytraeidae > Enchytraeus > Enchytraeus crypticus. The sequence continues at coordinate 326,162 of CAJHZI010000208.1, read as the reverse complement.
AACCCGGACACAGCACAGGGAATAATGATGATTGTTGTAAGCTTTGATAATTGTGATCGAAAAATAATCACATTATAATAACATTATTTCTTCACAAGCATCGCACTTGTTGTATTGAAGGCAGTTATGTGTAGAGGCTTTAATCAGGGGCATCCACCCCCCCCCCCCAAAGCAATGACGCATGAACGCATATTTTCTTTCTCGACTAACTCACGATCACGTTTTTTCTCTTTCCCCTCTTTCTTTAAACTACGTGCCTCTTTCCATTTGCCCCTATTTGTTCAACGACGCAACTTGCGTCGTTATTAATATTATGTGAACTTCCACTGACTTTAATCGTACAGAATTGGAGTCGTGATGTATCGATTAATGCCGTAGAACTGAAAGGTAGGGGCATCGAACAATCGGCGAACATGTTCTACGATATCTCCTACTGTTTCTTACTTGTGAGATGATATGTTTAGAGATAGCTACAAACAGACGGACACTGATGCATGAGTTTGTTTCAGTGTCTATAAATTTATATCAGTAAGTATATGAGAATATGTTACATAATGTGTAACGAATGTGTAACAATAGAGTATGTGTAACATCATGAAGTTTTAAATGACAGATCCTGAGGTGAATTGAACTCTCACGGGTTCGAATCCCAGCCGCGCTGATCTGAAAGTAATATCTCGGACATTCACTGGACTGGTTATACGGAAAATGGTCTAAATTGTCTAACGATTTAAACATGTGGTATATTAAAAAATGATAGATATCGACATAGATGATAATTTCACTATAATGCATGTTTACTTTTTTACTTTACTTACTTTATGATTTCAATTTAAAATTAGTCAACAAATTTTGCTTGATGTCGCAAGAAATCGTCAGATTACCCGGCTGATAAACGATTACATGACCTGAATTTATTGCTTAATTTATTTAAATAGATTACAATCTTTCTGCTTAACGGACAAATGTCACTGAACTGGTCTAAGTAGGTCAGTAAATCAATACTTGGCTTTTATGCAAACTTACGGGCACAGTTGAAACTTTCTATGATTTTGTAGAGAATTAATGTTATTTTGATTGAAGTCAAAGATTTTCTATTATATCATTTGAAAACTACGCAAAACATGGCCACAGTATAGAGTAGTGAGTAAACATTGTGGTTTCTAGAACTAGTAATACTTGTTCAACTTGTTTATCAGTTTTTCGGTAACTGATCTTATTTTACTAGTCTTACATTCGGCCCAGGTCATACTGTAAATGTCTCTCTTTATGAATGGCAACCTTATTTTACCTTGTTGTTTAGCCCTATTAGAATCTGAGCTATTTAGATGTTGTTAGTGGAGTTAATGTTTAGTTGGTTGCAAAAACTGTAACTGCATTCTGAGAAATTCATGGTAAACCTTTTTTTTTATAGAAATCTGAACGTAGTGATGGGCATGTAACTAAAAAAGTAGTTAAACTATTTTATACTAAAAAATAGTAATGCTCAACTTTTTTTATTGTTCAATTGCTTTTATTTTTTAGTTTATTGTTTTTACTGCACAATGTTCATTTCCTTATTAATTGTTTGGACTAATTTGAGAAAAAGCACATGTTGTTAACCTTTTCAAAACTAGTGCAATTGAAAGTCATTAACATATATATTTTCCTATCAAACGATAGTTTTCACAACGCACAGATCCTCGGATTCTTGGAACACTAATGGAAATTTAAAAGCAAAAATTGGTCACATGATGATAAGGTATATTTCAATTGGTTTTCCACGAATCCTATAGGATCTGCGCTTTGTTATCAAAATTTAAATAAAACAATGCTGTAGGGTGCCATTAAAACCATTGAAATGATAGGCCTAATACTTTTATGCGATTTAAGACTGCTTTTACGTGAAGGTCAATTGTTTGGCATCGACTTTTGTAAACTAAGTTAACTAGTCGAAAAATAATTGTAACTAACTTTGTTAGTTAAAATTTGACTAAAAAAGTAGTTAAACTATTAGTTAAAGTTAACTAAAATTAGTTAAATTTTTGTTCTAACTAAAAACGTAGTTAAACTATACTAGTTACTAGTAACTGTTTATCTATTCGCGGCACTTTCTGAACGTAATTTTCGGTGATAGATACTTTTTCGTATTTGTAGATTTCGCAGTGATCCGGTTAATTAACTAGTTAAGATATCTCTAGCCCAGAATTGAGAGATTTGTCGTTTTGTACTTTACTTAATTTTTTTAATGAAAGAGAAAGTTTCAAAGCAAAATTGTAAAATCTGCTGATTTCTAGTTTTGATTAATTTTATTGTGATCAATTGATTGGTTGTAAATTAATATTACGGCAAGTGTAATGTGATGCGTAGATGTGTGATGATTGAGTGGATTGTACGAAATTGCATTGAATTGTTTTTCCTTTATTCTTGTATTTCAAATTTATTTCTACTCACAAGTGCATGTTATGACATTTGATAGTGCGATTTAAAATGTGTTCAGCTTCAAGAAGTGTCATGAACGTCGGTCATAAAGTTTAGCGTCTGTTTCGTACCCGCAAGGATGCTATCTGATATGTTGCTGGTGAAATTTTAATCCTACGCCTCTTGCTTGTGAGGCAGGTTTGCTGTCAATCCGATCATTAAGCAGATTCTATTTCGTCGATTTGTTTGATATATTTAGTTTATTTACGATTGAGATTTCATTACCGTCTCAACCTAAGTCTTGTATGAAACAAATCAAATCAAACATAGTATGTTTTACTTTCTGATTCACGCCGTTCATTGTGTGACTGAGTATAATTACGATAATAACTTGTTATACATATATGTATATATTTGAGTATAATTCTGCTATTTACTACTTACCCCGCATCTTTAATTGTCATTTCCACTTAGATTCTCTCTCAATTCACTTAACCAGTTAATTATTTTTGTGAACTAGCAATTATTCGTGTGTGCTTTTAGTAGTATAAAGTATCAGTTTTACTAAAAACTGAAATATTTTAATCCAGTATATTTAAAGCTAGAATAATAATAATAATAACACATTATAGTGAAATGATCAACTATGTTGGTATCTATCACTTTTAATACCACATGTTTAAACCGTTGGGCAATATTAAAATTAATATTATAATTAATATTAGAAGGATATTAATATAGGCCTAGTAGCATGTAGAAATCAATCTGTATTTGCAATTTGACTCGGTGTAAAAGATCAGTTTGTGTTAGTTCAAACCATGGGCTCTCCCGTCATGGATATCGTTTTCGAGAGATGCGACTGACGTTAACATCAGTTTTATAGCCTTTTATGAGATTGTTATGAAATATATGAATTTATTATTATTATTTTTAATGCCCTGAGCTGTATAGGGTCCTGGGCTAAAAGATATGATAAAGGAGACTTTATTTAATTAAAAGTTTAAAAAATGAAGCGGTTAAAATAAATCCTCTACACTCTGGGAAGCCGCATTAGACAAAGTGCCTCGGAAACAGACAGCATTGAATCGCTGGAGAGCAATGGATAGTCTGCTTACGAAAAGCTTTTTCGCGTTGATCACTAGTAATGGTGCTCGTCCTCCTGCCTAGTTCTTTAATTAAGTCTGATGCGACAGAGTTGATGTGACCCAGGGTCTCAAGCGCAATAGGCGTGAAAATATAGTTGCTAGATATTTCGGCATACTTCAGAGTTTTCCTATTAGCATCGGCTTCTGCAGCAGCACCAGCGGCAGCGCAAGAGAGGCCGAGATTTCTTGCTGAATTATTTGTGTAATTATTAATATTAGTGTTATTATATTAGAGAAAAATTTGATGATATACATCTCCTTTAACGCATGCTTTTTGGTTGTTTTAATGTGAGAATAAAATTTTATATAACACAGCTATATGCTTTCTCCCTTTCTCAGAAACTGTCTCATTCTAGTAGAATATAATTTGCACCATAAGCTATATATCATGCAATATACCTCCAATTTGGAGGTTAAGAAAAGTTATGAATATTTGTCTGCAAATCCGGAATTTTGATTTTGGCCATTGTTCGAAGCATTAAGAAGCTGAAACTTCAACCGTAGAAAGCGTGGAATTATAAACGGTAGTAGGCCTAATTGTGGAATTATACCATTGTGGAAGACAATCAAGGCATATGTCTTCTGCAAGACTAATTTATCTACTTATCAGTCCAGTGTGCATGAAAGCCAAATAGCAAAGCATTAGGCCTACTTTGCTTCTTACTGCTATAGGCCTATCTGTTTAGTCGCCTCTTACGAACGCATGTCATTTTCAGTTGGCTCATTTGAAATTTATGAAATTTTAAATGAGCAAACTTCAAATATTTGTTTCGTTCTGCACGTCTTGTAATTTTTGTATACTATAATGTATTAAACAGCTTATTGTAGATTTAGCATATTTTATCTATTTGCGTGTCAGTTGTTTATGCCGTTGCTTTTGGTGTTGCGTACGGTTTTGTAGTGTATCCTACAGTAGTATCTTGTATTCTAACAAAGATATTCTTTAGTTAACATCTTTCTGTGACAAACTAAAGTCGGCGATTCGAACAAAGTACATAGGTCTCCGGATGAGAGGGTGCGAAACCTCGAGGTTACGCTCTTGTATCTGATCAGATTAGACTGATCTATTAGAGCTGTACTTAATGGGACTAACAACTTCCATTAAATACTTCTCGTCCACTAGCGGTCTGCCCAACTAGACTGCAATTAACGCAGAAAGACAGTCCGATCTATTTACTTAATGACGACAAAGGCAGTCTACTGTTGGTCAGTTCTTCATCAATGTGAAATTTCATATTTGTCTGATACTTCACCGTCATCGTCCCTTGAATCGCAGTTTAGGTCGGGATACGAATGGACCTTCACTTTTCCGTTCGTTTTAAAAATTTCTTAGCAATTTCTGGAGCCAAGGCGGTCACCAACCGAATAACCTTTCTGATGTTGGTTTGCATTTTAGTGTTTCGTCGCCTTTTTCGACACGCGCAGTCTACTGTTGGTCAATTCTTCACCAACCCGGATACACTACGGGTAAAATGCAATTACTTTACCGACAATATTAAAGTGGCAAAATGTTGTATTTGGTTTTATATTCTGGGCTAATTATTTCTCTTTAGAATGTGCTTAGCTTTGTTGATCCGGGTGTTTACACGCTGCGCAATACTTTCAACTATTTCTCCCTGCTGCACAAACAAAGCTTTAGCTATCAAACGTAGAAATAAATATGTATGCTGTATTGTCTGAAATGTTGGTGTATAGGCTTATCCGACCTTATCGATTACTCTATCTATTGCAACTAAGTTAATAGTAGCAATTGTGTTTTTCAGTATTAAATTTAGGCCTAATAGACTATTCGAAATTGTCGTCCTTCTCATTTATCTACTTCACTACAATATACTATAAGACTTCGATGAAAATTCCATTCTGTTTTTCTGGATTATATGTGTTATTCATATATTACGTCTTTTATAGGCCTAATGGCAGTTTGGCCCACTTTAATCATCGAGTTCCGCCGCTGGTTTGAAATTCTAAAAACACTAAAGCTCTATGCAGAGAATACTAATCTAACATCCAGAAAAATAGTCAAAAAGATTAGCTATAAAGAAAGTGAGGATAACGCTTGGGTTTAACTCTTGTTTGATGCAAGGGGGTTAGGTTAAATTTTTAAAAGGTAACAAAAACTATGGAAAGGAATGCATATTGAGTAAACTTTGCTTCTTAAAAATATTGAAAGGAAAGTATGTAGGCATATACTAAGTGCATGAGAAAGTAGAAAAGGCGACGGGAAGAATTTTAGATCTTCGAATAATAATAATAATTAGAATACTCCAGTCATCAATGACAACATCGAGCACTATTGAGACAAAATCAAGCCGGCGAGCAAAATGAAAGGTCCAGAGACGGTGCAAATTCCAGAAAATCAGTCCAAAGTTCGAAGAGGCGTACTGGAAATCAACTACACCACACAGCTTCCGTGCAATGAATTATACTGTCTGAAATAGGAGAGTAATTAATTTTAAAAAAAGTAAAAAAACACGCAACTGAAAGATAGTGAAATGATCAACTGTGTTGATATCTATCACTTTTTAATACCACATGTTTAAACCGTTAGGCAATTTATTCCATTTTCCGTGTAACCAGTCCAGTGAATGTCCGAGATTTTACCCTCAGATCAGCGCTGCTGGGATTCGAACCCACGAGGGTTCAATTCACCTCAGGATCAGTCATTTAAAATTTCATAACGTACACTATTAAGACATTCTAACTTGAATATTATATAATAGCGCTATTAAGACATTAACTTTCACGTTACCCCTACACTATTTCATAACGTACACTATTAAGACATTCTAACTTGAATATTATATAATAGCGCTATTAAGACATTAACTTTCAGGACAATGCTCTACGGTAAGAAATCAACTCGACGATCATCGCCAAGATCCATATGGCTACATCACAGTAACAATGTATCTACAGCATACCTGTCGTTGTGTGCATTTAAACGATTTATAGTGTAGGGCCTACACTCTCTCTACATGAATTTTTTTGTTAAATGAATAAACGTCAAGGAAATGTTCATAGTAATTATTCGTAGAAATAAATATTTACAGTCGTTGTAGATATGACGTCCATCATATTAGTTATAATAATTACAAACTAATAAGATAAATAAACAATCTAGAATATAAAAGCAAGGAATGACATGGTGTGAGTTAGTTAAGTGTTTAGTCGACAGTCTCATTAATTTGTTCACTGATAATCTCTGAAATTGGCACTTCATCTGTAAAACATTGGCAACCGCGACAAACTGCTGCAGTCTGTTCGTTGTAGATATGACGTCCATCATATTGGTTATAATAATTACAAACTAATAAGATAAATAAACAAAGTTCTAAAGTTTTAAACAAAGTTCTAAACAAAGTTTTAAAATGTTCCATTTTAAATAGAAATAATCAAAATCAGCAGTGAGCATATGAATGAGCTTTCAGCTGCTCATTCAAACTCATCAAAAGAGAGCTTTGACAAATTGTTGAATGTTCTGATTGAGCGCAATTGAATCAGGTTTGAGTATTTTGGACCATGCTATCATCAGAAAAACATGAGAGAGAGAGAGAATGTGTTTGTGTGTGAGAGAGAGCAGAAAGAAAGAGAGAGATTTGTAGGCCTAATGTTAATGACACGATGAGCGAAACTTACTTTGAAACAAAAAAAATTAAATGTGGTTTGAAAATTGAAAGACGCTCCAAATAAGATGGAAGAACTAAGCCAGATATCGTCATTCATCGCAAAGATCCATATGGCTACATCACAGTAACAATACATCTACAGCATACCTGGCGTTGTGTGCATTTAAACGATTTATAGTGTAGGGCCTACTATAACTAAATTCCCCAAAGCTGTTGCTATAAAATTTTCTTTTAAGGAGCCTCTATGTTCCATTTTATACGACAGACACGGATGGGTCCAAATAGGAAAAGGACCCTTGAGATCGGCTCTCCTTTGGTCTAACACCAAATATACAAAACTGGGTTTTATGCGCCCATCAGGAAGAGAAAACCCTGTGTCGTAAAGCAGTATCAGGAGATGACGAATTCGCGACCTCTCGCTCAAGAGTCGTGCGTTCTACCACTGCGCCACAAGGCGTTAACACTTGACAATCCTATGGTTGAAGTAATGCAATATAGTAAGATTTATGCATACATTTCATCACCTGAAGACGGCTCTCAGGAACGTCTCAGACACCGTACGTAGGTCGAATGAGTTCATTCATATAAAAATTCTGAATTATGTCTATAATATCATTCTGCCCCGTGTTGTGCTCGGGTGTGGTTGGACCACTGCAGAATAGGGCAACCGCAAACAATTTTCCGCGTGTACGTAAGAGGCGACTAAAGACAGGAGCTGAGAATGGCAAGAGGGGACCCATCTCACCATGAAATATTTTCCGCAGGATTAAATGGTAATTAATCCATCTAACTGAGGAAGGCAACGGGAAACCACCTCAGAAGCCATATTTTTCCCAAGCTATAGGCTACATAAGGTATGAATAAGGCATAGACATTGTGAAGGGATTAACTTGTTGATCTAAGGAGTGCTCTTATGGAGCGAGAAAGCAGACTTTGAGTATGAATATGTACCTTGAACCTACCACTTGGCAGTGCACTGAAGAGAAGAGAGATCATTCTGAACGTGTTTTATCTTTTATATTTTAACCATTTTGTATAATTTTCAAGTGGAAGATTAATTGGACAGATAACTAGAAGTTACCGTCCTTTGGTAATGAGACTGATGGCTGATGGATTATCGAAGAAAAAGTGACTGATTAAAAGTAATAGCTGCTACGTTTGAGTACTAAAGTGAAATAATGCAAAATCGACGTAAGAATTCAACCCGAGCGTCATTTATATTTACAGGTAACTATGCCAACGTTTTGATATCCCGTTCTGGCATCACGTTTTAATTTTGACATCACGTTCACACTTAAGGTTCTGACGTTGATCACTCATACTGCATTCAAACCTTAAACCTGACACTATATGCAGGCCTACATGTATGGCCTTCTTGAACGATTGATGCATTGCTTAATTTACAACAAGTAGATAATTCATCTCTCTCTTTATGAATGGTTGAGCCAACTATTCCATTTAGCACACTATTTCTCTGCATAGTGCTTTCTCTCTTTCTACGCCAATTCTCAAACCATCGTTCCGTCCAACGTCCGTCTCGAGCTGTTATCAGTACGTATAACATAGGTAGGTAGGTTGTAGTGTGTTTAACGTCAAGCTTAAGAAGCACAAAGCTTCTCTTCAAGACGACTCGACACACTCGAGCTGCCGTCACAAAGGTTAGAATTACAGTAAGTTACTATAAAGTATAACGTAGGTTTCCAAAAATCTTAAATAGATTTAATTCTAGCCACTAAGAAGTTAATCTCACCAAAAATTAAGGCTAAATCTTTAAACGGCGTCATCCTTTAGCTGGAGAAAAATCGGCTACTGGGATAGTTCTTCTTTGTTGTCATTAGTGACTCTTTAGTCGCCAGAGAATGCAACTAAAATGTCCTTTCAAATTATCAGTCGTGTGCACTCTGCTGTAAATAACGAATTGAGTATAGCTATATTAAAAGCTGGTACAGCTAAGATTAACGTCAGTTTCCTCACTCGAAAGCGATGTCAGTGACGGGCTAGCCCAGGATCTAAACCCCGCACATACTGATCCGCGGTCGAGTATCTTACCGACTTCGCCACTGCCTCCAGCAAGTGGCGAAGTATTATTAACGTAATAATAGCAAAAGAAACACTTTTGTTATAGATCTAACTATCATGACTAGGATGAACACCTAAACGAATGCGTGAATTAAAACTGACCGCTATAGTCAAATTCAGTTCACGCATTCCTTTAAGCGCTCAATCTGAGAAGAAACAGGTCAATATCATGTCAATTGCAACAGTTCACTATTATACTGTTATAAAACTGTTAATACCTACATGTGATGTTATGAAGCTTTAAACTTTAACTTGTCGAGTTATTTCGATACATAGACTCAGCCAGGCTAGGTTTTGAGATCTGGATTCTGCTTATCTAGGCACGTAGCCTATGCTTTCAAATGAATCCGTAAACCGCTATCAAATTAGGAAAATTCACGCCAACATGTATTTAGAAAATTAAAGCAGAAGGATATGGTTACTTATATATAAAAATATAGCTTATCGACCTTCTAAAATGGAATAATATAATTAATTAATTAATTAATTAATTGATTGATTGATTGATACATGTAGATTGAATGATATATATATATATATATATATATATATATATATATATATATATATATATATATTTATATGTATATGTATATATCTATATATATATATGTATATATATATATATATTTATATGTATATGTATATATGTATATATATATATATATATATATATATATATATATATATATATATATATATATATATAGGGTGTCGCATAAGTTCGTATACCGTTTTCAAATTGCAGTAATTCGGCTAGTAAAGGTCGCATGTTCATAAAATTTCGTATTCGTGTATAATAGATGTGAATTAGATGTTGGTGCAAGTTTATTTTCATTAGACCTGGAAATGACGTCCCACGGCGCTGTCGCGCAATGTGACCCATTTTCTGACTGGCGCAGCTAGAGACACGCTGTGGCTGCATGCAGCGCGTGCCTGTAAATTACCTGATGTTGTCGTCCAGGACCGCAGTCAAGGCTAATCAACGTGTCAATGTTATTGTTCGATGAGGCCGCGTATAATTTATAATATGGATAAAATTAAAATAATACAATTACGTGCACAGGCAGTAGTATTGGCTAAAGAAGGATATTCGCCTAAATGTATTGCACAAAAGTTAAATCGGAGTAAGTGTTGGGTTACGAAGTGGGTAGGTCGAAGCAAATTTGACGAAAAACTAGTGGATATGAAACGTAGTGGACGTCCGAAGAGACTGTCTAATACAGCCAAGCGTCTCATCCAATCCGCAAAATACAGACGTGGACAGAGTTTGCGCCGTATTTCAAATCAACTGAAATTCGTAATGAACGTGCTTCTAAGGACACAATTCGCAGATACATGGTTAATGACCTGAAGTGGAAGAACTGGCGTCGCAAAAAAATTCCACTGTTGACTGATGCTCACAAGGTGAAACGTATTAAGTTTGCGCGTGATCATCGTAATTGGACTGTTCAGGATTGGGCAAATGTTCTGTTTACTGACGAGTCACCCTTCAAAGTGTTTTACATACCCAATCCCAAGAACGACACTGTGTGGGGATCACAGGAGAGTAATGTTCCTCCCGCTGCTCCAATGAAGTTCAGTCCCTCGGTTATGGTTTGGGGCGGAATGACTGCACACGGATTAACGAGTCTGCACTTCATTCCGAACGGTACACGACTTAACTCGGATTATTACATTGTAAACATACTGTATAAACTCGTCAAGCCAGCGTTTCAAAGAATCGTAACCGGCGGCAACGTTACTCGAGTAAAGCTGTTCAATGACAATGACCTTGGCATCTTTCAACAGGATGGTGCAAGAAGTCATACATCAGCCAAAACAACAAGATGGTTGGAAGACAACATTCCATCGTACATTAAGCCGAAGGACTGTCCACCGAACTCTCCAGACCTTTCTCCTATCGAGAACCTGTGGAGTATTCTGTCGTTTAGTGTCTACCGCGATCCAGAGCCCAAGAATGTTGTGCAGCTGAAACGTCGTCTACAACAAGCTTGGAGATCAGTGAAAGTGGAAATACTTCAGACATTAATCAAATCTATGCCGGATAGAATACTCGCTGTCATTAAGCAAAAAGGAAATACTATCAAATATTAGTTTTTGCGAAAATGTGACGTCATTCAGAAAAATTTCAGTTTCTACTTAATTACTTGTACGATTACAAATTAAATTGTATCCATATATTTTATTTATCGTGTCTACATACTGTCCAAATTTGGTTTAAAACGGTTAAGTAGTTCCAGAGTTAATGCAATTTGAAAACGGTATACGAACTTATGCGACACCCTATATATATATATATATATATAGGCTATTTATATGTATATGTATATATATGTATATATATACATGTATATATATATATGTATATATATAATTTGATTAATTAATTAATTAATTAATTGATTGGTTGATTGATTGGTTGATTGATTAATTGATTAAGACGACCACGATGAGAAGAGGAAGAAGCTGATAGAAAAACATGAGTTGTTGTTTAACGAGTTGTTTCAACTGAAGGACTTGGTCAACAACATCAACATAATACTGTGTGATCTCATGGAAGCCTATCAGGAGGTGTCCTCAGGGGCCTGGTGCTTCAGGCTAGGCGAATATGACGTCATGATTAAGGTTAATCAATCAATCAATCTATCAGTCAATTATTCAGTCAGTCCGTCAATCATTCCGTCATTAAGTCAGCCATAAGTACGTCAGTCAATGAGTAGCGGTTATTTTATTGAAACCTGTCGGTATTCAGTCTTCAAAGGCGGTGCCATTTGAGTACTAAACCTCATTCGCAGTAGTTTTGTTTTATTAAAGAATAGTGAAGTGAAATTCTTTCATTTTACAGTAGCGACAAGAAAATTACAATGTCGGCGATATTCTAATGGAAATTACAATTAATGATAAAAATAACTTCAAATTGATTAATAATTTCAGAGATTTGGTGATTTTAGTCTTAAGTTCATTAATGCAGCATGCACATCAACTTAAAATTGATAAATGGTGCAATTTGATTCAGAAGCGAACACTATATTGATAAATGATGCAGGCCGATTTTTAAGAGCACGTTAAATTGACTAGTGATGCAGATAGATACAGAAACGAACATTAAATTTATAAATTATGCAGGTGGATTAGGAAACGAAGGTTAGATTGATGCATGGTGCCGGTAGAATGTCTTAATAGCGTAGGAGTAACGTCATGAAGTTTTAAATGACAGATCCTAAGGTGAATTGAACCCTCGTGGGTTCGAATCCCAGCCGCGCTGATCTAAGAGTAAAATCTCGGACATTCACTGGACTGGTTACACGGAAAATGGTCTAAATTGCCTAACGGATTAAGCATGTGGTATTAAGAGTGATAGATAACAACATAGTTGATCATTTCACTATAATGTATATTTATTTTAATCATAAGTTAACATTAAATTGATGATGCAGGCAGCTCTGGTGCAGTTTGAGCGCAACATTCTGAGGATGGACGAGACGAGGGATGTCTCAGAGTGGATGGCGCTCATCGGGTCCGAGGCAGAAAAATTCTCAAAACAACGAGAAGAGCTGCTCAATCCCGGCATACCTCCTTCTTTCTACAAGAGTACGATCAGTCAATCAATCAGACAGTCAGTTGATTAAGCAATTAATCAATCGATCCAAATGTTTATGTAGAATAGAGGGTTCTGTTAAATATGAAAAGATTCTAAAGATATAGGCACTGTAATAAACGTGAGGGAAATAAAGGCATATCTATATGACATTGATTTTGTAAACATGTACGTCTTGTTCAAACTCTAGGCTAATTACGCACGCTATCATTAAATTTATGGACGCTACTTACTGTACAATGATTTGAAAAGCGTCAAGTTAATGTTTTAAAGCGTTAATGTTTGAAGGATTGCTAAGTACCGTCAAAAACACGCACTGTAGTGAAACGATCAACTATGTTGATATTTATCACTTTTAATACCACATGTTTACACCGTTCAGCCATTTAGCCATTTTCCGTATAACCAGTCTAGTGAATGTCTGAGATTTTACTCTCAGGTCTGGGCGGCTGGGATTCGAATCCACGAGGGTTCAATCCACCTCAGGATCCGTCATTTAAAACTTCATGACGTTATCCCTACGCTATTAAGACATTCGTCCAGCAGACTTCAGGATCTATACTCAGCCCAGACCTGCTCTGCCAGTAATTCTTTGCTAATTCGTAGCACGGAAACCATTAGCCTTCCCAGATTAGCTTATACATCGTATTTAACAAGAAAATCGTAAATTTTGTTTTTATTAGTCGACCCATCCTGTTTCAGCTTTCAGCAATCGGCCTTATTGTCTATAACTAACAGCAGCAATGTAATCTTTGTACATGTTCATTGAACTGACGCTACTCGAGCGACTGTGTAAGCTACAGGGCAGTATGCCCTCTCCCATGCTATGTCAAATGGCAGATCTAAAGTAGGCTTACATATTTTGTATCCAGTGTCTGTTTCCCTCTTTTCAAGAGCACATACGACCAACATTTACCAATTGAGTAGATCCCTCTACAGCAAGGCTAGAATTTGCGCTAAGAATTTGCTAATTTTTAATGTAGCCTTTAGTTTGGGATAATTCCGTTTTCAGAGAAGGTTTGACACTGCCTTCTTCTGCTATTGCGTAGTAGATTCTTAGCTCAACTCGCCCAACAAAATAATTGTCTACAGTGATCCAGACATAACACGAACCATTGCTTATCGCTTTGAAAAATAATCCAAATTTCTACTCGAAAGCAATAGTGGCGTTAAAAAAAACAAAAAATATGAGAATATTTACCTATGTTAGGTCTGCATGTTTATGAGACTTTAAATACAATTAAAATATTCACTAGGCTAAAATATTAATATTAAAGAGTGCACTTACAAACTCCACAGTTACTTCATGGAATAGCTTAACGATAGTGAATTGTGCCATGTGGAAAGTATGACAGATTTTAGACACAGCTGAATGTTAGGATGAACGAGATTTTTGTGATTGAAATGCAGATATAGAACATTGGCCTGATGTTAAATTCTTTATGGATAAGTAAATCACAACAAAATGCAGTTGCATGTAATTCTTTACAGCACCTATTACAAGAAGCAGTTATCCTTCAGTGATAAAATCTATTCTACTATGAATGTGAAAATAGCCTACTTTCACGTATTTAAGTAAGTATGAATGATTCTATATAATTTATATATTATTTTGTAGCATATGCTACAGCAAGTAGCCTTAATTTGGCCTATATGCAGTTTAAATTATGGAAGGTCCAATGATGGTTTATTTTTAAAATGCTGAAAATTTAGCGAAACCCAACTCTGCAAAATTCTAAATGCATACAACTAGGCCTACAACGGGCTGACATCAGAAACCTAAAGAAGTGCTCAATGTTGTCATGTACAACAGCAGCACTCTAATCGTATTGTTGTTGTTGTTGTTTTTATTACCGCAGGGCTGACTACGGTAGAAATACAGGAAGACGTGGCGTACTTAAAGTCAGAGATAGCAATACACGACTCTAGGCTGGGGCGAGATATGATAACCCTTCTGAATCTGGGCAACAAATGGTCGAGAGTTAAGCAACATTTGGCTATCTTTCGATTCTTCCGTCTCAAGAAGATGGTTCTGGAAGCCATAGCGGATTATCAAGTCGACCAGTTCCCAGCACTTCAGAAAACTCCCACTACTAAGTTATAGATTCAGTTCCTGTCCAACTACTAGGTTATAGTTTCAGTTACTGTCTCACTACTAGGTAATAGATTCAGTTCCTGTCCCACTACTAAGTTATAGATTCAGTTTCTGTCCCACTATTAGGTTATAGATTCAGTTCCTGTCTCACTACTAAGTTATAGATTCAGTTTCTGTCCCACTATTAGGTTATAGATTCAGTTTCTACCCCACTACTAGGTTATAGATTCAGTTCCTGTCCCACTACTATAGGTTTTCGATTCAGTTCCTGTCCCACTATTAGGTTATAGATTCAGTTCCTGCCCCACTACTAGATTACAGATTCAGTTCCTATCCCAATGCTAGGTTATATATTCAGTTCCTTTCCCAATATTAGGTTATGAATTCAGTTCCTGTCAAATTACTAGATTATAGATTCAGTTACTGTCCCACTACTAGGTTATAGATTCAATTCCTCTCCCACTAATAGGATATAGATTCAATTATTGCAGAGAAGCTAATTAACTTTATAATGCTTTAGTTATGTGTTAACGAGTTTGGGTACATAGAACTCATTGTTTATGATAATGGAAAATGAGAGCGCGCAAAATTTAAATCTTGCGACTAGCTCAAGGTTAAGTTAAGCCAATCAGAATGCAACACGATCATTTTGAAAATGTATTTGATATGAGTTAGTGGTTTATTATACGCCCACTAGAGTGTACGACAAGGAAGTTGATCTTCAATTAAGCGATGTATGATAAAATAGATAAGTCGTCAATGACACTGAGCTTAACGCCTCTTCACAATTTCGAAGTGCTTGTAATTGCCGACTCTTGTAGTTAAGTCTCGTATTGTGTTGTATGAACCGAGAATGCTATTTAAGCCTCTTTGTTAAATTGCTAGTTAAGGTAAAACGTAAAAATTCAATCTTCAAAAAACATTTTACAAGTCAAAATCTCCGATTATCAGATTTACTTTAAGTCTTGTATACTCAGTCTCATGAACAACACGGTAAAAATACCATAAAACTTCTATCTAATTTATAACATAAAACACAGCTTTAGACTAGAGTGCAATATTATCATGATGCATTTGTAAAAAAATGAACATAAATAACTTAGCCAAAATTGAGATAATGAAACGGGCTGAGTATCGAACTGGGATATCTTACCAACGAAATTGCAAAAGGCAAATTCAGCATCGACTAGGTTATATGTCACTTAGTCGAGACATCGCACTAGAAAAAGTATAATAACAGAATCAATTAGGATTAAAATATACATTATCATAATTGAAAAAAGGATTATGATATAAATTATGCAATATTAGTTTTATAAACTACAATATCATAACATATTTACAATATCATAGTTATAAGTTCAATATCATATCTGCAATATCATAATTATAAAATAAAATATCATATCTGCAATATTGTAATTAAAAATAAATCATAATTACATGATATTGTCCCTGACATCATCTTTGGATGAGGAAACAGATGTTAAACCTTTATCATTATTATTGAGATACAAAATCGTAGCTTCAATATCGTATTTATACAATACATTATCATAGCTACAATATCATAATTCTAAAATACAACATACTTAGCTGCAATAAATAAATAAACTATAAAACTTAACTTTATTGTGCTGGTCCAGGAAGTCGCAAAGACTTGTAACACCAGTCTAGTCGTAATTTCATACTTCAATACATAGAGACTGTAAAGGATAAAAATACAAACTGCAATATCATACTTATAAAATCTAATATCTTAATAATATCGACATTAAACTACAGTAGGACTCGGAAGAGACTATAAGTAAACGGGAGAGTATCTGTTCATTAAACAGGACAAACAATTAGACCTAAATACAAATTACTACTTCAAATAGACAAAAGAACAATTGTGACAAAAATTTTATTACAGAATGTAGAAAATACAAATTAACTTGCCAAACTTAGAAGAACACAATAGTACTTTTTAAACATCAAAAGTGTAGTAAATTAAAAGCTACTATTGTAGGAGTATAAGGAATGTGGAATATATTGGATTAACATGTAGTGCTGTAAGTTTATCAAGTTGTTTAGAACACTGAATACTTTCTGGAAAATGCGTAGTTGTGTAGGCCTAATGTATGAGGTGAAGTTTGAACACTCTTGCTATTGGCTATAACTATCGGGTGATTCCTATTATTGGTTGTATTGTAAGGTTGCAGCAGTGCTATGGGTTGCTGAATGTCGGATGATGCAGAGTGTTTCTATATAATCATATTGCAGACTAACTCTGGGCGCACTTGTACTATTAGGGAGATGGAATAGTTCGTTGTAGTGTGTGGCCGCTTGAAGGCGAAGCCTTCGGGCTTAAGGCAGAAAGTAACTATCAGCGCCTATTTGCTTTATAGTCATGTAACTTATTATAGATCAATTGTGAAGTAATAAAATACAATAACAATGGGATAATAACTTTTCTCTCGCGTCATTCTCTCGCGCCAAGTGTGTTGCTTTCACGTCTCTCACATTATCAGCGGCCTATCTGGCTTAATGACAGCAGATCACCCGTACCAGACATCTACCGTTAGTTACCCCAGCGACATCATCGTCGTCCGCAGAGATCGACGTTAAACTATAACCGCTCTTCTACTTTACTCTGTACAACTATAACACTTTAAACCTTAACAACTGGCACTAGAAGATTACTCGATAAGAGGTAGAAAAAACAGTTAAATGTCTGTCCGATGACGTCCATACATGAGCTAGTGTGAATTTCAAATTGAAATGTATGATGGAAGAGTAGTTCTAAACGGAAAATCACTCGAAAATATCCTAACTTATTTGTGCATGTATTGTGCATTTATGAACAAAAAACCCGCAAAACATTCACTGAACTGTAAACAAATACATCATCCTCCCTTTAATCCCAGTTTAACTAGGGTCGGGAATCGGGATACGAATAGACCTTCTCCACTTCTCTCTGTCTCATACCATATCATCAATCAATCCCCTTTGTCCATGAGCAGCGACCTGCGCCTAAACCACCTTTTCTTTAACTCCCTTTACTTTGGACTGAATTTCTGGATTTTGGAATTCTGGACCTTCTTTTTTGCTCGCCGGCTTGATTCTGTCTCAATAGTGCTCGATGTTGTCATTGATGACTGTAGAACTTTAATTGTTGTTATTATTGTTATTGTTATTACACGATTGTCAACGAAAGTACGTTCACGAAAAAATATGATCAATATTCCATATGACAAATAAACAATATTACAAAATGCGCCCACAAATATTTTACTACGATGATCTCTAAATACAATAATATAGACATGCATGTGACTGACTGTGTCACAGGAGTTAAGTAGTAACAGTACTGACGCCGCTCCAATATGATTTATATGAATAAGATAATTACATTGTATAGGTGCATAGATGTCACATATCACTGCGTTGTACCTGAGTACAGTGAGAACAAGAACGTATCCTGTAGAACAGCTTTTCAATACACTATGAGAACATTATTGCAAGCAACACAGAATTCTAGTTCACCGCTATATTACAAGTATCATACCATATACGTTGATGTTCACAATAATACAAGATATACATGTATTATATAGGTACGTAATACAATAGGTATGTAGGACCAGATATACTAATTACATAGGTAGATTACTCTAAAAGTAGGTGCATAGAGGTCAAGTATCACTGAATAGTATCTGCGAACAGCTAAACAAATGCCCCTTCATTCGTCTCAAAGTAGAATTAATTAACGGTAGACACGAACACGCAGTTTAAGCCAATCTGAAATTATGACTTCTTTCAACAGCGCAAATTGTTCAATTTACTTAATTATTACCACCGGCAACATTGACTTCCTCAAAGAACGAGAAGAGTTTTTGGCATATTCTCACTCAAATAAATTGAGTTACTATGGCTGACAAAAACCAACAAAACAGCATTTCGATGCAGTGTAATTCAAGTACACAAACAGAACTTAGGCTGCAGCCGTTACGCTAAGTAGCCACAATCAATCAATAAACTAAGCAATCAATCAGTTAATCACCAATGAAATTTAAAGCCTGGATTAACACCTTAGAGCGAAGCTTGGGAGGTAAAGCTGGTAAAGCTAACGTTAATGTCAGTTTCCTTACTCGAAAGCGATATGAGTCGGGTACAAAGACAAACATGTAACTTTAACTATTACAAAGCACCAGGATTACGGCGGCAGAGATGCTGTATGCAAAAGAGCGTCGTCTAGTCTTCAAAGTAAATTACTCTGCTTAAGCCAGGTCAAGGTGGAAAGAAACTTATAATCATCCTGACAGTGCAATATACAGTATTATCATTTCACAACAATAGTTTAGACTACCTGCTCGAGGCTATTCTGGTTTCAAGACAGGTAGTCGTGTAATGCACTAGACATCTGCTGGAAGTGAAATCGACGTCAAACAAGAATTCAGTCATCATCTGGGATTCTTTCCAGGATATATTTCATATGAGAAAATTAACATTTTATGAAACCTTAAGATACGCAATCAAAATAATATAAAAAAGTGAATTTTGTGATTGCAAGAGTATTGAGAATGTCATTAACAGGAATTCAGAAAAACAATACAACATTAGCAAGCTAGTTAGGTTCATAATATCTACCGATAGAAACCTAAATGTAGAATGTAGGCCTACAAACAACTATACAAAACTATCACGATAGAGACGACTTGACCGTCACTGATATGTTACTCGAGCAGGAAACTGACGTTAAACTTGGCTATAGCCTTTTAGCTTCATACAAATCCTAAAATAATATAAAATTTAGAGTTTCTGACAGGCTTCAATTTCGCTCATTTACGACCACTCTAACAACACTAACAACAAATCCCAAAATACAGGCTTTGATTTTTCACACGTTACAATATCGTCATTAGAAGCTATTGATTTGAATATAAGAATTGTAGAGCTATCCTGAGTATCAGATATAGCAGTCTCTTGAAACCATGACTAGCTTTTGGTTGATCTATTCCAAGATTCAACTAAGTAAAATAACAAAACAAACTGGAAGGAGCTGGAAAGAATAGCATATGATTTCCTAGAGAAAACGAATGGCCGCTCTGCAGACATTTTATTATTTCTTGTTGTTTTTGTTGTTCTTATTTGTGACAACATTATTCGTGATGGTCGGCTGCAACAGATATACAAACAATTAATCAGATTTACCTCAAACCATTAAATATGTAAGCTTAAACTTATAAGAAAGCATTACACTAACAAACGGGTTGTGCCACTTTCGTTCCAGGAGAAACAGAAGCCATATAGGCATTATCATTTAAAAATGGGCGATACAGTAGACAAGACAAGTAGCTCAAATTATTTGCTAAAGTTATTACATCAGCTCTGATTGGCTAAATAACAATATTCTGCGTACATGGAATAACATCTTAAAAGATAAGTAAACTTAAAGTGTTGCAAACGTTTAAACTAAAATCTCTATAAAGTAGAGATAAGTAAAACATGTACCGGAATGATTTTGAATGAGCAAGTGAGGTCTTCGGCCACAATCATAACAGCGCCAGCGTTATCAAACTCTCCACAGTAGTTCGGTGCACTGAACAGAGTTACCAACTACAAAAACAACAACCGTAGCAACAATAGTGTCCACGACAATACCGAACACTATTATGATGATAACAGCTCCAGCGTTGCCAAACTCTCCACAGTAATTAGGTGCACTGAAAAGAGTTACCAACAACAACAACAACAGTAGCAACAATAGTGACCACAACAATACCAGGCACTACTACGATTAAACCAGTATTACAAATTGTGAAATATTATCAAACAAATGATTAAACAATTAAAAAGAAGCAGTTTGCTTAACTAGTCGGAAAGCTTTTAACTCACATAAAAATAATGTAATCGATAAGAAACTTTGTATTTTTATGCTAACATGAAATAATAATTGTGAAATACAATTAACCAAAGTTTGGTCCAAAAAATTAAATGGGAACCTAAGAAGAGCAATAGGTTACATAAGAATTGTAATTCAGCACAGCAGACTACAAAAGTGCTCACCTTTCTCTTCTGGAAGAACTGATATCCATCTTCAACAACCTGTTAAACAAAAAAAACAAAACACATAAAGCAAGCATATTTACTCACTGATTAGGTCAGAAACAATATAAGAATATTTCAAACGAAAGCCCTGCGTGACTCGTGGAATACTAATCATACTATGTTGTAGTGACGAGTGACGGTTTCTAAGACAAGACTGTTCGATTGATTCGGTTATCCTTCAAATATTAAAAGTAGTAAGATAGATAGAGATAGACAGTATGTTTATTTTCAGCAAAGACACCAAATGCATTAACGACATACAACGCATCAACAGCAATTCCTTCATCTAACGCGAGAAAAATGGGTGGTCAGTGAAGATACAGAGTATCTTATCTAGCTGACCACCATGATAGTCATGATACTTAGTATTACTTAAAGTACTTAATAAAGCTAGTACTTAGTAATAGTTCTTAATAGGGTTCATAGTTCATAATACAAACAAAGCAGTTAAGAAAAACAGAAAATTGTATGAGAAATGAAGACGAGGCGCAATGAAATGCCATAGAAAATTAGAAATAATTATAGTAAAAAAGGGCAATCAGAATTGAAACTTCCAACAATAAACTTTATGATTAAAGTATCGAGTATCTTGCCCTCACTAAGAAAAGGGTTTTAATTTCTATTTTCTCAACCAACGATTAAGCTCGAACCAGCTATGAACAACAAAATCCTACCTGATGAGCCCTGACAATAAGGTATCAACTTATAAACTAGTAAATTCTACCTGGTGGGCCCTGACAATAAGGTTGTAATGAACTTATACACTATTAATTCCTACCTGATGCGCCCTTACAATAAGGTTGTAATCAACTTATAATCTAGTAAATTCTACCTGATACGCCCTGACAATAAGGTTGCAATCACCTTATACACTAGTATATCCTACCTGATGAGCCCTGACAATAAGGTTGTAATCACCTTATACACTAGTAAATCCTACCTGATGCGCCCTGACAATGAGACTGTAATTGTGTCTCTTGAGAAAATTTCTCACGACGTCTCCACCAAATGTGAAAGAGACCCCTCTGTCGTTCTCCCCCCATCCTGTGATGTCCTGAAATAATATCATCATCATCATCATCATCGTCCCTTGAATCCCAGTTTAACCAGGGTCGGGATACAAATAGACTGTCTCAAATCCTCTCTGTACTACACTACACCACCAGCTAATTCCCTATTTGAGAATTCCATTAATTAAAATTTTAGTAGCAATTTCTGAAATAATATAAAAAATCAAAAAAATCAACCATCCAATCAATCAAACAATTAATCAGTCAGTCAGCCAGCGTGCAGTCAACCATTGACTGATCAGTGTGATTGATTTATCAAAAAATGAGATTTTCTCTGTACAATGTTTTCAACAATTCAGAAGTGAAATCAACTCTTTAAATTATTGTAACCCAATCATCATAAGTCGTTTTAACCTGTGTATAGATGCTCCACTCATTTGAACTTTTAAACTCATTCTACATTGATATCATTTGCCTATATGTCCCACTCATTTAAACTCATTCTACATTGATATCATTTGCCTATATGTCCCACTCATTTAAACTCATTCTACATTGATATCATTTGCCTATATGTCCCACTCAGTTTAATTCAGCCTATATTGATATCTCCTGTAGCCAGAGTACAATTATATAATTGTGTATACACTTAGAGGCACAGTTTTTGGATAATTATAATTTAAAATCAGGATATAAGAAAAATCATACAATTAATTTTTACACATTTGTATTCATCCTGATCATAATTTTAAGCACAATCCTGACCACAAGCTATCAATAATATTGCAGCATACCCATCCTTAATTTGTAACACAAACAAATTTTCATGAAATGCGCGTTATATATGAAAGCATTGACATAATTATCTACTAAACAGAGATATGCGAGTAGATGCAATAGAATAAAGAATGTATATTAAACACCATAGAATAACATAGACTAAAGAATCGGAATTTATCGCACGGCTCTTCACCCGAAGACGATATCTGAGACTAAAGTGAATCAGCAAACTTATGTAGAGAGAGATAAAGAGAGAAAGAGAGATGAAACTGAGGAGAATTAATAGGAGAAGAGATGATACATACCATAGGCTCCTACAATAGAACATACAAACCTACATAGAGAGAGGTAACGAGAAAAAACGATATGAAGCTCAGGAGAATTAATAAGAGAAGAGATGACACATACCATAGGCTCCTACAATAGAACATACAAACTGACATAGAGAGATAGAGAGAGACGAAGCTGAGGAGAATTAATAAGAGAAGTCACACACCTCGTCAGGATCCGACCACAACAGATCACAGACAAGCCCGTGATCAGGAACATCCAGAGGTCTCTCTATGGATAACAGCTGAATAACAGATAACATAATAACATCTAGGGGTCTCTCTATCGATAACAGCTGAATAACAGATAACATAATAACATCCAAAAGACTCTCTACGGATAACAGCTGTACAACAGATAACATAATAACATCTAGAGGTCTCCCTATGGATAACAGCTGAATAACAGATAACATAATAACATCCAAAAGACTCTCTACGGATAACAGCTGTACAACAGATAACATAATAACATCTAGAGGTCTCCCTATGGATAACAGCTGAATAACAGATAACATAATAACATCCAGAGGTCTCTCTATGGATAACAGCTGAATAACAGATAACATAATAACATCCAGAGGTCTCTCTATGGATAACAGCTGTACAACAGATAACATAATAACATCCAGAGGTCTCTCTACGGATAACAACTGTACAACAGATAACATAATGACATCCAGGGGTCTCTCTATGGATGACAGCTGTACAACAGATAACATGATAACATACAGAGGTCTCTCTACGGATAACAGCTGTACAACAGATAACATAATGACATATCCAGAAATGACATAATAAAAATAGAAAATTGCATAATCAACGCTGCAACGATTTAATGAAAGTAAATGATTACCTAATCAACACTACAACGATCTAATGAAAACAGTTGATCGCCTGATCAACGTTACAAAGATCAAATTAAAGTCAACTACTAATTATCACTTCAAAGAAATTAAAGAAAGATTACATGATCAACGCTATAAAGATCAAATGAAAACTGTTGATTACCTGATCAAAGCTACAAGATCAAATGAAAACTGTTGATTACCAGATCAAAGCTACAAAGAACAAATGAAAACAGTTGATTACCTGATCAACGCTACAAAGAACAAATGAAAACAGTTGATTACCTGATCAAAGCTACAAAGATCAAATGAAAACTGTTGATTACCTGATCAAAGCTACAAAGAACAAATGAAAACAGTTGATTACCTGATCAACGCTACAAAGATCAAATGAAAACAGTTGATCACCTGATTAACGATACAAAGATCAAATGAAAACAGTTGATTACCTGATCAACACTGAACAGATCAGGAGAGAGACCACCGTGCATACAAAATATCGTCCCCTCCACCAGAGCAGCTGTTTATATATATAGATACATTTACACTACTTAAATAATTATTACAATTATACAAATTATTAAAATTATTTAACATAATATGAATGATTTCTAAGATAGGAGTAATTATAAAATGTCATTATGTATTCTTACTCCAAATAACATGAACGACAAAATATACAGGCAAAATTAACCACCGAGCATTTTATTCATGTAATAGTTATTAGTTTTCAGCTATCTTAGAGACTGCTGAATCGATCAGAAATCTTACCAGAACTCCATCAATCACTGCAACATTTTATGAGGGCAAATATTAGCCAGAGATAGTTCTGTATTGCTGCATTAAATAAGAAGGCAAAAGAAAATCATCTCAGAAGCCATTTCTCCCAAGCTATATAAGCACTCTTAATGACGCCATACATATTTTACATAGCCTAAGATACAGTAATCTCTAGCCTAAACTATTTATAAGAAAAGCATAGCCTTTTCTGAAAGGATTAGCTCGTTAATCGACGAAATGCTCTTTACAGAGCAAAAAAGCAGACATTGAGTAGGAATACTTAGACCTGCCACTTGGAAACTTGGCAGAACTATCGAAGGGGAGAGTGAGAGAGAGAGAGAGAGAGAGGGGGGGGGGCGAGAGAAAAGATAGATTTCAGCTATTATCACTTCAAAGGCATCAATAAAAGACATGAAGCTAAAAATTCGACATCAATACAAGACATAACATTAATTAACTTAATAAAGAAATTTTCCAAACAGATTCCATTAACATGAAATTAGTCAATTAAATTACATCCGCAGAACATTAGCATTGATATAAATAATGTTCAATGCAATCAACCAGAGCTTCCGGCAAACAAACGGAAAAGATATTTCAGAATAATTATTTCATTACCTACGAAATGTCTTAGAGTAATTGTATTTCATACAACCTATTATGCCTTATTTGAATCAAAAGACTATAAATAATACTCTAGGTCAATGCATATCCAATAGTTAACTAAAGCTAGCCCAACATATCTAATAGTCTTCCACGGAAGTCTAAATAGTTCAGCGAATAGAAAGTCAATAACGTCAACGCAGTCATGATATTTTACCAGGCTGTTCTGAAGTCATAGGAATCGATTAAGGATAAGTTTATCTGGGAGCAGAATCTCACATTCACAGGAGGACTGGTTATACAGACAACTGCCAATAAACCACGTAAAGCTTTAAACATTTGATATTAGAAATTAGAGATAGCCTACCGCCAAGGATAATCATTTCACTCTAAAACGAGATTCTTCATTAGGGCTTATGTTTATTGTTGAAGCTTAACGTTTAAATAATTTCTAGATCGAATCTTTACTTGAAATCATACATTGGACAGTAACCATATTCAATAGTCAGCAACTCTGACAGGGAGTCCAAGCATACTCTAAGATCTTTGCTTACAATATAGGACCTATTCATATAATTTGTCTATATGTAGTCGATGTCATGTCAAGTGATCATCCTGGGGTTGGTTCCAGGCAAAGATTTCTCTATGCTTCTCCTTTATAAAACTCTATTCTTTGCCATTTCCTCGATGTTCATTCTTTTTCTTCATTTCCGTTCATTTGTAGTCCATGCTTACACAAAATTCTAGAAATTTAAACTATCCTGACAATAGTATTACAATGATAGAACAAATATTATTGGTCTTCACTGATGTTTCGTTACTAGTAAGCTAGGTGCATAGTTCATGCATGTACGTGTATAGTTCATAGTTCTGTACAATCGTAAGGATAGCTTCCCTCTCTTCGTTATTACAGTCTCATGGCTAGGTAGGCTTATAAGCTACGATTTATATAACATAAAGTGAAACAGAAGCTTATATCCTGATTTTCAGTCCGAAAATTCCAAAAAAGAATGAAAGAATAACATTGTTAACTATATAATTAATCTTGTTATTTTGCCCATCAAAGAACAAATTAAAACCTAAAAGCAAATGCTCTCTGAATCTCGCAAAGGTCAAACCAACACAAGAATATGCAAGAGAAATCAATTTCGCCCACATTACATTGCCAGCTGAAAGGCCACTGATGTGCTATATATCGGCCTACAAAGCATATTATTAACTGGGCGGTTTCGAGGCGTACGTAGATTGTCATTAATTATAAACATCTTTCCGTCAATCGCTTCGAGACAAATCGATCCTTGTTTGACATTTTGAGGAGCTCACTAAATTCACAATTAGCTCTTCATAGAAATAATTATCATAACACGCAATGAACGCAGTTAAGGAAGGCAAGCAGAAAGATGGCGACAGAGTGATGACGCAAAAGCTATGAAGAAGTGGATGAGTCAGTACGAAGTGAATGACTGATGAAAAATATTGATATTTTAAGCACAGATAAAGCTGGTAAAGCTAATGTTAACGTCAGTTTCCTCACTGACATCGAAAGCGATGACAGTGAGACGGGCTAGCCCAAGATTTTAACCCCGCGCATACTGATCCGCGGTCGAATATCCTACCGACATCGCCACTGGCTCAAGATTTGACGTAAGTTTATTTTATCGGAGAATAATAATAAAAGAGAAGAGTAAAATCTATGCTAATATACTGTGAACAAAAATAAAAGTCAACTAATCGGAGCTAATACAAAAGTTGATAAAACCGGGCCAGATAATAATGCCGTTAGATTGTATTCTCCAGTGATTTGTAACTAGGAAATCTAATTAATACTTCATCCTTTAGCCGGCAGTTCCCACAAACTATTGATATATGAGATTAAAGAGCCTTGCTTACGGCTGATTAAACACTAATAGCTTGAATAAAGCTGAAAACAGACCGAGTTGTTTAATTTCCTACGCTATATCCTCTACTATATTAGATACTATGCAATTCATTATCCTTCAGAAGCATTTTTTATATAATATAATCATCCTATAATAATATCGTAATCACTAAATCAAACAAGCAATCGTTATAGAATACAAGCAAACAGAGACATATGAGAGAGATAGACACACACATTTAGACTACATAGAGAGAGAGAGAGAGAGAGAGAGAGAGAGAGAGAGAGAGAAGAGAGAGAGAGAGGGAAGAGAGAGAGAGAGAGAGAGCAATAGAGGAGACAGATAAACGGATAGATAGACAGCTAAGTACTAAAAGACGAGAAAAAACTGGAAGAAGGCCTAGAGATTCAAAAAAGAAACTTTAACAAAAACAGAAAAATAGTCGACAAAGAATGAGAAAATAAGTAAAATTTCTAGAAACACAGATTGCGCATGACAGGTGCAGCTAGAAAGAAAAAAGAAAGTAGGAGAGGAAGAAGGAGAGGGAGAGAAAGTGCGAGAAATTGATAGCGAAAGATGGAGAGAGAGAAAGAGGGAAATACAGAGAGAGAGGAAGAGAAAGAGAGACAAAGAGAAATACAAAGGCATACAGACCGATTGGCAAGCAGTTGAAACAATCTGTGAAAGTTTTCCAAAGCTTTATGTTATACCGCCTCTTGCATTCATCGTAGAACCCATATATTCTACACATAATCACAACTCAATCTAATCACTGGCATGTGTTAGTCAAATAATAGCAGTATCATAGTGCTCGATGTTTTCATTGATGACAGTAGCACTTTAGTTGTTGTTATAAATTTAAAAAATTCACGAGAGGGCCTTGATTGCTTCAGTTAGGTCCACGATAGAGTCTCGTAGATTTAAGGTCTGCCAATGGTGAAATCTTCCAGAAAACGCCATTTAAACTCGATTACCTAATTAGTCAATATTCAATCGGTCAATCAATCGATCGATCAATTTAGCATTTAATTAATATTTAATTTGTATAGATGCAACCTACTTTAAGAACATTTTGAACGTCTATTTACTATTGTAAGTAGACATTAACAACCTACTTAAGAACATCCATCTTGAACATAGAAAATACATACATCAAAGATCATACATCAATTGTACATGTATGTTTGGTTACTCTTGCGTGAATGCTGGCTGTCAACTAGATAGGGTATATAATATACCCTCTTGGATGACCTTGTGCATCTATGTATACTTGTATGTGTACTTCAATAAACATAGTTCTCTCTCTCACTAATGTTTATAAGCAGGTTCAACTTATCCACGTTTCTATCAATCTTTTATAACTGAACAAATCTATATCAAGCACAAGATCTCTAAATAATACACCTGTTACTATTAAACGATTACATATCTTAGTATTACAAATCTAATTTCGCATTCTCAGCCTTCAATCGCTAGACAGATTGCTAGATATTTCTAACAAAAATTCATATTACATCGCTATAGTCAGATATATTAGTTTACTAAAAGGTTTAATTGTTTCTTGAATTTATATAAAGCTAACTACGTAATGACGCACATCGAACGCGACATGCGACGATGAATTTTGAGAATTACTTGAGATACTTTTGTGGTAGCAGGAGTGCGCTTAGGCAGTGTCGTATTTACGTACAACAAATTAAAGACATGAAAATGAATTCTATTAACACAAGTAACCTGTTAATGCTGGCTGATTCGTGATTACCACGCAGTAGGAAGAAATTCTGAGGATATTTTATTTTGTAGGCAAGAGCAAGACATATTGTTTCCAGCGACCGCTTACCCCTGAAATATAAAACAAAATTAGACGTGCATTGTATTTTTCTCTGTCTATTAGTACCGTTAAACTTCTAGGCTAAAAGATAAGTCTTTCGTAAGAGCCGACAAAGGTAGAGACAGAGAAGTGAAATGCAAATCATAATAAAAGCCATATTTTCACTTCAAGCGCGGTAAAGAACTGGCTCAAAGAGATATTTTGAGTTTGTCGATTATGAGAAGCGATCTAGAAGGTTATACATATACAGAAAGATGGAAGCATGAAACGGCATGTATTTATTTAGGTACAAGCATGTATAATACACGGCTTAGGCTATATTTACAAAATTGTGTTGTTTAAGTTGACTTTATGCGTTTTCTATTTTATTCTCATACTACCATTACGTGCATTTCTCTCTCACTCACTCACTACTAAATCACTCACTCATTAACTAACTAACTCCCTCACTCTCTCACTCGCTCTCTCATTAATTCGTTTACTAGTTCGATCGTTTCCTTGTTCATTGTTAATTCATTCTTTCGCTCAATCATTCAATCACTCATTTCCTCATTCGTCCGTTGAATCATTTACTCATTCGTTCGTTCATTCATTTAATCACTCATTCCCTTATTCGTATCCTTAATCAGTTATATATTATTTCGTTCAATAATTCAATCACTCATTGACTAATTCGCTCACACTAGTATGTAGCTGGTAACCTGTCGACGTAGTCTCCGAGGAAGAGATAGTTGGCAGATGGCGGGTAGCCACACATATCGAAGTGTCTGAGGAGGTCTTCGTACTGCCCGTGTATGTCGCCGCAAATATTCACTGGGGCCGAGAGCTCGATCATCATGGGCTGATCGAGGAATAGCTCCCGCGATAGGGAGCATAGCTGCCTTATCTGGGTCTCCGGTAGCTGAATCTGACAATCAATCAATAAATGAATAAATAAATAAATCAATCAATCAATCAGTTCATCGATTTGTCACCTGATGCAGCAAGTTTAATCGTCACAGGCATATCAATGAAGAATTCCTGACACGTTAAATCATTCTTGGACTTCAATCTTCCTAGATCAAGCATTATCAAACCATTAAACTGGGTAAAACGTTTTAAATACTTAGGTATTACTTTTATAGCAAGTAAAAATCTAATTGTTGATACCAATTTAATTATTAGAAAATTTTACTCTAGTTGCAATAATATATTGAGTAAATCAGCTGATCTAACTGAGCTGACAAGATTGAATCTTTTAGAGTCCTACTGCTTGCCCATTTTAACCTATGCCACTGTTAGTATTTCACTTAGAAACGATCAAATTCATGATTTAAATGTTGCCTGGAACAGTGTTTATAGAAAGCTATTTAACTATCATAAATGGGGTTCTGTTAAGCCAATTATGATAGGGTTGGGTAAGTTGGATTTTAAGCACATTACAGTTAAACTTATGTTTAATTACTTTAGAAGCAGCCTAAATAAATTCAGTATAAATATAATTTTAAATCATTTTGTAATTAGATATTTGTTGAGGGATTTAGATAAATGTGTCATTGTTTAAGATTGCCTATAAATTTTTCGATGGTTCTAGACAATAGGGTGTCTTATGGTAGAAGTGGGTATTTAATTTACGAAGCTTTTAATGCTAGTGCTGGTATTAGCAGGAATTCTAGCGAAGTTTCTAGTATTTCATTTTTGATTGTTTTATGATCCTATGTTTTTGTGTGTATGTGTGTGTATATATTTATATGTGATGCATCTTGATCCTGTCTGTTTTTGACGAATAAAAAAATGAATATAATCGACTCATGATAACAATCGATTATGCGTAATCTAGGAATAAGGACGTCTATACATAATTAGACTCGAATCTTTCTCACTCATATATCCTTCTTAGATCACGTATTATCTTTATAAATCATCTTAGATTATATGTATAATCTTCCTAGATCACGTATAATCTTACTAGATCATGTATAATCTTCCTAGATCAGGTATAACCTTCCTAGATCACGTATAATCTTCCTAGATCACGTATAATCTTCCTAGATCAGATATAATCTTCCTAGATCACATATAATCTTCCTAGATCAGGTATAATCTTAGTAGATCAGGTATAATCTTCATAGATCACGTATAATCTTACTAGATCATGTATAATCTTCCTAGATCACGTATAATCTTCCTAGATATCACGTATAATCTTACTAGATCATGTATAATCTTCCTAGATCAGGTATAATCTTCCTAGATCAGGTATAATCTTCCTAGATCACGTATAATCTTCCTAGATCACGTATAATCTTCCTAGATCAGGTATAATCTTCCTAGATCACGTATAATCTTCCTAGATCACGTATAATCTTCCTAGAACACGTATAATCTTCCTAGATCACGTATAATCTTCCTAGATCACGTATAATCTTCCTAGATCAGGTATAATCTTAGTAGATCAGGTATAATCTTCCTACATCACGTATAATCTTCTTAGATCAGGTATAATCTTAGTAGATCAGGTATAATCTTCCTAGATCACGTATAATCTTCCTAGATCAGGTATAATCTTAGTAGATCAGGTATAATCTTCCTAGATCAGGTATAATCTTCCTAGATCACGTATAATCTTCCTAGATCACGTATAATCTTACTAGATCATGTATAATCTTCCTAGATCAGGTATAATCTTCCTAGATCACGTATAATCTTACTAGATCACGTATAATCTTACTAGATCACGTATAATCTTACTAGATCACGTATAATCTTACTAAATCAAGTATAATAACATAACAACATAACAATAATTAGAGTGCTGCAGTCATCAATGACAACATCGAGCACTATTGAGGCAAAATTAAGCCGGCGTGCATAAAGAAGGTCCAAAAACGGTGCAAATTCCAAAATCCAGATAATCAGTCCAAAGTATGGGGAATTAAAGAAAAGGAGGTTTAGGCGCAGGTCGCTGCTCACGGACACAGGATGGAAAAGAGAGATAGAAAAGATAGGTTTTCAATTGCTTATGGAACTGTTCATAGGAAAGCAAAGCCCGATGTGCTTCAAATGAAGATTTTCGAAGATTGGATGGAAGAGAATTCCAGATCTGCGGTGCAGCATGCTGAAAAGAACGACTAGATAGCTTAGAGCGCGAAGGTAAGCTAGGTCTCACAAGAGTAATTAATTTAGAAGGCCGAGTAACAGCAGGCTGCATCACTTTAATCAAGTTTGTCCAGGGATGGTGATGGACTTATATGTTAACGAAGCTGTTTTGTAAATGATACGCTCTTTAATCTTTAGCCAGTGTAAAGACTTTAATATGGGCGTAACATGTGATTACTTGGAACTACAAAAAGTTGCTCGTGCAAGAACATTCTGAACAAACTGCAATCGATCAATCTCACAGCCAGGGAGATTTAAAAACAGGGAATTGCAGTAGTCCAATTTCGATTGCACAATGGCAGCACCAATTGCAGCAGCTGTCTCACGTGACAAATATGGACGTATTCGACGAAGTTCTCGGATATGAAAGAAACTGCTTGTGAAGCTTTAGTTATATGTTCGCGGAAGGTCAGGTGTTTATCAAGGATAACACCGAGATTTCTCACAGAAGAAACAGGTGATATTGTAATACCCGAAGATAACGAAAGAGTTTTCTCATTCAGCTTCAGAAGCTGTTGAGGTGTCCCAACCAACAAGAATTCAGTCTTCCTAGATTACGCATTGAGTAATTTTGCCAATTGAATAGTCGTAAGAGCGCGAGCAGAGCTGATAATATAAGACCTCAGTAACTTAATCAGTCCGTTAATCAATCAATCATCTAGTCAATCAATAGATCTCTTCAATCTTCAAAGACTTATACTATTTACATCACGTAGACGACATTATAGGTACGACTTAGCCAACAGTAAATCTAGTGGCCGATCCACTAAGCGTATAGAATAGACACTTACAGAAAAGCGATCAAGCACGGTGCAAGTTCCATGTCTGCCTGAAAGACATTACGGATACTGAGATCCTTAGCATTTGCTCCGGAAGAGGAAATGAACGTTAAATCCTTATAGAATGACAAAGGTCATTGAACTACATGTATAATTAAATAGTATGTGGAGAGATTGGATCTAGAACTGATGTATTGAAATAATAATTATTAATAACAATACTGTCCTTATAGTCAACTGCACGCAGCAATAATAATTTAGCATAGCATATTTTTCCATAGCAACCGCCACGAGAAAGTTAATTTAAATCACTGCTATAATAGCAAGTTAATTCTGTTAAATGATATTGATGATGATGATGTCAATGCAAGACTGCACGGCATGTGGGCTATAATAGTCATCCTGCGGTTGATGAAAAGTCTTTATTATATTTTCTCTAAAATTCTCTCAGCGTGAGGCGCGCAGAGTTACCTCAGATCATTAAATTGTATTTTATGAAATTTACATATCCAATACAATAAGTCTGTCTGTCTGAATTAACGATGAGCTCTCTTCATAACGTCATATTTATTAAGTCATTAATAGTTACGCTAATTACAGCTAATTACAGAGTTCTGGAGAGAGTTGGTACAGATAGACAGTTGATAAATGTATTAAGAAATAGGAAGAAGAGTTGAATACGGCACATTCTAAGGGGGGAAGGTCTATTAATAGCTATTAAAAGAGGTAACAGATGGTAGAATGGAAGGGAAAAGAGGAAGGGGCAGGCCGAGATTAGGTATGTTAGATGATTTAAAGATCCACGCACGCATATGTGGAAATGAAGAGGAAAGCGAAAGATAGAGAAGAGCGGAGGCGTTATATACCATGGACCGGCCAGTAGGCAGTGCACTAAGAGAGAGTCAGAGCCACATCAGAACATTTCGTATTTTATTAAATTTACATATCTAATATAGTAAGTCAGTCCTGTCTCTCTGCCTGTCTGAAGTAACGTTGAGCTTCATAACGTTATATTTATAAATCTTTAATAGTTACGCCAATTACAACTAATTATAGAGCAACCTCAGAACATTTTGTATTTTATGAAATTTACATATTACGATACATTAATTGACAGGGCATAGCCATTATATTTATATTAGATATGTACTAGACAGAACATTAGAGAGAAATTAAGGAATGATGGTGATACAGAAATATAAAAGGAGTTTTTCTTGAATAATTATAGATTTGTTTTAAAGAACTTCACGCATTTGGCAAGCTGAAAAATAGCAGACTTTTATACTTGGAATGCTATGATAAATAAGTAGATTAAAAAATTCAAAAATGTAAGGAGTTAACTTTATCAATACAAAATTGCTCAAACTTCTCGCTGCCTTTAACTTAATTTAAAAATTAATTTTATTAATAGTTATATTTCTTTATATGACTAAATATATTAAATTGTGCTCATCACTGAGAAAGATAATTATATCTTAAAAAGCCCGTAACTAAACGATAGATTAATATGTTGCAAAGATCCCAAGCATTTTTTACTGAGACAAAATCCAGGTAAATCAAAGCATACATTTAAATTCAGGAAATTAAATAATTATGTACCGCGGGCCTGCAATTTCGCAGGGAACTAGCAAGAACGACAAGTATGTCTTCATAGCATACACACAAAAAAAACACGCACACACAGACAAACACAATTGGTATACACGTATATTCTTCGATACCGCTGCACAAAGCAGATTTCATGTACGAGTATTGCGCTGTATCACAACGCGGCGTTGCAGAGTGTAATCATGCAGTACAGGTATTTGAAGCTAATCCGCAGCCGATCGATAACAGATCTAAAGCTATTTGCGGACGTTCTCATGGGCGACTGTAACGCCGCCAGAAATGTCGCTGATTTAATAACACCAATAACATTCTCGACACACTCGCGTTTATCAGAGCTTCGGGTGTCGACAAATAGCGTCCATCAAAATAATGATCAATTATTATTAGATAGTCCAGATATAGCGGCCGTTAATTACGTGCCCACGCTGACGTCACGAGTCATCATCTTTATTTGGATCACAAGTAATCACGTGATCAAATAGGATAGATTGTTAAATATTAAACAAGTTTACGTGTCGTGTGGACTCAAGGTATCTTTCAATCAGTCCGTCGATCAATCAATCAATCAGTTTAGTGCACTAATAATTTACTACTGACACTGCCGCATAATCAATGGATACATTAATTTATCAACCAGAGCAATGACGTTATACACTCTTAATTTAACTTAACTTTAATTATCTTGTCAATAATTCATCTATTCATCTTTCAATTCATGAGTTCAGCTGCTTAACAGAGATAGGCAGATAGGCTGATGATTATAGATAATAATTGAAAAGAAGTTCAATTCACGAGATACTCGAATTTCTTACCATAATAAAAATTGGGTCTATCTAGAAGCAACATTTAGAGAGAGAGAGAGAGAGAGAGAGATAGAGAGAGAGAGAGAGAGATAGAGAGAGAGAGATAGAGAGAGAGAGAGAGAGAGAGAGAGAGAACTATGTTTATTTCAATACATTCAAAATATACAGTGATATACACAAACAAGGCCGTCAATGAGGTCACAAGTAACCTATCTAGTTGACCACCCCTCAGTCACACAAATTGAGTGTGACAAACACATTTAGCATACGCTTTTTATCTTCCATTGCCATACATCTACGGTTCAAATGAACCTCAAACGTAAAAAACACCTTAAGTGTGCACTGATCATCCTAGATGACATTAAGTGTACAGTGATCATCCTAGATGACATTAAGTGTGCAATGATCATCCTAGATGATATTAAGTGTGCAATGATCATCCTAGATGACATTAAGTGTGCAATGATCATCCTAGATGACATTAAGTGCGCCATGATCACCCCAGGTGAATTCGATGAAGGATAGTCATCACTTTCAAGACATACTAAATCGTTTGCCAGCTTTATTAGTCAATTGTTTAGTAACTGTTCCTTGGTATAGTAGAGAACTTTCACGGAGCTAACCAGACATTAGATCCCAGTGGATTTCAAAGACATCCGGTTGATGGAATAGGTCATTCTAAGTTATCCTGAAGTTACCTTAACTGTTGATCAAGACAGCTACTTAGATGGATACAAAATCTTTTATTTAATAAACCTGTAAAATTTCAATTAAATTAAACTCAATATCTGCATAATTCAGCATTAAATTAAACTCAATATCTGCAGAATTCTTAAATTCAAATTCCAGCACTAAAAACAATGCTTGTAATAGAACATTTCTACAGTAGCTTCTGCCAATGCTTATATTTACGATTAATTTAATCATTAATAGATCTTTTCGGTAATAGCTATAAATAGAAAATCTGGGAGACCAAATGTAAACAGTGGACAAGAAAACGTAAACATTGCATAGAATGCCATTGAAATGTACTAGTTCCTCATAAAATTACTAATACAAGCTTTCTTTAGAAGTGTTATTTACTATATTACCTACTATACGGATATTAATTAAAGAATAACTTAACACCTAGCGTTTAATTCTGACATCCATTATAACGATATGCATGCATTAAAGCGATATGCATGGGCTTACTGATATAGAATGTCATTACATATAGTGTGAACGCATCTGGCCCAGTAATAATAATAAGCTGGTAAAGCTAAGATTAACTTCAGTTTCCTCACTCGAAAGTAATGTCAGGATATGAACCCGTACCTACTGATCCACGATTGAGTATCTTTTTGCCACTGGCTCCAGCCAACTGCTACCATCCTCCATTTCTCCTATCCTTAAAAGCCAATTCTTTTACCTAATTGGCTTGTTATATCCCGATTTCTTCTACCAAATAATTATAAGTCTCTCATATAAATTATATATTCGGGGATAATTAGGCTATTTTACCAGTAGACCCATTACATTTACATGTAAATATATGGATCAGCTGTCCACATAAACAAACCAGTGTTAACATGCAACAAAATATTTTTTCAATTACCAAACTGATCTATTAATTTTAATCTTTCTTAGCATAATTAACAGTACTAAGAGAATCACACTGAGTACAATACATAGAAGCAACTTCTGAACATTCTTCACCCATTCAGAGCCCAACTGTCCTTGAACTGGTAAGGGTATGTGGATATTATAATAAAGTTATATGAATCGTGGTAAACAGGATACTCAGAGAATGACGCCCCTGTCCAGTAAATGTAGTCGAAGCTGAGGAAGGCATAGGGGTTCCACTTCGTCATTAGCAGAATCCTCCAAGAATAATGGTATATCAAAAGGAATGTTATAGCTAGATTATTTTAAAGACCCACTCATATGTGGATTTGAAGAGGAAAACGGATGATATAGATGAGTGGAGGCATCCTATACCATGGACCTGCCAGTAGACAGTACACTAAGAGAGAGAGATATGAATCGATTTTACAGAAATAATTATCATGCACGATATCTGAAACAGGATATATTACTACTGATTGTAAAATTCATCTCTTATTAGTGCTATACGAGCAATAAGCTAATAATAAGTTACTTCTCTAAACTTTAATTAATTTTACAGGCTAAATAGAACAAAATTTAATATAACATTTAGCTTACAGGAGGAGTGTTAATTACTTGATTTGTTTTCATTAAGTAATCCAATATAGACCTAGTCGTTTAGAAGACCCAATGTTTTAATTTTATTTAATTCTAGATAATAATTATAGGTTTTTAATTTCATTGATTTCTTATTAAATTTGAAATTCTATTTCCAATTATATTGTAAGTTGTATGTTCAATCACAAAATTTCATTTCTGAGCATAAATATTTGATACTGCATCAAGAATAGGATCTGTCAAATATCTGCTAATTTTATTCTTAAAGTCCCTGCTAAATTCTTTTGTATAGTTTAGTTATTGTAATTTATGTAACAAACAATTCCACAGGTAATATTTATAAATGTTATGTTTCTTCACTATTTATTGAGATATCTTATTTTGCCTAATTTAGTAGTAGGCTATTACACATTTTTTGCTTGTAATTTAAATTAATTTAATTGCCATTATGTAAGGATTAATCTAAGATATTAGTCAATAAAACTACTGTTTAAAAATTTAAAAATTTAAAACATTACACATTGAAAAGAAATGTTTCTAATTAACTAAATTTAATTATAAACAAAAATACCAAACTTATATTTAACAATTTCAGATCTAATCTACTTGAATCATACCTATTAACAAATTAATATTAAAAAGATAAAAAAGAGTTTAACAGCTGTTTCCATAAATTACTATGACTACTAATACTACAGCATAAATTAATACTTTACTTTATTTACTAGCTGGGTCAAACTGAACTCTGGGCTATTCCGTCTTAATTTGAGAATTGTTTTTATATTTTTCTCATTTCCTTAACTAATTATCAAGCAATTCCTCACTCATCATGAAGCTAGTACAGATGTCTCCTAGCCGTCCTCAAAACTCTCCGTGGCCCATAATGAAGAAGAAACAATATAGGAATAAAGTAGTTAACAAGATGTAACTTACCTGTTTCCCTGGATTATCTTTAACTGACAGAAGTCTTGTGATAATGGCATCTATATCTACAGGAACTCCAGCATTAGTGAATTTAATATTAGCCATTTTAGATTGCTGTGTAAATATACTAGATATTACCAATTAATTGCGTAACACTGCAACTCATATCACTACTCTAATGGTAATTGCCTATGTGAAAATTCATTAAGTCCTGAGAAGGCATTCAAAGTAAAATCTGTAATGTAACAGCAATTTATATTGGTGAAAATGCTAGTATAATTTTCTAAATATATGATTGCAAGTACTTCATAGTGAAGCAGTAGGCACTTAAACTCAAATATCAATTAATTCATTTATTTGTAAATAAATTTTTAGAAAATTCTGCTCAAAGAAATAGGCAAGAGTGATGCAATATCGACACCTTAAGAACAACTTGGCCTATAAGAATGAAATGACAGTTCCCAAAGTTAGTTGAACTCTCGTGGGTTCGATTCCCAGCTGCACTGATCTGAGAGTAAAATCTCAGACATTCACTGTTCAGACTGGTTAAACAGAAAATGGTCTAAATTGCCTAAAGGTTTAAACATGTGGTACAAAAAGTGATAGATCTCAACATAGCAGATCATTTCATTATAAATGCAAGTTTACTTTTTTGTAACACATGGTTAAAATTGATGTAAAGTAAACCGACTAGCCGTCAAGAAGCCAACTTAATACCACTTTAATCCTAAGGCAGCTTTAGACTAATATCCAGTTATCAATCTAGTCAATAATACAATTTTATTTTGATTATGTCGCTATTAAGAACATTTTCATTCAAAATTTCAAGAAGTTATGCAACACCGTATATTGAGCTATTTGGAGTTTAAAATTCTTTGCTAATAACAACACACCTACCTATACAGCGCATCGTGCAGCCATGACAAAATTTAACAACTACAAATAACTTAGTGTTCAAATAATTACTAACCTAAAAACAGATAATTAGAACTAAAACAAATAACAACTTAATAAGATTAATAAGAAATAAAAATCCTACTTTTAACAAGATACAAAAAGTTTAAAAACGATTGATTTTTGCCCATGTATTTATAAATGACCAAATACTCCAGTCTTTGTAATCAGAGTCTTCTACTCTCTGATTGTACAGAAAGGATTATCCCCATCATAGTGAAATGATCATCCAAGATGATATTTAATGATTTTACTACCACTGAAATTTATCACAAGTTAAAATATTAAAACAGTTTTACATTTATAATCTCCTACGTATCCATTTCTCAATGTTGTGAATGCTAAAAGCTCGCACTAAGGATAGTTCAGTTTCAGATCACCATGCCTAATACTACAACCAGAATAGTTGGACATTTACACTATTTACAATTAGCAACTATTTATAGAGCGAATTTTTAAATAACATAGGCCTAATTTATAAATCGGTCGAAAAATTGAGAGTCGTATTTTCCATACTATATACCATATCAAATATTTTTAAAATCTAAAATTTTGCGTAATGCGACAAAACTCGGCAATAATTCTCTAGATACCACAACGAATCATTAAACTACGTCTTTATATATAAAGTACTTTACCGTACAAATAATTGTATACAAGAGCAAATTATACACACAGTTCTTAGAGAGAGAAAATTACTAACTTTCTAATTTGATCTTTAAAGCATAAATCAGCTGTTCGCATCTAATGTCAACAAAATGCAAATGAACCGGCAACAAGCTGCAGCTATGCAGAGCTACTGAGAAAACAAAGCAGTACGCTATATCCAAAAAGGAATAATATATAATAACAACAATTAGAGTGCTACAGTCATCAATGACAACATCGAGCACTATTGAGACAAAATCAAGCCGGCGAGCAAAAAGGTCCAAAAACGGTGCAAATTCCAAAATCCAGAAATTTAGTCCAAAGTAAAGGGAGTTAAAGAAAAGGTGGTTTAGGCGCAGGTCGCTGCTCATGGACACTGGATGGAAAAGAGAAATGGAAAAGATAGGTCTTCAACTGCTTATGGAACTGCTCATAGGAAAGCAAAGGCTGATGTGAACAAGTAAACACGCATTATAGTGAATAATCAACTATGTTGATATCCATCACTTTTAAAACCACATGTGTAATCCGTTAGGCAATTTAGACCATTTTCCGTATGACCAGTCCAGTGAATGTCCGAAATTTTACTCTCAGATCAGCGCGACCGGGATTCGAACGCACGAGGATTCAAATCACCTTAGGATTTGTTATTTAAAACGTCATGACGTTACCCCTACGCAATTTAGGCATTCAAAGAAATATACACAATATATAATCCAAGGAATTATACCTTACTGTGGCTCGAACTTGCCATTCAAAATACATATTTGGCTTAAATTCTCATTTAGCTGAACTCCCCATTCAGCATAATTAAATAGCGTATAAATATTACATGTATAATCAGATGATCAATTATCGTTAATTTTAGTCATGTTGCTAGAGGTGTTATTGAACGGCGAATGGGCGTACATATAATTAAAATTATATGATCGTAATTTTTAAATCCATTCCTATAATATAGGGGTACTGCGGAATGCGCGTGGTTCTTGGGAATTTTCGATGAATTTGTAATTATTTATAATTGCAATTAACTGAATAGCTAAAATTTCCATAGATCAGATTGATGTAAAGTGCTCCAGATTACATTTTCTCCAGTTTAAATATAGAATTAATTAATCAATTAAAATTGTGTATTTAACATTTATTAATTTTAGGCTACAACTCGATCGAGCCTTTTATAACACTTTCCAATAAATACTCCAACATAGTTGATGGCGCACAACTATTTAGCTTATTGATGGATCGATGGAGAATGAAATTAGGTTTAAGTATATCTATAAATTAGGTTATAGTAATTCAATAAAGAATTGCTTAATTTGTATCTTTGGGTACAGTAGAATCCAAAGATGTACTGTAGAATGAGTCTATTCTACGGTAGAATTTTAACTCGAGAAAGAAGAAGTAGAAGTTAATTTTTTAATAAATAACGTTAAATAAACTAATAATTAGATTTAATTATAATATTTTAAAACAAAAAAAATATTACTTAATTAAAATATTTTAACTGTCTTAATTTCAGGTACTTGAACTATTTGTCATTTAATAGTCTTGTGTATGCTGTCTTATAAAGATATAAAAAGGAGACATGTAGATATTATATACATCAAGCTTTTTTATTGTTTGTATTTGTTGCCTGGGAAGCTTTCATGATATGAGTAAAAGGTAAACACGCTTTATAGTGAAATGATCAACTATGTTGATATCTATCACTTTTAATACAACATGTTTAAACCGTTAGGCAATTTAGACCATATTCCGAATAACCAGTCCAGTGAATGTCCAAAATTTTACTCTCAGATTAGCTCGGCTGGGATTCGAACCAACCCGAGTTCAAATCATCTCCGGATCTGTCATTTAAAACTTCATTACGTTACCCCTACTCTATTGAGACATTCTTTGAAGAATGTAATTAAGGGCTATTTTAAAAGGCTTTGTAGTTAATTAAGGTAGAGCTAATGGCGATGTTGGTATCAGTAGGAGCAGGGTTCAAATACTGGGCTCGCCCGTCACTGACAGCGCTTTCGAGTGAGGTTAACGTAAGCTTTTTTAATTATGTAGTGTAATAAGCCAGGAGCAATTAAACAAATAAGTTGAACTGAATGAAGATGGTTTATTTATTTATTTATTTTATTATATTGCTTATTATAAAATGTAAACATTTAGCACCTACCCTGAACACGTTCGGCGCATGGACAGAAATAAAGACGGGTTCCATAAAAAGTTGTGTTAAATGTAATTAACAAGCTAAGTGTTATGTGCGTTAAATTAGTATGACATGCCTTCACGAATCTCTTAACCAATATAATTAAGTTCATTAAATTATTCTAAAATGTTAAATTAGTAGTTTATAATTATACTAGCGAAGTGTAGCTTTGGGACGTTTTAAAACATTAGCAATGTTATGTAAAGTTAAGATTGTAATATTTTGTATGAGAACCGTAGCTTTCTTTCTTCTTGAAGTAAGTTAAAGATTCTTATCATAATCATAATGGCTTAAATTGATCTTGCATTGAATAATAGTGCTTTTTTTATCAATTTTGCTTTTTCTAAAAAGCCTCACTGCATATGACTTTTTAATATATTATAAAATAACTTCGCTCAGTGAAAAATTTCTATTTGTAGTAGCTAAATAACTTTTGTAAAATGAATTTACTTGTATTTTTAAAATAAGTTTTTGAATGCTATACTTAAAGCAGGAGTCAAAAGCGAAATTTCTTTCTCTATTAGTAATTTTAACCCTGGTCCTATTACTACAGCGCCCAGGACCGACTGCACTGTTGTGATGCTTTCATTTATGTTGTGATGTCATGGATATATTGGGTGCGACCTGGCCTATATATATATATATTGGGTATATGTCAGAATGTTTGGCCAGCTGTTGTTATGTTGGGTATTTATCTGTTGTGCCTATTTAACGCTCAGTTTAATACTAATATTTGAATATGAATAATGCTAAGTACCATGCTGTATTCAGTTTCAGAGCTGCAGAATATCATCAGCGTCAGCAGTAACATGGCTATCAGTGAATAGCAACAAAGGAGACTCCTCCTCATGGTGACTCTATCTAGTATTGAACAAGCAGTATACATATCTCAAGTCTTTACGTGGTAGCCTTAACAGTGTACAATGGCCACCAGACATATTCTACCTGATAAGGTTAGATATGTTAACTTAATTCTTGAATTGTTCCACCAGATAAGGTTAGATATGTTAACTTAATTCTTGAATTATCTGAATGTCAACTTAATTCTTCAATTGTTCGGTAGTTTCTCTGTAAACAGAACTTTGGAGTGAGATTTTATATATATATATATATATATATATATATATATATATATATATATATATATATGCATTTAATAAGCTCAACAACTGATTGGCATCTGGTTCCATTTAGTCTCATTAGCTTTTGTGTACTTGTTTTGATACTTTCTTAGTTCTCTGAGTTTTTCAAGCTGGCTTATTGGCATATAAGAGATGTTTTTAAGTTCATTATGTTTAAAGCTTTGAACATTGCCAGAGTGCATTCAGTTATATGCTAATTTCTTAGATGTAACTTCAGATCTTGAATCTCTGATAAATCAATGTTAGTTAATTGGCGCTAAATACGATTGTTGATGTTTTAGATCAATTTGAAGCTAATTTTAGTATCAGGAAAGACTTCAGAGTTTCTTTTCTCGCTCAGTGATTCTGTAACATACATCACTCAACATGTCTACGATAACTGGCCAGCAGGTTAACTATAAATTTACTATTTAAATGTTTAAGGTATCTATAGTATATTACTAGGGACCTATGTTTGTTTAGATTTGGTTATAAAGCAGGATTTATTGCCTTAATATTGCCTAATGATTCCCTACAATAGGTAGAATAGCCAACATGGGAATTCTACAGAATAAATGAAGTCCTGCAACTTTGAGAGAATATTAATTCGGAGGGTACTGTATGCATGTAGTTTAAACTGGTTAAAAGATATGAAATAGAGT
This sequence comes from Enchytraeus crypticus, assembly GCA_905160935.1. Classification (NCBI taxonomy): domain Eukaryota; kingdom Metazoa; phylum Annelida; class Clitellata; order Enchytraeida; family Enchytraeidae; genus Enchytraeus; species Enchytraeus crypticus. The sequence continues at coordinate 282,017 of CAJHZI010000208.1, read as the reverse complement.
GTTGTGAGGGAGAATGTTTCTAGCATTTACAACCAAACTCTGCAATTTTAATTTCAAGGCTTCAATCAAAGGTTGTACCAAAATTTGACCAATTTATGCAGAGAAACATAGAACTAACTACATAATATAATCGATATTGGTTGCACTAATGGACTTTCATGATATTCATTATGCTTGTTCAAAATCAGTTGCTATTGCCCCCTGTTAACTATTATTTTCTCTCATGCTACAGCTTGGGCCGATGAAGAGCTACCACCTACAAACATACTCAGACTGATATATCAAGGGCGTTTTCTACATGGTAACGTTACGCTATCTGGTTAGTATTTTATCTATTCTTAGCAGCATCAAGTGCTGCTCACTACAGTCTTGTTGACAGCTATTATTAACAATACGGTGATTACTGATAAAAAATAATTTTTATCAATTTGTAAATTTGAATATTTGCTCTATCTTTACAAGTTTAACATTTTCAAATGTATATAATTGGCATCAATATTCTGATGCCTGCTTCATTTAAATTGATTTGGCAATGCTTATAATTTGCTCACTTTAATAGATGAAAGTTTAACTGCTTAAATTGGTACTTAGAAATATTTCTGGTGTGACCAAGGCCTGTATTAATGTGGGTGAACCTTTCATTTGAATTAGCATTGATGATGGACTAGTCTGGAAATTAACCATACACCACAAATTAAACGTGCTCCTATTGTTTCATTGTTAAATTTTGTCAATACCCCTCAGCGTATAGGGTCAATCAATTCATGGGATTATCTTTTTAGTTAATAGTACACATTTGCTCTGTATGCATTATCAATTTGTTATTGAGTTAATTATTTATTACGAAAAGGCTATTTATAGGTTATCCTACATTAATACTTTTTATGATGAGGAACATCGGGAACACATTAGATACTTCACTGAAGAGCAGGTATTAATAAGATACTTAGATCGTTTAAAAGGATCAATTATCTAACTTATCATTTGCTATGACTATAATCAGTTTATCTTTTAGTAGCTACCTTTGCTGTTTATTACATAAGATGTTTCTTTTAAGAAGTTGAAAAAACTTTCCTACCTATGATTGTTTAATTGAATGACTGATTTAGTTGTTGTTTAATTGAATGACTGATTTAGTTGTTGTTTAATTGAATGACTGATTTAGTTGTTGTTTAATTCAATTACTGATTAAATCATTGTTTCATTGAATGACTGATTGAATCGTTGTTTGTTTGCATGATTGTTCGTGGATAAATTTGGTTATGTAAATGTATTTAAATGTATTGTTAATAAAATATACAATAGTACATTATATTTATTTTTTCCCTTGTTTGTCTGGGCCCCTACAGAATAAATCAACTGTAAACTGCCCTTTGAACTGTAAAGCTGAAAGCTCTATTAAGGTTTAGAAACAGTGAAGTCTTCGAGATCGGTTTATTGGTCTAGGGAGTATTCTTAACTGAAGTTGAAAGCAGATTGCAATCAGGAATATGTACCTTGGATTGGCCGAGTACGAGAGAGTGAGAGACGATTTATTGATTTTTTAACTAGTCGTCGTGTTGTCATGTTGACTGACAAGTAATCAAATAATCAATCAAATGATTGCATGTATTTGTTGAGAATTATAGTTGGTATTGATTGATTTTGTGTGATTAACTAAGTGGTTGATTGTATTTAATTATTTACGCACTATTAGCTAAGAAAGTTCTACAGTAAGCTATTCTAAGGTTAGTATGTCTAAGTAATAGTCAACGTACTGACTTATTGTGTTTGTAGCCCTTCAGTTAACAACTGGAAGCACTACAGTAATGCACCTGGTCATGAGAGAGCAGCTGCCTGAACCAAATAATCAAAGTATGTACTGCGTATTGTTTATATCCAACTCTAATGTCTCTGCAGCCTGCATAAGTTTACCACAAAAATGACTATTTTCGTACTAATGGAGCCAAAGAAGGGATTAAAGAAGAAAGTTTTTAAGTCAGTATGTTTGGAATTTCTGCAAAAATTATTAAATTCAGATTGGAAAATAGTTTGATAATTTGAGGTTTTTCCATTGATATTGAAGTAAAATTCACTGTAAATTAATTTAGACTAAATATAATTCAAAATGAAACTCCAAATTCATTTACAATAAACCTCTGAGATTTATATAAATATCTAGAATATAACAACGTACATGTATTGTATATCCATATATTTAACGAAAATATTTTACTACTCGGCAATGATTCAGACTGCAGAAGCATTTAATTTTTCGACTGCTTCGACATGAATGAAGTAGCTAACTGTATCTCTGATAGGTCTTAATAAATAATATTCTTTTACTTAATTCATTTTTGAAATACTACGAGGTTTAAAGCCCTCTTCATAAATACTAGCATCGCTGGACAGATTTGTAATACCAAAAATGTCCTCCTTGTACATTCATTTTCTTCCTTCTATTCTCCCATGACATTTAAGGGAAAGCAAAAGGAAGGAAAAAAACGAACATCGAGGAAATGGCAAAGAATAGAGTTGTGTGGAGGAACATCATAGAGAAATCATTAGCTGGAACCAGCCCCAGGATGATCACATGACGTGACATTAAAACCAAGAGCTTCATAAATACTAGCATCGCTGGACGGATTTGTAATACTAAAAATTTGACTTCAATTCTGAGGATACTGGTCTTTTTGTGTTTTGTAGGTCAAGCTAGAGAGAAGACAGAATCTCCCAGATGGAGCTGTTGTTGCTGTTGTGCTCTTGTTTAGATGTTCAGACATCCTCTGCTAACTCGTGTATTAACTTTTCGTCACTCAAATTTCCACTGCAATGCAATTGTCTTAATGTAAGGGCTTCAATTGAATTTAATGTCGGTTTGTCTAAGGCACATCAGCGATTGGTGAGCCAGAGATTTGATCGTCGTCTTAATAGATCTGCAGTTAAGACTGATAATTATAATTATATATAATATTATACATACATGTATATTTGATGTACCACCATTGTTAGCTGAATTAATTTAATGCTATTTATCGACATGGTGTAACTGGTGCAAAATCTTCCTGCAGCCTGTTGATATTAAACCCAAATAATGATAACTGCCATCTGTTTCACTAAGTGATGTAGTAGTGTTTATACAATTCAGTTTTTTGTGGTATTTTGTTAAAGATCTATTCCGATCATGTCGTTGATGGATAGTTGGATTTTGAAGCAAAACTTATTAATTAAATAATTAATTACCAAATTGCATTACGACTTCTAGGATCTGGTTCTAATTTCTCACTGTTGGGTGCATTTTTGCACTCATTTAGTAAAGTAAATTTTGTAAAGTATTTGTTGGATAGTGATATTTAAAAAATATTAAGAATGTACTACACATTGTATATTGCTGTCTAAGTGCGATGCGAATTAAAGTATCAAATGATTTTTATGTTTTATTATGCTCTCATTGTTATAGATAATATCTTATTACTTTTTTCTGCTTTTGATTTTTTTCTTTATAACTCATCGGTACTTCAGTCTATCTATCAATCTCTTATTATCTCTCTCTCTCTCTCTCTCTCGTTCATAATTTCTAAATAGTACATGTAACTCTCTTAAATTTGTACTATTATTTTTTCATCTTTAACCGTCTCAAATGCTTTTCTCTTTCTACTGTTCATTGTGCAAAGTGCATGTTACATTATTTCATATTATGTTGTAAGCTAGGAACTAATATCTTGTAATGTCGTTTTTGTTTAAGCTTTGTTAACAGTTTTGCTTTTATAAATTCTTGATGCCATTCTGCTGAGGTTTTGTTGTTATGCATAAGTACAACAGATGTGATAGGCAGTGAATCAGTGGCTCACCGCTGTTGGACTGTCAACGAATTTAATTGACCAATCCCTAGATAGATTGAACTGGCATTATTTTATAATCATGAATATTGGTAATGGAATTTAACTAATGGTTTTAGTGAGTGATACTAAATTTGCTATATATTATAGTAGATGATTATTTCACGAAAATGCTGATTACTTGCATTAATAATTAAGTAACATTTTATGTCAGTTATGTAAAGCAATATCAAGCCAAAGACTCTGATAATCGGCAAATTGATGAAATTTTGAACTATAATTTAAGCTATTAGAATGTTAACAATTTATGTGTGGATAAATATCTGAAAATATAAATGATTAAGTGATGTAATTTTTATTATCTACGGCTGTACTGTTCGGAAAGCATAACACTTAGTCTGAGGACACAAAAATTCAGTGGTAGGAGGCATGTGCATCTTATCTTCTCTTTCATACCTCATGTGCATAGGTTCTTCGGAAAGTTACAATTCCTACAGATATTTTATGCGCATCGCATTGAATTCTGGCACTAGCTGTTTCTCTCTTGATATTTTAGCATTCAACTGCGAGGTCAATTCTGTCAAGTTTTCATTTTCATCTTCATAGATTTGGTTTTATAGCAATTTAATCTGTCTGCTTATCGATAGCAAGAAATCTGGGTTTTCCTAATTAAATAATGCAAAAACCTATCCACCAAAACTATATCCCCTCCATTTACAGATTTTGATTTTTTCGCTGTATTGTCATTAAAATTCGGTATTAATGCCAAATTTACGGCATTAAAATTCAGCCGTAATTTCGTGACCATCATGCTTGCACTTAAATTATGCTGATATAAAGTGAAAGATATCTCCTGTTTAACTTCCTTTAAATTTATATTTTAAATCTTGAGCTATACAAAACTCAATTTATGCAGATCAATGTTTTTGCAATTTAATTTAAATTTTTCTAGAGTAAATGCCATTCAAGTATTTATAAATAATTATAATTTTACGAATATAATATTGAATTATAACTTTAATAAATCATAAAAATAGGCGCTTGTAGAATATCGACAGGTTGACCGTTTGACTGCAAACCAGTAGATTCAGGCTTCAAATCCAGCTCTCCTCATTCCTGAGCACATCATAGCTTAGGAGATTGCAAAATTACCTTAAGCTAGGTTTTAGTCTTAGATTTAGCGAAAAGATTAATCCGACTAGAAGTCTAGAACCTTTAGAAATCGGTTAGATTTCTAAATTTATATTTTTCATTTTATAATTATAGCACAATTTCTTAAAATTTTAGAGGGAGATGCGCTACTAAAACTTCTGGAATTGTGCATGGAAGTGTACAGTACCGGTATATGGTCAAAATATTTCGGTATGACAGTAGTGGATCCAATTCTCAAAAATTTAATGCTGTGGAATGTTCAAACTACAGAACAATAAGCGTATATAATAGCACATACGTCTAAAATGTTTTAAAATGTAATATTAACTAATAACATTCCATCAAAATCAGATGCGACATTATCGAGTTACTCAGAAGTTTGGCAGTTAGAATAAAAAGTAGAAGCAGTAGACGTAATAGGGCGGGATTTAGCGCACTCTGTGTAGCTGCACGTCAACTGAACGCAGTTAAGCTACGTCGCGCCCGTCTAGTACTTTGTGGGTGACCACCATAGAAAATAAATTGTTGACAGCTTTGAATGAAATTCAGGAGGGTGTTAGAACGTTATTCGTAAATCCGCGCCGCCTGCAATTGATGAGCCAACAAAAGTCAACGATTACTAATAACTATATAGAGGAAAGGAGCTAATAACGAAAACTACAAAAACAACAATTAAGAAAGGAAACTATGTAGCATATGCGGTATGACATGTGTGCAACTATACCAACAACAAGTGCGAGTAACGTGAATGTATAGTTTTGAACATGGAAATCGTAGCTTCATATAGATGTGTTATAGATTTTATAAGAGATTTTGATAGAATAGACTGGATAATGATGTTAGTACTGTAAGCTTGAGAATGATTGAAGTTGCATGACTCTAGAGATCGAAGATTAATTTTAGATTTGTACATGAATCTGAAAGCAATAGTCAAAATTCAGCAAGAGTTCTCTGAAGGTGAAATAAGAAGGCGGGTTGTTGAGGCAAGGATGTTGCATTTCACCACTACCACATATTAATAATAATATAATAACAACAACAATTAGAGTGCTACTGTCGCCTGTGACAACATCGAGCATTATTGATACAAATCCAAGCCGGTGAGCAAAAAGAAGGTCCATAATGGTGCAAATTCCAAAATAAAAAACCTGTCAAATATAAAGGAAATTAGGCTATAGAAAAAGAAATAGTTAAAATATAAAATGAAAATGTTCAACCTCTATGAGGAGGACGTATTAACATAGCCTAACATAACGGCACACTGGATCAGGAAGCACAGATGCTTGTTCAAGACCCATTTCCTCCTTCCTCTCCATGGTTGTTAGTAATCGTTGCCTTTTGATGGCGCATCAATTGCAGCTGGCGCGTATTTAATAATAACCTTCCATCGCCCTGGGATTTTTCATTCCTAAGCTTTTACCAACACTCGGTCTTTCAAGGTGGTCACCCACAAAGTACTAACCGAGGTCGATACAGCTTAACTTCGATAATTGACGCGCAACTAAACCAAGTGCGCTAATTCCGACGTCAACCGCAGCTCAATCAATCAGTCACTCGACGACGTCATTCATACAGTCCATAGGTGTGATTGAGGTGATGTAAGGTATTGAGGAAGGAACAATTATTAGAGCTGGAAGATGTGAGGTTAGCACGCCGCAGGTCGATCAGAATAGGATCCAATATTGGATGATTTTAAAACAAATTTGTATGTAGGCTAGGCCTTGGTCTACACTTGTAGAAATGTAAACTAAGGTAATTGCATAGAAATTGGAAATAGAATTGGTTGGATGAGTTATATGCCTTGAACCTGCATGCCGATAGTCAGTGCGCTATAAGAGAGCGGCAAATTGTCTATAGGGCCTAATTCATATGATGTTTGTGCTCGATGTAGTCATCGACGATAGTTGCACTCTCTTCTTGTTGCTGTTAGAAAAAAAATTGAAAGTGCAGATTTTTACATGCCATTAAATTTAGTCATCTTGGGTTTCTTTATTTCGCCATATAGATTATCACAAGTCTCCTAATATATAAAGGAATGTCAAACAATATCAATGCAGAAGTTTAAAAGTTGATTTAGGGATGAATTACAGTTAATTATATTTAATGCTATTATTGTTATTTTAAGAACTATGGAAAGATAAGATGTCGAGATATACTTGCATATAAACTTGCTTCCATGGCAACAGTTTGGAAAACAAAAACAAAGTTTTCTAGAAATTAGTCTAGTATAAAATTATAAATTTTATAGTAAAATTAATAATATTTGTCTTCAATGAACGTTAATCATAGAAGCGCGAATATATTGTATCTGGTATCTTGATTAGTCTCAGTAGTAGTAGTAGTGGTAGTAGTATAAAATTATAAATTTTATAGTAAAATTAATAATATTTGTCTTCAATGAACGTTAATCATAGAAGTGCGAATATATTGTATAACTGAAATGAAAATGGCGAACTGTCGTGGCGGAAGTCCACTTGTTTAGACTGCTGTCTGAAATAAGGATCGCTAAAGGGGTTTTCTGGGATTTAGAGACGAAACCGAGTTTTATGTTTTGGTCGGATCTAGATGCTCTTTTTTAGACTTAAATAGTAGAAAACAAATATAAATAACAAATATGCTTCGAATAGGCAGTCTAAATGTTAGAGGTTTCAACAATGATCTAAAACGTAAGATGATAGCGAATGATTTTAAACAGTATAGATTAGATATTATGACAATACAAGAAACACATGCTAAAACAGAAGATATAACATATATAAGCACGATACAAAATGATCAATTTAACATATTCAACTCAGGAACAAAATCAACTAGTGGCGTAGGAATAATAATAAAAAATGATTTACATGGAAACTTCACAAATAGTAGACGGATAGAATTTGTTATTTTAGCTGTGAACTAAACAATGAAAAATACGTCATCATAAGTGCCTATGCTCCCACTTTACCTGTAAGTGAAAAACAACCAAAAATTAGAGACAAATTTTATGAAAAACTTGAAAGTATAATGAATAAATTTAGTAATAGAACAAACATCATAATAGGTGGAGATTTCAATGCAAAAACCGGCCCTGGATTTAAAACATACCCAGAAAATATGGGAAAATTTGGTAGGGGATAATAAATAGCAATGGAGAAAAACTACTAGAATTCTGTAACAAATATAATCTAGTACTATCAAACACTCTATTTCAACACAAACTGGCCCACAGAGCTACATGGACTAGTAAATCAAAATCAGTAAACACTAGATCAAAAACAAATCATATTGACTATATCATTACACAAATAATAAAAAAACACATGATAGAAAATAACAGATCTTATAGTGGTCATTGGACGGATACAGATCATAAACTAGTAATATGTCAAATTAAATTTGAAAAAATATATAAAAGAATAAAACCAAATATAAGAAAAATGTTTGTAAACTAAATCTGGAAAAACTAAGTGACAACGATATCAAAGAAAAATTCCAAGTTAACATACAACATGATTATGATAAACTTGTAGAAGAAAATGAAGAAATAAGCTGGAAGAATCTTTCAGAAATAATAAAAGATAGTAGTATAAAATATCTCAAATCAGAAGAAAAGCATGTAGATAAAAAATACATAGTAAACCCTTTAACTAGTAAACTCTCTGCAAAGCAAAAAGACATAAGAAATATAATAGAATCCACAACAAATGAGAACTTGAAAAATAAAATGAAGAAAGAAAGAAATGCCATAATGAAATGTCTACATAAAGAAATAAAAATTGAAAATAGTCAAAAAGAAGAATGATAAATAGAAGAACTCGCAAACACAAAAAACGACTATCAAAATGATCAAAGTTTTGAGAAAGATAAATAAACAAAAACCTAAAGAAAAACTATTTTTAAGAGAAAACAGTAACATAATACAAAATGAAAATGTAATAAATGCAAAAATACCTGAACACTTCAAAGAGATATTTTACAACCAAAATACAGAAATATTAACTGAAATTAAACCTGAAAAAATGAAGACACCTTTCTCTATTCTGACGTTTTTAACATTGGTTTGGATCTTAGTGCTCTAGTCGCCTTCTACGACACCTGCAGTCACCGGTTGGTCTATTCTTCAAACACCCCGGACACAACTTGGAGAAGCCTATATATAGCGTACACCTATCATTACTTTATTTGTTTTGTCGTGATTTGTAACCCCAGTAAAAACCCTGCTCTTTCCTCTTTGATGTAAACTGGGATTAGTTTTATGAAGATCATTTCAGCTAGGTTTTGTTAATTTCATTGAATGATACTATTGAAAATGAAACAATTAAATTGTTCTTAATTTATAAAGGTGAAGAGATGGCTGAGAAGCAGGGTGAGCTGGTTGTTGATACTCCAACAGATAGGTTTACTCTACGTGGACGACCATGTGAATTGTCAGCTTTCTCCTACATTCCAACTGAGCGAAATATTTCTCCACGACGAACTTACTTCAATGTTAAGAAAAAGGTAAGTTAAGCAGAAATCTTCATCTTCTTCGAGTATTACTCCTTCAACTGTCGTTTAAACTTCATTTAACTGCTGACTGTTATGAGTTGCTATTGAACAGTTGTTGCTAAGATTCTTTAGACTATTTATGAAATTCGGCCGACTGGTTGATTAGGCCTATGTTCTGCTAACAATACTCATATTTTTTATGTATAATTTTTCGGCTGAGCATGTTCTAAGTTTGTACGTTGAGCCTATGCCCATGTGGAGTGGGTTGCGCAACTAAACTTAAACTGACTTGGACTTTGAACCCAGGCTGTTTGCATCTGAGGCAAGCATTGTAACCGATATGCCATATACCCTCCCTGTAGAAATTATCGACTCTCTCTCTCTCTTAGTACACTGCCTACTGGCAGGTCCATGGTACATAACGCCTCCACTCTTATCTGTCTTCCGCCTTCCTCTTCATTTCCACATATGAGTGGGTCTTTAAATCATCTAGCATACCTAATCTCGGCCTGCCCCTGCCTCTTTTTCCTTCCATTCTACCTTCTATGACCTCTTTTAATAGACCTTCCCGCCTTGGATTGTGTCCTATCCATCTCTTCTTCCTATTTCTTAATACATTTATCAATTGTTATCGACTCTAATAATTAATTATTGTGTTGTGTTGTTAGGTTCATGAACAGTAGATCTAAATAAAGTTGCTCCTGTGTAACAACTTTTAGATAGCTAGACAGCATTAAGAGACCTACAAATTTCTATACCAATTCTAAAAATTGTCCATATTTCATTCAGACATTTAAAAGGTAGTTGGTGTAATGAAATGTAAATCAACATATTAGTTGGTAGAGTGTTTGCTTATGCACTTGATAGAAAACTTAGCAAAATTTATATTTTGAATCTTTGATTAAACTTGAATTTCTTTTCAGTTAATTATTTTAATGATGTCTCTCTCTCTCTCTCTTAGTGCACTGCTTACTGGCAGGTGCATGGTATATAGCGCCTCCACTCATCTATATCTTCCGTTTTCCTCTTCATGTCCACATACGAGTGGATCTTTAAATCATCTATAACATTCCTTTTGATATACCATTATACTTGGGGGATTCAGCGTATGAGGTGGGTCGCCTGTGCCTAATGATAGGCATAGGGGGCCCACAATACAACACATCATTGTATATTATGCAACCAATATATTATATATTTAGTGATGTATTAATTATATAATATTTTCAATTCGCTGATAGATGATTTCGATTAAAATGATTATTTGTGCAGGATCGCTATTCACATTCAGTCTATGATCGAATGTTCTTGAAGGATTTTGAATACGACCACTACCTGCACAGAGATGATAGAAATCACCACAAGATGCGTGGTCTGCAGGTTAATGCTGAGGTAATTTTGCTCGTTGAGTTTGAATTGTTAAAACTTAATGTGCCCTAAGTGTTATTTGTTGGATGCCAAGCTGCTGACTAGATTTATAGTAGTAATAAAGGAACATCGATTAACCATTTAGTTATAAATAAATGGTGATTTAAAAATTAAAATTCACAACTATCAGTTAAATGAATAAGCAAAGATAAGCTAATCGTGATAATAACTCTCTCTTTCTCCCTCTCTCCCTCGCTAACGAAATTGCCAACAGTGTAAGTGTTATTGTTAGGTTACAGGCCAGTATGGCGTCGTTCCTTCCAGCACACTGCTCCTCAGATCTGGAATTCTCTTCCTTCCACTTTGCGCACCCCCTCATCTTCTCCTGATCATCCTTTCCTTCTGTATGAACAGTTTCTTAGACGGTTGAAGGCTTTTCTCTTTGACCTCTCCTATTCAATCATTGCACAGGAACTGAAACCACGTAAAATCTGTATTCCACTAGTATCCTTCCTCGGACTGAATTCCCGGATTTTAGCTTGCATCGGTTTTGGACCCCACACTCTGCTCATCGGATTGAATTTAGTATCATAATGCTCTCAATGTTAGCAGGGACGACAGTAGCATTCTAATTCTGCTGTTGTTGTTGTTGTTATGGCTGTAATGTGAATGAGGCAAAAGATTTTCTTGAAACAATATGTTTTGCTACTATACATGTATATACAAATTTATCATTTGCCAGTCAATTTTCTATAAAATTGTATAATATATAAAATGTGATGATTATGTTGATTCCTGGGGCTGCAGCCGTAGTGTTTCAGGTTATGTTCAATTACAGCGTGTTCTTGTTTTTTCAGTAGGCCTTGTATTAATTTAATATGATGTAGGACAGAGAGGATTTGAGACAGTCTATTCGTATCCCGACCATACTTAAACTGGGAATCGGGGGAAGAAGATGACGATGATTAATTTAATACTACTGGGAGGTTAAAAGTAGAAACCTTGCAGGCTTACAATACAACAAATTGAAAAAAGAGTGATAAATGCAGAATAATTTATTGTATCTTCTTGGATTCGTGTTTAACATATGCAATTCAGTCATAGCTCAAAATGTATTTAAATCTATTGCATGACACTGAATGTCTAAGTACTACACATTTATGCATAATAAATGCACACATTTAGTAATAATAATAAAGGTTTAACGTCCGTTTCCTCATCCAATGATGATGGCAGGGACGTCCCCACAGCACACTTTATAAATAAATATATAAATTTATGCATTTATATATTGCTGCAGGAACGAGGTCGCGTTGTTCCAGTTCTATCCTCTTCCATATATGGGCATCGTCTGCCTAGTGACCTAGATCCACTGGACAGAAGCCACGCCCATGTGGAGGTTGTGACCACTGAATTCTATCGTAAGAATGGCATCAACGTAAAGCCAGATCTCGAGTTCGATCCTGTTAATAAATAGCTCAGAAAATCATAGTTATCCGACGACTAGAATTCTTGATTTATTTTTGTAGCTCTCTCTCTCTCTCTCTCTTAGTGCACTGCCTACTAGCAGGTCCATTGTATATAACGCCTCCACTCTTCTCTGTCTTCTGCCTGCATAGCTTCTTTTGTAGCTATGTACCTTTTTACAGTAACATCTGATATTCCCAGTATAGAAAATTTTGATTAAAATTTAAGTGGATAGATTGATTAACCAACTGAAGAATCTATATGCATATTACTGTCTTCTTGTCATGTCATCATCCTGGGGCTGGTTCTAGCCAAAGATTTCTCTATGATGTTCCACCACAAAACTCTGTTCTTCTCCTTTTTCTCGATGTTCATTCTTTACCTTCCTTCTGTTCTCCCATGAATGCTAACGCAGCCTGCTATTACTGTAGGCTATACATACATAAATATACTAGGCTTATTTTTTAGAAAACATTACTCTTTCATCAGAATTATGTATTTCATTCCAACGATAGCAGTTGCGATTTTTATGACTACGGATAAGAAGAAACAGTAATAAGTCGATCTCAGACTTTTTGTATGTTGGCCATATGTTCGAAGGGTTTATCTAAATGTTGGGCTAACAAGGACAGTGATATGATAAGCAATATTTTTCTTTATACGTGAAACAAAATCGTATAATTGAAGAGTTTTGTGTTTGGCTTCTAGTAGGATCCCTTCCCTCATAAAGGGCCCTGCTATATTTAATATGAGCCTCTAACAAGGAAAAATAAGCGAAATTAAATTTATAAAAGTAGCACAGAAGTAATAATAAATGGACTTCGATGAGGAAACTTCCGAAAAAGACGCATGGAACGTTCTTACACCAAATCTCATTAAAACCTAAATAGATTGAAAAAACCTGCGCAGAAAAAATATAGGCCTACATGAAGAAATTATATAAATTATAATGGACTAATTAGATCTAATATAATTAAGAAAAAATTATATTAAATAGTTTCATTAGGTATATCTGCTGTTCACTAGCTGAGTCAGCGACGACATCGGTTTAGTTTTCGACGGCGTATCAGGGTGTGCGGGATTCAAATTTCTGCTGATTCACCGCCTATATCCTTTTGAATGATGAACTTGATAATAACTGAATCCTAAACCTATACGATCCAGTATGACCTAATTATGATCCACGGTGATCTAAATTGCGTGGAGTATCAGGCAATAAATATCCTGGAGCTTTAATGGGTTGGTCCAGAGATCGTGAATTCAAATCCCAAGTAATATAAATATAACATAGAGTGTCGGACATTCAGCAGATTGGTAGCATAACAATCGACCATCCGCAAGGTTAAGCATGTGGTCTCAAATGTGATAGAAATCATCACTATTGCTACTGTCTAACAACGAATCTTCTTGCATGTAATCAAATGAAACTGTTGTACTGAATAGTGAATATTGTAAGCATTTGTATTGAGTAATAAATAAATAATGTAAACTGTTGTATGGAACAGTGAATTTTTATTGTAAATTGTTGTATCGAACAGTGGATTGTAAACTACAAAGCCACGAAATATGATGGCAGGTAAAAATAAATATAAACACATTGAAAAAACTAAAATAATGAGTTTGCAAACATATAGGATAACTCGACCAGTCATTTATTAAAATTGTACTCAATACATTTTCGTGCATATATATACAAATATTTAAACAATCTAGAGTAAATTTAATTATCATAACACACCATCATCAGCTGTTATAGAAATATAGTCCAAGATTACAAACATACGTATATCTAAATAGAATGTCTTAATAGCGTAGGGGTAACGTCATGAAATTTTACATGACAAAGCCTGAGGTAATTTGAAACCTCGTGGGTTCGAATCCCGGCCGCGCTGATCTGAGAGTATAATCTCGGACATTCACTGGACTGGTTATACGGAAAATGGTCTAAATTGCCTAACGGATTAAACATGTGGTTTTAAAAGTGATAGATATCAACATAGTTGATTATTCACTATAATGCGTGTTAACCTTTTTTATATCAGACATTTGACACATAAAATTGCTGTTATAGTCTCAATGTAAAAACAGCAAAAATTAAATTGAAAAATAATTTCATGGTAATAATTTAGAGACATCGCTAAATTTTTGTACCACGAAACCACGATTATACATGTATGTATATATATATATATATATATATATATATATATATATAGATATATATATATATATATATATATACATATATATATATATATATATAGGCCTATATATTGGAATCAATCATGGTCTCTGAAAAAAGAAATCAATAATATTATCATAGAATTTGAATGTAACAGTAACAACGGCTTAAATATGTCATTTGTGGTTGATCCAATTTGCTATAACACGTCCCCGAAAAACAAGCAAAGCAGTTCACACATTTTGAAAAAAGTATTGCAATAAATTATTGTTATGCAATACACCGTTAACGTCTTATCACACTAGAAATCATTAAATTTACGAAATATATTGCATAATTCTTTGGAATAACCTAGCCATTGTTCTGACAGTTAACAGTATAATTGTAATATTAAACATTTAAAGTTTTAATGGGGCCCAGAGTCGAAGGAAGCCACGTCAGTTCATTCGATCATTTAACTGAGAACTGGAACCCTTGAGCCTTGTTCAAAATGCTGAAAACTCTATGCACATCAGAGTTAGATCTTAAGATTTTATTACAAATCGCATTTCGTAAAAAGTGAAAATCATTGTGACAATAAATTAGTAGATACATATCTCGTGTTTAGCAAAACGCATTAGGCAATTAGGCACTCGTCAGTAATATTATTTTAATTGGACACTACTAGTTGTTGGCAAGACATCACTTTCAATTTAGCAAGAGAGTTCCACAGCGCTATATCCAAAGATTAACAAAAGATTAACGATGTTAGCATAGCTTATGAGTAGCAAAAACGTTTAGATGCACAACATATCAAACAATCACTCGAGTCTGAATCGTGCAGATCTATTCAAAGTCTAAGCGACTTTCTTCGAATGCCTTTAATTGCAGCAGGTGCAAATCCAGTGACATTATACACTAAAACAGGCAGTGCTAAGCACGAAATTACGACAACAAATACTTCATTATATTATAAGACCCTTGCAGACCCAATACCATGGGCAGGCCCAATACCATGGGCGAGCCCAATACCATTGGCAGGCTAATACCATGGGCGGGTCCAATACCATTGGCAGGCCCAATACCATGAGCAGGTCCAATACCATGGGCGGGCCTAATACCACGGGCAGGCCCAATACCATGGGTAGGCCCAATACCATGGGCGAGCCCAATACCATGGGCATGCCCAGTACCATGGGCAGGCCCAATACCATGGGCAGGCTCAATACCATGGGCAGACCCAATATCATGGGCAGGCTCAATATCATAGGCAGGCCCAATACCATTGGCAGGCCCAATACCATGGGCAGGCTCAATACCATGGGCAGACCCAATATCATGGGAAGATCCAACACCATGGGCATGCCCAATACCATGGACCAGTCCAAGACATATTACATAGGCAGGAAGCAGAGATGAATGTAGCTAAACGGTAATTTAATTTTCACTATTATTACTTACACATAGTGCCAGCGACTGAAAATTGTAAACCAATTTGGCTCATATGAGATTTGAGGAACAATATTTTCTAAAACAGTAACGAAAATAGAAAAGGCAACTTTTTGCGCATCATCGTTAGGCTATAGAAACAAAATAAAATTTAGCACCAATTTTCCTACTACGCAAGAAACACTGCACAAAACACAATACCTGTGTATTCTGATGCCATTTATGGTGCAAGACATTAGAAAAGATTTTACAGTTGTATAAATCACTTTACTATATAAATACATCAAATTTGCTAAGCAATAATACCGTTCTGTTAGCTTAAATACATAAACTCTGTTATAGCAAGTATTAAAGTAATACACAGAATCTGAATAATCAAATACTACAAGGTTCAAGTCACCATGTAGGCCTACGCAATAGTACATGCAAAAATGATGCATGCAGACTAACATATCTCTCTCAGTGCACTGCTTACAGGCAAGTCTATGGTATATAACGCCTCCTCTCTTCTCTGACTTTTCTTGTCATCTTTATGTTCATATATGAGTGTATCTTTAAATCATCTAACAATCTTAATCTCGGTTTGCCTCTGCTTCTCCTTCCCATCATTCTACCTTCCATGACATCCGCCAGCAAAATTTCTTCTCTTAGAAATAATTGTTGTTGTTATGTTAGAACGTGTCCTATCCAGTTCTTCTTCCTATTTCTTAATGCATTTAGCAACTGTCGATCTGTATCAGCTCTCTTCAAAGCTTCTTCTTTGTAACTCTTTGGATCCAGCAAGCAAATATTTACCTTTCTTCTCTACATCCACATCTGCAATGCTCACAGTTTCCTGATATCTTTCTTAAGGTTCAAGTATATAAATATATCAAATGTAAATCCACAGCATAGTGCACTGACATACGTGAGAGTAAGCTACTTGAGACCTATATGTTTGATAGGTGTACATATTCTTTATAGTACATCTACATCAAGTCGTATTTGAGTAATTCAAATACATCATCAGCACGTGCAAATTTCTAAATAAGAAAATATCTTTAACTTTGCAAAGTCTCAGTTCCAGGTAATATACAAAGTGTACAATATATTAAAATATTACACGATTCATTACGTGACAATCAACATTAAAAATTTGTAGTTCAATTGTGTCCTTATTCTTTAACTACATTTCTACAACTATCAGAGACTATACAAGGTATATGGCGTAACAGTTAGAGCGTTCGTCTCGGATGCAAGTGGCTTAGGTTCAAAGACCAGCTCACTCAACGCTCAATCAAATCCACGTGAGCGCAGGTTCAACGTATATAACTCAGGACGCGCTCAGCCGAAATATTTCACTTCATAAACATGAATATTGTCGACAGAATGTAACCTAGCAGTCCGCTGAGTAGAACAACTAATTTAAAGAATCTCGGAAGTACTCATTTCAAGAGCAACTCGTAACACAGTCAACAGTCAAGTGGTGTCTAAACGATAGTTGAACGAGTGCAGCAATGCTAAGAAGAGACTACACATAATTTAAACAATAAAACCTGCATATTATTTGTTTTTTGCAAAAGTCAACTAATGTAGATACTGAGGAAGGCCATAGGAAACCACTTCAAAAGCCACGATCTAAATGATACGCAATGCGAGGTGAAGACGTCAAACATTTTGGTGGACCTTTTCTTAGGTTTAAGTGAAGGTCATTTGATCGTGGTAATTTGAATATTTAAATATCTACCCTTTAAAAATATTCGAGAGAGAGATTTTAACAAAGCATGTTTACTTAATTGATAACAACACATTATTGGAGTGCTACTTTGGTCCACGACAAGATATGAGCACTACGGAACCAAATTAAAACCAAATAGCTGAGTGTATGAGAGTACTACTGATACGCACACAGTAGCTAAAATACATGTCCCATCTATCCAGTAGAGTTAACAACACTTGAGCATATAGGAATAAACACGATCAAGCAGAACAAATACATGATTACTTAATATTGCAAAGAAATTCATTCATTCTAGAAATTCAAATCTAAAACTCAACAACTGACAGTTTAATTAGAAACTCGCTACAATATGCATGGAACATTTCTTCAAATAGACAATCGACTATGAGCCATCCACTACAATGAATACTTAGTCAGTTATCAGTACACCAACACACTTGACACAATTTTGAAAACTATTCTTGCTCTCAATAAGCAGTAATAAAAACAAAAATAATAATGATAATAATAATAAAAATTTACATATAATATTAATAATAATACTAATAAATGTTTAATGTCCGTTTCCTCATACAAGGATGATATAAGGGAAGTCACCGCATCACAAGTCACTACAAATCGATTCACACAAACAAAGTGCTGAACAGAGGAAAAGATTCTAAATGGTGCTGGTCCAGTGATCAAGAAAACAGACAGGCAAGATGAAATAAATCTACGGCAGGAAGAGATGTGTTATCAACTTGGGCGCACAGAATGTGGAAATTGTACAACAAAGCGAAGATCAAGAGGCAGACAGTTCCAAACAGCAATAAAGCGTGACAGGTGTATAGCCATAAAATTTATAATATGAGCCATAAGTGCATGCAAACAGGTTTTAAACGTCCGATAGTTCAATTGTATACCTAGGACAAGAAAAAACTGCAATTTTTTTCGAAAAATCAACTGAATGCAGAAACCGTGGAAGAAAAAGAGAATAATTACCTGAGCAGCATAATATTGTTTCAAATGAGGTAAGAATAAGTAAATGAATATCCATTAGGGGGGAGGGAATAATTCAATAGTAAATAAAGTGCCATTAGAGATTTTGATAGCAGACGATTGAATACACACAACAGACCTACTGTTAGACAGAACACCAGAGAGCGCAAGAGATAAATTTTGAGTTAATGTCCCAGATTAAATTTTGAGATTTTATAAGATGCTCTTAGCTACAATGACAAAGTATTATTAAAAGAACAGAACTCAGATTTGTCAAACTGAAGTTAAAAGAACACAGCATTACACAATACAACAGATTTTCAAGCAATAAAGCAGAGCTGGGATGAAATCGACGCATGTAACACACAAAATGGCATGACCCAAATTACTTTTCACTGACAAATATTCACCGTTCCAAACGGATGGAGGGTCTAGAAATTTCACTGCACATCCCAGGGTTTGCTTCTGAGAAACATTGACTTGAACAAATAAAACTTGACCTTCTTTTTCACATTTCACAAAGTTTGGACAATACACTATTAAACATTGAGCCATAACTGATACGATTACCTGCGACAAAATTAGAAAATATACAAGGTAGCAATAAATATGTACCAGTGTGAATATATAATTCCTTCAAACACATTAGAAGCCGAAGACAAGTGTAATTATGATTTCTAAATAGGTGCTAAAAAATTAAAAGCAATATTTTATATAACAGTACACACAAGAATCTCGTGATCATAAATTCAAGCTGTATCGATAACTGTCAAAGGTTCTACATATTTTTTACAACTACGTTAATCAAACACCCTGTAATATTTTAACAAAGCAAAGTGCTGTTGAACAATCAGTGATTAGTGATTAGGTATCGTTTAAATAATATTTCGCTGTCTCTAGTTTGAACGTAATCCTTAATTTTTCCAAATTCTCAAGTAAAACAATCTTTGCAGGTAATACGGATTCAGGCCTACTCCAGTCAGTAATTTTAGTGATAGCGATCTAAGTCCACCCCCTTCAACAATGCCAGGAAGATAGTGATTCCAGCTCCTCCCAATTTGAATACTGCAGTTTACAGACTCAGCGTTCTGTTCATAGCGGCTCTGAGTAGATCAGGTCCCAGTGTGGACAGTATGCTGGGACCCTGAGTCTCGACGTAGTAGTCGTGGTAGTACATAAGTATGGCGGCAGGCTGACCGATGATCAGCGACATCCAGACGATCATGTTACCATACTTCTGTGAAATGTACACCCCTGTCAGCATCGTGAGAGGTATCTGTTCACACAATGTTATTACATCTTTTTAGAGAATAGGAGATTTCAAAAGCTAAGGTTAACATCAGTTTCCTCACTAGAAAGCGATGTCAGTGACGGGCGAGCCCAGGATTTGAACCCCGCATATACTTATCCGCGATCGAGTATCTTACCGACGTAAGGACATAAGTATCTTACGTCGGTAAGATACTCGTCATTGTCGGTAAGACACTACGTCACTGTAGTCAAATAACAATAAGACAATGTGATACGACAGTTAAACTAGAATTCAGTATTAGTGTGCCTATAAAAATCAAACACAAGAGAAGAAAAACAATGTCTAAGTTAGGGAGTTTGAATACATAATTATATACAATTCAGCATTAAATATACAGGGTGGTCCAGAATAAATGAAACTACTTTGAAGGCTAATAACTTTTACAATATGTATCCAGACGTCTTACATTAAATTAAAGACAATTCTCCTTTCTATTAACTTGGTAAATATCTAGGAGATATTCTCACAAATGTTTGAGAAAGTGCCATTAATCGCCGATATGTAATTTTCACGTCGTATGATTGCCCGTATGAAAGTAAACCTGTCAGAGTTTATTGAACTGTAGAACTGGCCACCTAACAGCCCTCCCCTGATTTGAACCCGATTTACTATTCGATTGTTTACTATTGTCTTCAGCAATTTAGTCTATCGTGAACCGATACACGACGTTGAACATTTGAAAAAAGTCAATGTTCTCCGCTGGATTCACTAATCAGTCAAGACACTCGTGGACTCGGCAATTGGTCAGTGGTCCCAGAGGGTGAATGCAGTTATTAGGGCACATGGTGGACACATTGAACATTAGTTCAATTAATTCTCAATTCATTTAGGACATGGATAGAAACTGCAATGCGCTTTCTGAAATAGTTGAGGCATAATGCACATAATGTTAAATTCTTTATTGTCGTATCTTCAGTTTTCGCGCAATTTCATTGAAAATTACATATCGGCGAATAATGATAATTTCTCAAATATATGTAATAGTATCTCTTAGATATTTAGCAAGTGAATAGGAAAGAGAATTTTCTTTAATTTAATGTATCAAGTGAGACGTTTGGATAAAAGCTGTAAAAGTTATTAGCCTTCAAAGTAGTTTCATTTATTCTGGACCACCCTGCAGTTCAGTAAAATGGTTGATGAATAAAATTTAGATTACCTGCAGCATTGCTTAAATGTTAAAATACATGTTAAACCTCATACATTTTAATATCTGTTAACAGTATTAAAGTATAGCTAGAATATACTTTACATTTAGTGCTGCTGTTTAAAAACATAGGCAAACATTTTTAATTTGAATACTTTGAATCTCAATTATATATTACATACATGAACTTATTAATAATATGGCAAAATATGCGAGTAAACGGGTTAATTAGAAAAAAGTGTAATACATTACAATTTTTACTAGAATATAGCTAAAAAATCACTCCTTTTAGCACAAAATGAAATTCCAGATTAATGCTATATTTTATTTGTATTGTTTAATGTTAAATTGACAATGCTCACCAAAGGTGCCATACGGAACCTTTATTTTAAAAGTTAAACGTTTTTAAACTTAACGATATATAGTTTTTCTCTTGCAGTATATTCTTAAAAATGCAAAAATAAAATGTTGTCCATCGTTTGCAAATTTTTTTGATGCTTAAAATGAATTACAGTTTTAATGCCTAGAAACTTAAGTAGTCTTGGCCACTTGGCTAGTCCACTGCACAAAACTATGGTTAGAGAAAACTGCATACAAGTATTTGGTACTAAATACTGAAATATGCTAGCAGAGGATATCACCATACTGCCAAACGAATCTCATTTTAAACAGACACTTTGTTTCTCCATTATAAATAAATATGATTACTCTATTGAGTTCAACATAGATATGTGATTATGTAACTATCTATCTTTAACATCTCTCATATTTTCATTGCAGTGTGAGATTAATATTAAATTTTGTATTATTTTTATTCGCTTTTTTGCACTATTTCTTAATTTTGTTCTAATATTTAGACATGGACACCGAGAATTGCTCTAGAGGATGAATATTGTTTATAACGTTGATTCACTTCGTCACTGCTTATTTTGCCTAACACTTAGTTATTAATTGACATCAAAATTGCTGTTTATATTATTCTGTATAAGCTTAATTCTTTTTGCAAAGACCTATTTACAGCGATTCTCACAAGGCTGCACTTCCTTTTTTGTGCGTCTAATAAAATTTGTTTATTAAAATCAACAGAATAAGTATTTACCTGCCCCAGTAGACCCATAAATGCCCACAGTCTGAACATTCGAAGTGGTACGCTAACCAGGTACTGCATTAACAAAACAAGTCAATATATTTTACAATACAGTTCATAATGTGTTTGCAGCTTAAGAAAATGATACAAGACTTGATATGCGAAAATATCACACTAAAAAAGTAATATGTTATATTCTGGGTTTTATAGATAGACAATATTTGAAAAACCTAATTACTCTTAAATTTATTTACTCTTTCCTCTGTTTAATTTTGAGTGTTTTACAAATGCAACTAAAGCTTTCTTATGCAGTACTATTATGCTTCATTAAATTTTAAATAACTAATAAATGACATATTAATAATTAGATAAGCTTCAGTCTAGCTTAAAGTAACTACTGGATCAGGAAGACCTTTCTCGTCATACTAATAAGATTAGTAATCACGCACAGCTATAATTTTAGCCACACAATTCGACTGGCTTGCCTAAAACACACGTTATGGGTCAATATATTACAATTTAACTGTAGATGAATACATGTCACCATAAATTTCAAGAGAATGCTTAGTAGTAATTTCAAAAGTATACAAACGCAAATAAAATATGCCCATGTTTATTACGAAACATAAATTATATAAACTTGAGAATAGTACTAGATATACCTCATGAAATATGGCAGAGACAATGAAAACAACCACATTAGACTGCATTCTGCTGAATCCATTGTTAATCATTGGCTTATAGAGATGTCTGAAAAATCACACAAACTCAACATATAGAATAGCAAAATTTATGCTATCCGATTTCTGCGACTTGTATCCGAGTGTTCGCCTCGGATACAAGTGGCCTGGGTTCAAAGCACAGGTCAGTCAATAATGGATATCCCCTAGGGCCCATGGAAGGTTAATCTTGAATCGGAGCTTGCTGCCGATTGGCGCTATAAATAGCAAAGATATAACTATCCATGGAAAGGATTAATAATTAATAACCTGCCAGGAACCTCTAAAGAGGTTTCAAAGACCAGACCCCGGCTATGACACCGCTATAGAAATTGTCGGAGGTTATTATTATTATTATTCTTCAATTATACTTACATAAACTAATAATATTTACTACACATATTCGATTCGACTAGAGCCATTTTAGATTTCAAAATTTTAAAGGGTAAAAGATTAAAATTAAAATCTAACAAATAAATGGTATAATATCAATATAAGTTTAGAGGATTTGAGACAGTCTATTCGTATCCCGACCCTAGTTAAACTGGGATTCAAGGGAAGATGATGATGATGATGATGAATATCAGTATAAGTTTAATTTTTATTGAAGAAATAGTTCCAGTAAATCGACCTGCAATAAAATTTTACCAGAAGATAAATCATCAAGACTTCATAAAAATTCACCTAATATAAATCTATGTATTTTTTATGCAAAATGTTGAAGTAACTGTCTTAATACTAAATTCTAACTAGAAAATGTGGACTAAACAGAAAGTTACGTGAAGTAGTAATATCTATAATTGGAATTTACTCTGCCTAGAACAAGCAGAGTTACAAACCGTAGGGCCCACTTGTGAACAGGTATATTCCATGTCTGCCAGAAATATTGTACAGTGTCTGCATTCCTAGAACGTTAAAATTATAAATCATCATCATCAACTTCTTGTGAATCTCAGTTTAGCTAGGATCGGGATAATTATCAATCTATTATTACAAGAAGTCAGATTAGAATGACTAAAGACAGATGTATAGATCACGCAAAAAGTCTATAAATTAAAACAGTTACTGTCACTTATTGTGATCATAACTTGCACAGTCATTTCACAAGCATTTATTTCTTAAAGTATTAGCACAATCACGTAGAATCAATTTCACTCATTTTGCAAACTTGACAAATTAATTAGCAAATTTACTTAAGCATACACAAATCAACAATTGTCTTAGCGCATTTAATTTTGCCTTTTCATTTAAATTGCAAATAAATAAAAATAATTCAGCTACAAACTAAAATTGTACTCGTTTAACTTTAATTTTTTAATAATAACTATTATAATAATAGTAGTTATAATAATCCTTACATAATAATAATAATAATAATAATAATAATAACAATAAAGTGGCATCAGACTTTATTGACGAAATAGGCAGGAGGACCGGCGCCATTACTGGTGATCAACGCGAAAAAGCTTTTCTTTGGCAGCGACTGTCTATTGCTCTCCAGCGATTCAATGAAGTCTGTTTCAGTGGCACCTTGGCTAATGCGGCTTCCCAGAGTGCAGAGGAATTATTTTAATCGCTTCCTTTTATATTTTAATTAAAGTCTCTTTTATCTTATTTTTTAGCCCAGGGACCTTTATAGCCCAGGGAAATAAAAATAAATAACAACAATAATAAAAATGAACTAAAATATTTAAACTTTACTTACCACCAGTCTCGATAGAAAATTCTGTCACCAAAGCAGAGTAGCTCAGCAGTGACATTGAGTGACGAGTGGAACAACCAGTAGAAGAAAATCAACCAGATAAAATGATTGGGTACCTAATGTTAAAATAACTGAAAATCATTTATGTCTCGTTCAATGTTTTAAGTAAATGCAGCCAAGTTTAGAAAAAATCAATGTCAGTTATTGTTCAACATTCTGGTTTTACTAATTTATAACCGAAGAATATTGTAGGATCACCTGATGTTCAATAAAACATACAGTTCTATTAATTTTTCTATGTCATCTTATTATATACTGTTAATAGAGAAAAAAATGATAAAAGAGAGCCTTGTAATTATAATAATACTTCAAACGTGTAGTAGGATAATGTAATATTTAACTAAACATCACAGAAAAATATCACAGATATTTTTTATCCTTGAAGTCAAACCATTAAAAGCAACGGTTATAATTTAGACGCTAATGCTACTTAAGATAAAATTATTTCATCAAGACAAAAATACTACTGACGATTTTTGAGATAATATAAAATGCATCAATGAAATGAGATAGCGGAGGAGTGTTAGTACATACTGCAAGCTTGAGCAGACGCTCAGCCATTGCTAGGAAGTTAAGTTCTTTGAAAGACACCAGCGAATTGTTGACTGTAGGCACAATCCACTACAAATGTAAACACGAGAGATTCCCAATATGATAACACGAAATACTGATAATACTGAAAACTACTGATAATACTGGAAACTACTGATAATCTGGAAACTACTGATAATACTGAAAACTACTGATAATACTGAAAACTACTGATAATACTGAAAACTACTGATAATACTGAAAACTACTGATAATACTGGAAACTACTGATAATACTGGAAACTACTGATAATACTGAAAACTACTGATAATACTGGAAACTACTGATAATACTGGAAACTACTGATAATCTGGAAACTACTGATAATACTGGAAACTACTGATAATACTGAAAACTACTGATAATACTGGAAACTACTGATAATACTGAAAACTACTGATAATACTGGAAACAACTGATAATCTGGAAACTACTGATAATACTGAAAACTACTGATAATACTGAAAACTACTGATAATACTGAAAACTACTGATAATACTGGAAACTACTGATAATCTGGAAACTACTGATAATACTGAAAACTACTGATAATACTGGAAACTACCGATAATACTGAAAACTACTGATAATACTGGAAACTACTGATAATACTGGAAACTACTGGTAATCTGGAAACTACTGATAATACTGAAAACTACTGATAATACTGGAAACTACTGATAATACTGGAAACTACTGATAATCTGGAAACTACTGATAATACTGAAAACTACTGATAATACTGGAAACTACTGATAATCTGGAAACTACTGATAATACTGAAAACTACTGATAATACTGGAAACTACTGATAATACTGGAAACTACTGATAGTACTGCAAAATACTGATAATACTGCAAAATACTGATAATACTGCAAAATACTGATAATACTGCAAAATACTGATAATACTGGAAACTACTGATAATACTGAAAACTAGGTGATTCGTTGATAGACAGTTTGCTAATTTGTGAGCAAGACAAGAAATTGCAATTTTTAAAATGCATGCCTTAAATTAATTGCATGACTCTATATTTAGCACTAAATCTTACATATTTTCAATGTGTTTTCAATTTTATAATTTTCAATTATTCAATAACTTATTAAATTTACAAAGGATTGCCTAATTATATTAATATAATAGTATATATATATTTAAATTATATAAACGTATTACTGAGATATTTTTACTTTTTTAGCCAATGTCTATAAATGGCCGACTATTCTTACGATCTATTAACAACCAATTTATAACAAAGGTGGATTTAGTAGTTAATAAATAGTTAGTCCTTAAGGTTCTTAACATGGACCTTAAGGAAGGAAGATATTAGGAAACTGTAGGCATTGGAAATGTGGATTTGGAGAAGAATGGAGAGGATTAGCTGGACTCAAAAGGCATAGAAGAAAAAAACGTTCTTATCAAAAATAAAAAACGTTACAAAACGCGTTTTTTCCAAAAAACTAAATGACGTAAAAAACGTTGAAAAAACGTTGCACTCACGCAGCCTCACATCACAGTTTTACTGTTTTACATAATCGACTTTTCCCCTCACAAATTTACAATCCAGATTAGTAACAATAAAATGTTCTTACAATTTCCTGTTTTGGCTCACAGTTGAAATAATTAGAGGTGAGATCACAGCGTTTATCTTAATTTTTACGTTTGATTTTGACGTTAACGGTTTACGTTTTTTATTTTATAAAAATTAAAAACCTCAAAAAACCTTTTTTTTTAACAGATATAAAAAACGTTAAAAAACGTCTTTTTCATCTATGTCAAAAAGTTACAAATGAGGAAGTCCTGGAGAGAGTTGGCACAGATAGACAGTTGATAAATGTATTAAGAAATAGGAAGAAGAGATGGATAGGACACATTTTAAGGGGGGAAGGTCTATTAAAAGAGGTCATAGAAGGTAGAATGGAAGGAAAAAGAGGCAGTGGCAGGCCGAGATTAGGTATGTTAGATGATTTAAAGACCCACTAATATGTGGAAATGAAGAGGAAGGCAGAAGACAGAGAAGAGTGGAAGCGTTATGTACCATGGACCTGCCAGTAGGCAGTGCACTAAGGGAGAGAGAAAAATAGTTAGTCAATTAGTGCAGACCTGTTGTATGAGGCTGAGTATTAATCCACACAGAAATACCTGCAGAAAGCACCATATGAACTTTTCAAATAAATCAAGTTAACGACAAATTACACACCATATTAATGACAAATTACATATCATATTAAAATTACACCCCATATTAATGACAAATTACATATCATATTAAAATTACACACCATATTAATAACAAATTATATCTCAATTTAATGACAAATTGTATCAGAACCAGTAGCAAAACATTTTCAATTGTGGAACATCTCTCATAGTGAAAGTCCATTTCCTGTTACCATTCCTGATATTTTAACAAATCCTTAAAGTTCCTTATTGTTGTATCATATTCCTTTAGAGTTTCTGGAACACATTTAAGATTCCTAATTTCATAAAATCAAGATATCGAAATCTTATATTAATTTTTGAATTAAGCATTTCTCCTGACTCTTTAATATGTCTTACATATGTTTGTCATCAGCATTTTATTATGTGCTTGATAAAATTCTCCTTCAAAATGTAATTTAACTTCATAGTAAAAATTATCATAACACTCAGAAACAAGCATAGGGTAAGGCAGCCTATATCAATTAGGACTGAAAAAGTACAGTACAATGCTAAATATTCTCTTCTGTTATATTTTATAATCACTGCAAGATAGCTATCTTGACACAAAAAATTGTTCCATTTCAGATCTAAACTTAACACCACATTGTTCTACAGCTATCATTCTGCATGTATAACTTGACACCGATTCACTAATGGTGTCCATCACGAACAGTGAATGGACACCAATATTAAAGTCCTTTTTAACCTTTTTATATCCAATGTCCAACCAACTTAAAAAAGCAATTTCCTTACCTTCTTTGATATCGATATGTAGAATTATTATCTCAAAATTGTATAATCTAAATAGATCTAAATTTTCTAATGTTTCAAGGAAATAAATTCTAATTAATTCCAATTTTAGTTAAAATTAATTTTAGAAACAAAAGACCACGCACCATTTCAACTAGTCTCTTTAGAAGAAAACGTTTGCGAATGCGCGTAGTTCTGGGAAAATTAAGTTCATAACACAGAGTAGGTGCGAGCATGAAATAATAGAGATCTGAAATAGTAGAACAACAAACCGACATTTGAATTAATTAGAAATAACAAAAATGTCCAATTTATTAACAACAAAAGTGAACCTTAAAGAAAACTATCGTCTTAGTCAAAAAATGATTAATTAAAAATATTACCAATATTATTATTGAGTGATATTAAAGAATTAAACTGCTTTTAGTCAAACATCAATTAAAATGCGAAATGTAACAAACGACTCTTTTATTTAATAAAATAAAAGTGTCAAGAAAGCACAAACAAGAAGGTTACACTATAAAAACCTTTTAGTTGTAGGTTGTCAGGGTAAACCTGCCGTTTTGTTGACGAGCCATTAGACCCTGCAAAGCGTTAAACAATATGATTAGATAAATCAATGCTAATCGTACAGCCTAAGTGCATTGGGGCAAACGTTCTTTATAAGCTGCAAGTTGCTCATGACAACAATATATAATATCTGCAAATTACTGAGAACATCGTTTTAAGCAAATAAACATTCTACGATGCATCCAACCATAAACCAGCAAACAAAAATAAATAACAAATAATAAATAACAGCAGTTTTTGGCAGGAAAATTACTGTATTTAACCAAACCAGCAAGGGAATCAGATGAATTAAAAGCAAAATATAAAATAAAGTAATATAAAAATAGAGAAAACAAAATACAGAAAACGATTACAAATTTTTAGCTATTAATAACTTCTATAAAGCATAATTATTCCATTTTGATTCGAACATAAGCAGTTCACTAATGAAATATCACAATTTGTCTAAGCTGACATCGCCATGATGTCAGCTTAGACATCGCCTGACACCAGCTGACATCGCCATGTTGTCAGCTGATGTCGGTAAGAAACTTGACCGCAGATCAGTATATGCGGGGTTCAAATCCTGGTCTCGCCCGTCACTGACATCGCCTTCGAGTGAGGAAACTGACGTTAACATTAGCTTCTTTTTTATAAGATCATAAGTGAAACAATGGCCACTTATATCTATATACATCAATACGTTGCTAGTTTTATTCAACTCCATTACACTAAAAATGGGAGAGTGGTCAAATTTTCTGAATTTGGCAAAACAATTTCGAGAGAGAAATAAAATGGGTGCTTAAGTGAGAAAAAAGAGCAAATATAAAATCTCATTGATGATTAGTTGTTAATTGATTTACTCATCATCATCATAATCTTCCCTTGAATACCAGTTAGACTAGAGTCAGGATACGAATAGACCTTCTCGGATTGCTAAAAGATTTACTGATACAAATATCTACCATTAGAGGTTGTAGAGTCAGAGCGAACTCTCTCTCTAAGCTGGGCTCGCTGTGCGTTCGTCAGAGATTGATACTGTTCTCTACACCAGCGGTTCACCTGTTGATAGCTGATCAGCTTCAGATAGAGGCAGACATACACCGCCAGAGTGGGTGATGAGGTCACTGAGCAAAGCACGAAACAGCATAAAGTTATGTGCAAATTAAATTAATTACCTTTCAACATTATCCACAGTTTATGACAGCATTCTAATAGAGAAGGTTATTATTTCAGAATAGATAAAACGTGCATTGCGAGCCTTTTAGGATACAACCAAGTTTAAGGCACAACTAAAATGCCTCAGAATATATATTATTTTCATCACATAGGAAGCATCATTGTGTTGCTTTCCTCATAAACTGAGGAATACAATGGGAAGCCACCTCAGAAGCCATATTTATTTCCCAAGCTATAGGCTACATGGGTATGGGTAAGGCATAGCGAAGGGACTAACTTGATGATCAATGGAGTACTCCTTATGGAGTGTGAAAGCAAACTCGAGAGTATGAATATGTATCATGGACCTGACATTAGGTAGAACACAAGAGAGAGAGAGAGACAGAAAAAGGCATCAAAGTTTGGTGGAGGCACATCTTCGTGGTGGGATCAACTTGCTTGCAGATGAAGTCCTCATTAAAAAACTTGAAAGCACAATTCCTCAGTAGGAATGAGTATCCTGAGTACGTAAATAGTCGTGTATTTAATGTCATTTGTGTTCACCGAGTTGTGTCCGGGTTGTTTCAAGAATAGACCAACCGGTGACCGCACAAGTCGTAGAAGGAAAGTAAAACACTAAGATCCAGCCAACGTCAGAAAGGGCATTCGGTTGGTGAGCGCCTAGACTCCAGAAATTGCTACAAAAATTTATAAAACGAATAGAAGTGCTTATAGAGATTGACTGATGATGTTGTATGAGACAGAGAGAGAGTGGAGAAGGTCTAATCGTATCCCGATCCTAGTTAAACTGGGATTACAGGGAAGATGATGATGATGATGACAGAACACCAGAATTAGAGATGACATTTCTATATCAATCTATACGAAACGTTCTGATTGTGATTCATTATATGAGTACAGAGAAATTAATTAAAATTGAAGCTGCAGATGATATCCTGGTTATATAAAAATTAGAGCTGCAAGTCTATAGGCTTTAAATTCATAAGTCTTGTACGATATAGATGGACAAAATGACAATAAATGAATTAGTCTTTGGGCTTTCTGTAGAAAACAAAAAGTAGAGAACCTGGACTAGGATGTACGTAGAGCACGACAGCTGCAGCCACGACAACAGAGGCATGCTGATTGATGACACCCAGCAGAAAACCTGCTCTTTCTGAGAGTATTCTCTGCAAAACAGAATAATAGAATAACTGATAAATCATATAACTGATTAATAATAATAATAATAATAATAATAATAATAATAATAATAATAATAAAGGTTTAATGTCCGTTTCCTCATCCAGGGATGATGTCAGGGACGTCTGGGATTAAAAATTGATCAACTGATAAATCAAATAACTGATAAATCAAATAATTGATAAATCAAATAACAGATAAATCAAATAACCGATTAATCAAAAACTGATTAACAAACTGATAAATCAATTAACTGATAAATCAAACAAAGACATCTTTATCACGTGATGGTCCTTCTAGAAAGACCCAGCAAAACAATTTTTTTTCCCACCTTTAATAAAGGGACATAATTTTAAATTTACTGACTGTTGTAAACTATCGTTTAAGAAATACATTCTAACTATGATTAAACAATTTCAATTCTTCCATACAACAGATCAAAACTGTTACTTTAATAACTTAAAATTAGAAATTAACTCTTACTAAAACCTAAAGAAAGCTATTATTTTTAATAACATTGTATCTCTTACTAAATCCAAAAGAAAGCAAATATTCTAAATCATACTTTATATCTTATTAAAACTTTTTTAAAGCAATTATTTTAAATAATACTTTATGTCGCAATAAGCCCTAGAGAAAGCAATTATTTTAAATACCGTTTTACGATCACACAAACCTTCATGAGCAGAAGTTCAATTGAGAATCCAGCCAGTATAAAGATGTTACTAGCTACAAGATAGATTTTGAAATACAAACAAATTAAGGAATTAATCAGCCATTCTGTTTTTTAATCCATAAGAATTAAGGAATTAACTACACACTCTTGAAATAAAAAATTGTAATTCAAGCCATGACAAGCTAAAAGTAATTTAAATGATTATAGTTAATCGCTTTTTAACATATTTGTTTTTCTTCATTAGAACATTCTATTAACAAACAATACAAATCTTTAAAAGAAACTTTAAATTTAAATAAAACTTTACATTTAAATTGAAACTAACAAACTAACCATTACCAATTACTATAAACTAATAAACTACAATTGTAATTTATTAGACTCCTGATTGTAAGAACAAGAGATTAAAATAACTTCTTGAAATGCCAGTTCTCAAAAAGGCGAGACGGCTAAATGAGTGCACAGTCAATCAAATGAGTCCGTCAAAGATTCTTAACTTTACAACCGATGGTCCACTGACCCAGATATTGCATCAATTAGAGTAGGTAGGTTGAAAATGTTCAAGTAAGCAGTATGTCGCGAGTTCAAAACGGTTCCAGCCCATCCATCTTCGACTTTATCCATGTCATATGAAATTGTATTAGTTTTATTTAGAAAGTAAATATTAATTATTTCATTCAAGGCCCCTGCACACATCCCATTGCAATTAGTGCTCTCATTACTTATTACTAATTAGTTAAATCCAGTATGAAATTTATTTCTTAGTGTTATAGAAATGTACAGCGTTACTAAAAAAAATTTAAAACACGTAGCAGATTTTCCAATCAACAGTGACCATTTTACTTTAAATAGTGGCAAAGCACTATACAATGAATAATAATATCAATAATAATAATTATACTAATAATAATAATAAAGGCTTAAGGTCTGTTTCTATAAGGAATATAATATAATACAATATAAGCTATATGAGGAATACAATGATATAGATACCAAGAAGCAGAAAGAAGCAAGGCCAGTGATAGGGATTCTGCACAAACACTTGAGTCCATATGATAGGGTCTATTAGAATGCCATACCTGTTTTTCAATAAATTACTAAATTAATGATCTAATACGTGACTTCTCTATTTTAGAGTTTTAATCAAACTTTGACAGCTTGCTTCCGAATTTTTACATTTTATAACGAAGCTTTAGTTTTTAAAATTTTTATTGTTTACCCATCTTACGTCCGGGTTGCTGAAGAGTTAACCAACCGTGGACTGCACATGACGTAAAAGGC
Organism: Enchytraeus crypticus; assembly: GCA_905160935.1. Classification (NCBI taxonomy): domain Eukaryota; kingdom Metazoa; phylum Annelida; class Clitellata; order Enchytraeida; family Enchytraeidae; genus Enchytraeus; species Enchytraeus crypticus. The sequence goes on along the minus strand of CAJHZI010000208.1, from coordinate 248,995 downwards.
CACAAAGCACTACGATCCAAACCAACGTCAGATAGGGCATCCGGTTAGTAAGCGCCTAGGCTCGAGAAATTGCTACAACATTTTCTACTCCCGACCATAGATAAACTTAATATCATTATTTTAAATAAATATTGTAACCACATCCACTCTGAAAGACTTTGACATTTTAACTCTGTTATTTTCAAACCCCTAGAAATAAATAGCAACAAATATATAGCGCCACATCATAGCATGTAGAATGCCTTAATATTTATTTCTTTATTCGTCAAAACAGACAGGAAAAGATGCATCACATATACATATATACACATACATACACACTTACACATAAGATCATAGAACAATCGAATTATTTGAATTATTAACAATCGAATAGAACAATGAATTATTTGAAACTTAAATAGAGTTCCTACTAATTCCAGCACTAGCATTAAAAGCTTAATATTTACATAAAAAATCAATATTTATAATCACTATATTAATAACCCTGAAATCTTACTTCATGATATTCTCGAGCGCCGCCCTGCCAGTGGTTAAAGCCTGAACACAAAACAGAGAAATTGCAGTCTAAACAGTATTAGTCACATCATTTGTTTGCATTTTAGAGGCTTTATCACTTGAATCAGTTACTTGGCAGAGCATAGGACAAACACTATTACATTTAATCCCTGTAATTTTATTTTATTTATTGGGCAAAAGTTTATAATAAACTAATATTTATTCAAGTGATATAAATCTCTGAGATATCTGACTGACTAGAATAGAAGGAGATAGTAAGTATCTTAATTAATTATAACTAATCCTTACTAAGCACAGCTATTATATCTACGCAAATAATTTCAGTAATTTTCTTGTTACCTTTATTACTAATAATTATCATTAGTAACTGGAGACGTAATATTTACCAGTAGAATAATGCAGAGGTTGAGTAGACCTCGATAGTTGTTAAATCCACTGGAAGAACTGAATAGAGAGTCAGCCACCAGGTGACAGCTAGATACATAAATACAAGTTCTCATGTAAACACAGTAGTGCAGTCTACAAGTTCTAAACAAATTCTGGATGCCGTTTGAATCGAATCTGACTGTAACATGACTGTAACCTGGGTGTAACCTGACTGTAACCTGAATGTAACCTGGGTGTATCCTGACTGTAACCTGGGTGTAACCTGGGTGTAACCTCACTGAAACCTGGGTGTAACCAGGATATAACCTGACTGTAACCTGACTGTAACTTCAGTGTAACCTGACTGTAACCTGGGTGTAACCTGGCTGTCACCTGACTGTAACCTGGGTGTAACTGACTGTAACCTGACAGTAACCTGACTGTAACCTGATTGTAACCAGAGTTTAACCTGATTGTAACATGGGTGTAACCTGGGTGTATCCTGAATGTAACCTGACTGTAACCTGGGTGTAACCAGGATATAACCTGACTGTAACCTGACTGTAACTTCAGTGTAACCTGACTGTAACCTGGGTGTAACCTGGCTGTCACCTGTCTGTAACCTGACTGTAACCTGGGCGTAACCTGACTGTAACCAGACTGTAGCCTGAGTTTAACCTGACTGTAGCCTGGGTTTAACCTGACTGTAACCTGGGTGTAACCTCGGTGTAACCTGACTGTAACCTGGGCGTAACCTGACTGTAACCTGATTGTAACCTGGGTGTAGCCTAAGTTTAACCTGACTGTAACCTGGGTGTAACCTCGGTGTAACCTGACTATAGCATGGGCGTGATCTGACTGTAACCTGACTGTAACCTGGGTGTAACCTTGGCGTAACATGGATGTACCTTAGACACTATCATTATGATGCTCGCTAAGATGTGCTTGTGAGATTCAGGCAGGTGAGTGATTTAAATTCAGTAAATAGAAACAAATTCAAGGCAATAAGACAAAACTACTATAGAACATAGGGCACAAGAATATAGGATATAGGACAATAGGACAAAGGACATAGGACATGGGATGTAAAACAATAGGACATAGGACATAAGAAAATAGGACATAGGACATAAGACATACAATATAAGACAATAGGTCATAAGGACATAGCAAGCTCCATACAGGTAATTAACCATGACAATGTGTCAAGACAACATTTGAAAGTATTAACTAAGGTATTAACAGGTATTAACTTGTGTCACTACCTTAGAAAACTTATCTACAAGTACTTTGTGGCCAATGTACAGAGCTTTCTTATCTCTTATTACAGAATTCTAAATACAGTTTCACACATTCAATCTTTTATAAATATGAACAGCATTTACTTCCATAGCATTTATTTCCAATTACTCCTAACATACACGAGTTATGCATCTGTTATAACCGGAGAGCGTGGCAGAGACATGTATAAGAGACAAATTAGACCACTTAAGAATTGACCAATAGTAAATTGCAAGTGTCAGAAAAGCGACTAGGAAAGAATTAAGGAAGACAATGTGAATCAATCTCAGAAATCACATTATCTAGAATAGAAGTTACACTAAAGTTTCTAAAACGTTTGGTTTGGTTATGGGATCACTTGTTGATCAACAGAGCATTCATATGGAGAGTGAAAGCCAAGAATTTGTACCTTAGACCTGTCACTTGGTAGGAGTCTAACGAAGAGAGAGAGAGAGAGAGAGCGAGAAGAAGAAGAAAGAAAAGCTAGACTGGTATTTTTGAGATATGAAACTTAAATTAAATGCACTCAGCTCTTTCAGATTTTAGATGTAAAAAGAGAACATCAGAAGGGAAGAGAAGCAATAGGTTGATCACAATCTATATATTTAATGATAAAATTCATGGCCCTCTCTCTCTCAAAGCAGTACCCAGGAGAGGATTTGAGATGATGGAAGGTTTTTGCTAACTTAGTTACATAAAATATAAAATCGAAAATTCTTCAGTGGAATATGAAACAGCTCCTATATCAAAATATATAATAAAAAAGCTCATATAGCACAAAAAGTAATAATGTAGTGGATAAAGAATTAGTGATACAGGATATAGTCCAAGTACCTCAAGTAAAGAAAATTATTAAATAAAATGATTAGTTCTGCTAAAAGCTTGTATTATCAAAATCTAATCTCGCAGAATCAAAATTGTCCCAAGAAATTATGGGGAGCACTTGATTCTCTGCTTGATCACACCATTCCCAAGTCACTCACCTTTACCACCTCACCATCTTCTCTTGCTACCTCTTTTCTCAACTTTTTCGATGACAAAATAGCCAAACTCTGTAGCTCTATACCCTCCAACTCCATTGACACTGACAACTTCATTTCTGTAAATATGCCAGAACCACCACTACTTTCCAGTTTTGAACCAGCTAAACCGGAAGAAATACGCAATTTTATACTTCGCTATACTGACTCATCTTGCCGCCTTGATGTTATTCCTACACGCTTACTGAAATCCTGTATTGATGTTTTAGTTGCTCCTATTACTTACTTAATAAACCTCTCACTCTTAGAAGGTATCTTCCCGACCTCCTTCAAACAAGCAGTTGTATCTCCTTTGCTAAAAAAGCCTTTTCTACCAAAAGATGATCTTTCCAGTTGCCATCCTATTTCCAATCTTAACTTCATCTCTAAATTTCTTGAAAAGGTAATTTATACCCGTTTATGCACTCATCTTGATTCTTTCCCTTCTCTCTCTCATTATCAATCTGCCTATAGAAAACTCCATTCTACTGAAACCACTCTTCTTCGTATACATAATGATCTTAGCTTGGCCATGGGTAGTAAACAGGTTTCTGCCTTGGTTTTCTAGATCTCTCTGCTGCCTTTGATACAATTGACCATGGCATCCTAATAAATAGGCTTAAATCTTGTTTTGGCATATCTGATTCTGCTTTTTCCCTTCTCACATCATATCTCTCATGTCGCACACAATCTGTTGCTATTGGTCAAAATCGCTCTTCTGAACTACCCCTCCTATGCGGTGTTCCTCAAGGTTCAGTGTTAGGTCCATTGCTCTTCTCTTTATATATCACTCCTCTTAGCTACCTACTTGCTCAGTCCTCCATAAATTTTCATTTCTATGCAGACGACACACAACTATATATTTCCTTTTCTAATCATGATTCTGATCAAAAACTGGCTCATCTCTCATCCATTCTAGACAAGGTTTATTCCTGGTTTTGAGCTAACCGTCTTGCCGTTAATCCTTTCAAAACTGAATACCTTTTAATTGGCACTCCTTTGCAAAGAAGTAAAATTACCTATAGCTCTGTTAATTATCAGAATCTTGCTCTTTCGCCTTCTTGATCCGCCAAAAACCTTGGAGTCATATTTGATGAAAACCTTGACTTTAAATCCCATATCTCTTCTGTTTGTCGCGCTTCTTTCTTTCAGATTCGTCAGATTAGGCAAATACGTCCATCCCTTACTAGAAATTCAGCCACTATCCTTGATAATTATATAGTTCATTCAAAGCTCGACTACTGTAATTCATTATTACATGGGTTGCCTACTTCTTCTCTCAATCGTCTGCAGCACGTCCAAAATTCTCTTGCACGTGTTGTTTGTAAGTCCTCTCAACTTCAATTTTGCTCTCTTTCTCTACTTCGCAGTCTTCATTGGCTCCCTGTTAATCAACGCATAAAATATAAAATTGCTCTATTAACTTTCAAAACTCTGCGATTTGGCAAGCCTTCTTACTTATCTGAAATTCTTCTTCCCTATCGTCCCTCACGTGCACTTCGCTCCACCGATGCCAATCTTCTCTCAGTTCCAAATATTCTCACGTCATTGGGCAGACGTTCATTTTCTTACGCAGCACCCACAATCTGGAACTCTTTACCTGCTAATCTTCGCTCTTTTTTCTCTTTCAACATTCTCTAGCAAGCTTAAAACTTACCTTTTCCCACCATAGACATAATCAATCTACCTTGACCATTTTTTGATCACCGGACTGGCTTTCGTTTAGGACCTTACTTCTCCTCAGCACATTTCTTTCGCAGATTGGTCTGGGTGAATTGATCTGTAGTGATGTGTGCTGTTGGGGACGTCCCTGACATCATCCCTGGATGAGGAAATGGACATTAAACCTTTATTATTATTTATTATTATTATACACAATTGATAGAGGATATAGGATACACAATTGAGAGAGGATACAGGATACACAATTGCTAGAGGATACAGGATACACAATTGTTAGAGGATACAGGATACACAATTGATAGAGGATACAGGATACACAATTGAGAGAGGATACAGGATACACAATTGATAGAGAATATAGGATACACAATTGATAGAGGATACACATGAGAGGTGGTATATAAAGCAACAGCTCTGAGTGAGCTCGAGCATTCACTGTTTAGCAGCATTTGAAGTCAAAACAACATTGTTGTAAAACAGTCGGTTAATAACTATAGCAGATTACATAGTGCGGGTGATGCAACAAGAAATTGTGGTTAAATTTGGAGGCTGATCATTGAATCCTTCGGGTATGCTGCGCACTGTACCTTAATAACATTGTTCGAATTGCTTATATATTAAGATTAATATAAGATAGACGTCTAAAGTATAATGCTAATTAGTATTGCAATACATATGGCAAATTGGTAGACTAAGACTACTAGATATAAACAGCCCAAAGAACAGGTTAGGGCTACGGTAACAAAATATCAGTTTAAAAGGCAAAAGAAATAAAACTTCAAACTAAATCAGAGAAACATGAAATAGTTATTTGAAAAGAAAAGACATCTGGTTATAAGCCACTGGTTCAAAAAATATCAAGCAGTGTGTGATGCTGCTATACATATATTTTATTAGAATGTCTCAATAGCGCAATGGTTAAGGGTGTAGATAACGTCATAAAGTTTAAAATGACAGACCCTGAGGTGAATCAAACCCTCGTGGGTTCGATTCCCAGCCGCGCTGATCTGAGAGTAAAATCTCGGACATTCACTGGATTGGCTACACGGAAAATGGTCTAAATTGCCTAATGGATATAACATGTGGTATTAAAAGTGATAGATATCAACATAGTTGATCATTTCACTATAATGTGTGTTATTATTATTATTATTTAGCTAATCTGTATCAGGTATGGTGGTGGCAACTCTGTCACAGGCATCACCTGGAGCTCGGCTTTTTGTGGGGATGATTAGTTAGGTTATGATTAAGAATTACAGTTCGGGTTAGATCAGCATTGTTCTGATATATATCACAAGCCTCGCTTATAACTTCATAACATGGATTAATACTGTTGGGTAAATCCCATGGTGAACTAAACTTAGTTACAGTCAACAGCTGAAGATATGGAATTTGATAGGACCTCACAACATTTGGACCACTCTTGCTCATTTTAACACCAGCATACCCCTGGACTGGCGTGATGTAGGTTACTCTTAATGCAAAGATCTGAGTTCAAAAACTAGTGCAAACGAACATTGGCCTCAATTTTAATGTCCACTTATATGAGACTAAACGAATAACATGGACTATTACATGGTAACTGGCATTTTACCCAACTATTCAAGTAAATATATACGGCTGCTACAATTCATCACGGATAATCATTTCAATACAACTACTGTACGTCAGAATATTTGACAAAACACAATACTCACGGGTAATCAGCTGATTCCAATCCCACTGTTTTATCACTCGAATTGACTCCATTTTCAGACAAATTCTCAGCCCCGGCAGAGTCGCTCTCCCCGCGGTCGTTAGGGGAGCCGTTGATACCTGATCGTCGCCGCGCGGCCTTGCCCCCTCCATCATCGTCCCGAGTTCCCTTCTTCTTCGAAGACTTCGTCTTACTTTGCTGGCGCATCATCTTTACAGTGTAAACAAACGTCTGAGTGTGACCACGAACTGCACTAGCCGAACTGCACTAGATAGACTCATAGGTCAGAATACAACAACCATTACTAACAACATCTCATATTACATGTTATTTATACATTTTTTATCTTCTATTGTTTCGCGAAAATTTCTTAGTATATTGGTATGGCCTAGAGGAAGAGTTAAAGTTATGGTTTATGTGGGGGATATATAAATCAAAGTTATTGACAAGATTCTAAGCAACAACAACCGTACGTATTAGAATGTCTCAATAGCTTAGCGATGATCTGAAAGTAAAATCTCGATTATTCACTGGACTTATAATACGGAAAATGGACTAAATTGCCTAACCGTTTAAACATGTGGTATTAAAAGTAATAGATATCGACATAGTCTATCATTTCACTATAATGCGTATTTACTTTTACTTTACTTTAGTGACGTATATAATCATAAAAGAGGAGATATGTGAGACATGTTAATTACACATAATTATGCTATAGGCTACATACACATAATTACACTATTATTTTGCATAATTATACAGAATTATTTAATAAAGTATATTATATCGCATAATATACTTGTAACGTACACTGTAACAGCTTAGAATTTCTAAAACAATTTTTGAAACATCCCTCTCATCCGACTGCAAATCATTTGTCGTTAAAATTATAAACTTTTGGAGAAATTAATGTGTTGAACGCGCCATATTAACTATGTATAATTATATTTAGTATTGCATAATCGTGGATAATTATTGTATGATTACAGTGGCGTAGCGAGGGGGAGGCAGGGAGGGGCATGTGCCCCCTCCAAGATGTCATGTAAAAGTTTTATTAAGACCAAAATCTAAGTGCAAACATTGTGGACCTCCGCAAAGTGCCTCTCTCAAGATTAAAGTGCCTCCCCCATGACTAAATCCTGGCTACGCCACTGTATGATTATATGAAAGTATAGTATAATTAGCTGTAGCACTTTTCACATCTCTCCTTATTTATGATTATGTTCAAAATAACAACCGTTACGCTTAAACCTTTTTAAAAGGGCACCAATCAGCTAATAAAAATGTGTAATATAAAGTCAAGGAACAACCTCATAAAAAATGAATGACGTAATTTCAAACCTCCTTAATGGCATAGCAAGGACATATAATTACTTTTCATTAGTTAATTGTTTATAACAATAGATCTCAGGGCAAAGTCTTTGCTGTAGATATGGAGGCCTAACACTATGAAACTGATATGTATCTTCTTCAAATTAAGGTTAGAGCCATGTCGGCAGTAATTACGTTCAGAAAAATCGATTTTGATGATAATTTCAAATTAAGAAATCGCAGGAATAGGATTTTGACATTTTTGTTCAAATTAATCGGAGTATGTAGTTTCAGCAAATAATACTAATGTCTTCTCAATTAGGCGTAATATCAAAGACATAGTGGCATTTCGGTCTAGTATAAATCTCTGAGCTATAATACTGTGCTACTCTAAAAATTTGAATCATTTTAACCATGCATTGCAAGAAGAACAACTGCCTAAAGAGCATTCTTGTTACAAATAAACATGGCGACCTCCATGAAATTGTGTTTATTTGTTAATCGATTAGGCAGCTCTTCTGCTCGATGTAGTCAAATCTATGGGGGTCTAACTGTGCAAAGTATTCGTCGGTATACCATCGAACCCCCCGCATGGATGGGTGGAAAATTCCGCATCGAACTTCCTGATAAATATGAATTTCCGACCAGAACCAAAACATTCGATGAACGATTGAAAGGTATGCAATTATAATTTTTAGTATAATATTAGCCATGTCAATGGTATCTAATTCCGAAACAGGTATGGACTAATAACAGAAATGAAAGAAATATAATGGCAGGAATCTCAAAGAAAGCAACTATTAATTGCAGTGCTATTGTCATCAGTGATAACATGAACAATTTAAAAACATCTTACCCTGGATTTCTCTGTATTTCTACTATTACATGTCATGGTTTTTGACTATTATTTAGGATTTTAAAATAGCTTTGTTTCAAGAATAGTTGGCATACACGATTAGCTTTATCTTAGAAGTGATTGGCATAATTGATGATAGATTCACTACCTGTAATATGATATTTGCCACTTCTGCCAATTAGGTTATCCCATTGAATACTTGAATTGTGATTACCAATTTTCGGGCAGGTTTTATATTTATATCAGCTAATATATCATCAATGTTCTATTTTGGTTTGTCATTCACTGATTTTCAGATATCCATACAGAGGTTTATAAACGAAAGAATGATACGTTTTATGGCTCTAAATTGTATAGTATATTTTGTCAAAGATATTCTGAGATTCCAGCGTACGACCTATGGCTTATCGCTAACAATTCGACATTATTCTACAGGTTACATATCTATAGAAGATATGAATCAGAAATTGCTTTGTACTTACTAAATATTTAATAATTTGAACATAATTCAATATTAATATTCTGTACAATTTTTGCTAACTAGTATTTAAAAATCTATATTTTGTTTGTAATGGTTTAGAAATATCTGAGAGTGAGGAAGATACTAAGGACCCACAGGTTAATATTGGAGTGGAATACTCACCTCCTGTGCGAGAGAGAAGTGCCCTTCTTAGCGTTGCACTAGCGAACAAGAAGAAGAAATCACTAGAACAAGCTTCTAGGCTGAATAAATGTAAATATCTGTTACATTTTTTATGAATTCTAGTGTGAAAATTATTTGTGCTTATTAGAATGAAATAGAGAATGAAATGAAAAATTAGAATCTGTACTTCAGAATGCATTTACTGTACTTATCTATTAGAATAGTAATCTATTAGTGGACCCCCTGCTAAAGTAACTTAAAGCTATGCACTACTACCTCGTCTCACAACAAGGTTGATTATAAAATTATATCTGTTTACGCAAACATACAAAAATATCGTCAATGTTAAGATATTTAGAGATCGCATTCAAAACACTTAAGTAGCAAAATATTTAGCTTTAAGCTAAGTATATTAAGACAGCCATCAGACACACTACACCATGCAAAGAGGATCACGTCTCGAGGAGAAGTCGTCAAAATCAATGTCTGCACATCGACTGCCAGCAAGCAAGAGAGAGCAATATTATGCTAGGCTTGTTAGAACCTCAAAACTAATTGGCTAAAGGTCAAAAACCACCAGTAGCGAAATAGGTTAGTTTAAATTAAAAGCATAACTCAAACAGTGTTACCAAGCAAGATAATTGCTACACTGTTACAATATTATTGTTTTCTGAAGACATAACTCAATAAGCAAACTCAGATTTATTCAATGCAGATCAATGCAAATTGCTACAGCAAGCTGCACACAGTGGAGAATTGAGTATCATGTTGATGAAATTTTAGTTGCTAGATGTTCTGCAGTTTGTAAGTCTTGTATTATTGCAGCAGATTAATGTACCATGCAGAAATGCACACAGATTATCAAGTCCTCATTGCTGTGTGTTGTCTGCATAATTTGCCTGTTACAAATGCAGGTAGGTAGCTGTAAGGAGATTCTCACCATTTCAACTGTCTGAGGATCTAATTTTCAATTTGTCTACTTTAAAGTACATCAAATCAGGAAATGTCGCATTAATTAAATAATTAAATATTTAATTAAAGAATTATTGCATTGAAGTAATTCTGTTCGAGTGATGCTTAAAGCTTAAAAGCTTCTATTTTTGATTCCTACTTAAAATATTTTAGACCTTTTAAAAATTATTAATAATTTTCATTTCAAACTTCAAAATCTATAATATATTGATATTTGTAATTTTTGATTGGCTTTGTATATCAATCAGTGGAGGTGCCTCTGAATGAAGTGAGAGCAGAACAGATGATGAGGTACGGACCAGTCTTGATACGCCGAGTAGCAGAGCATTATGGTATCTTCAGTGATCTGTTTGGCAACGCATTCTTTCATCCAGTCGTTCCGCTGAGAATTTCCTATGAGTATGATGCCGACACTGTAACACCTGTGTACTTTGGTAATAGAATACCAGCTTCAGAGGTTTGTTCTATATTCAGTATTATTTCTGTATTCAATATTACATCGTGCAAATACTTAATGGTAAAATTCTTGAATGCTCATTTGGTTTCCGTTAGACCTATCTGCATGTGACACGTTGTAGTTTTGCCGTAAAGTGTTGTGATATCTAACTTGTGACTTCTGATTTGCAGAGGGTTTTGTCATTAATAGAAATAGGATATTTGCCAAATTTTACTTCCTATTCTTACTTACATTCAGGTATTGATTTAAAGGTTATAAATATAATACAATTAATGGTACATTTAAATTCAATCAGTTAATAAAAATAAAAAGCGCACATCTGTTGATTGATAGATAGATTTTTGAGTGGTTGACTGATTGGTTGATTGATTTATATTGTAGTGTAAGGAAGCACCTAAGGTTTCGTTTGAAGCCAAAGAAGAAGATTCTGGAAAGCTTTGGACATTGCTGATGACCTCACCAGACAGTCATATCTCCGATTCTAATGCTGAATATGTCCACTGGCTTGTGTATGTATATACAAGTATATATACTTACACAGTTATACATACGAATATTTTCTAGAAATGTGATTTTTATTTTACAATTCTAAATTATAGTTTGTAGATTTACAATTAGTAGTTGTTTCTATTTACTGTTAGTCTTGTATATCAGCTTGTAACAAGTTTAAGATTCTGATAAAAATTTAACATAAAGTTAGTTGGTATTGATTTATGTACTGCACAAGGAATTATTGTTCATAATGCGTTGGCATGTCAGTTGTTGTGTATTGTGGCCATTATATAACTTGTATTCAGTAACTGAGGAGGAATACCTTTTAAAGTGTGCAGAATATTTCAAATTGTTTGTGTATCACAATAGAATGCACTATGAATGTATAATGTATCCTACAGTAGCTTAATATGTATCAATTTTCTTGTCAAAATGTGAGTTTTTAGACATAGAGCATATTTGTTTTCACCCTTGAAAATTGAATTGGGAGTTCTATTATTTTCGTTATAGCTTGTTAACTTTTTGATAATCTCATAACATTTTCTCTAATAGAGGTGTTGTCAAATCATTATGGTTGTCAGAAACTCATTAATATATTTCAATTTTTTGTGGGCTGATAAACAGATCAACTGAAAGATCAGTGAATATCTGTATATCGTTGTAGAGGCAATATACCCAGTGATGCTGTGGCTTCAGGTGAGACACTGGTAGACTATCTACAGCCTATACCAGCAAATGGAACAGGCTTCCACAGACTGGTCTTCGTTCTCTTTGAGCAGAACGATCGCATAGACTATGGTGCAGATAAACTATCACAACCCTGGTTAGTGCCATTGATATTCTTGTTGCCATTCTCTGTCGTTATTAGGATCATTGTTTCTGTTCTTCTTAACTCAATTGCTAGTTAGTTTACTTTGTACTGATCTACAGTCGGAAAACTTTACGTCAAGGTCAGTCAAAAGTCACGGTTTGCTTTGCTTTGGTTTCTTCTTGTCTTCTGTTTGTCTTATGGTCTTCTACCTGTGCACTAGAACTTGTTTCTTTTTGTACACTAGAACCGGTTAAATGCTAAATTACAATTTGTCAATTTTAAATTTTCCAAGCCTAAATACATACATACATACATATATACATTATACATACATGCATACATGCATACATACATACATACATACATACATACATACATATATACATACATACATATATGCATGCATGCAAGCATGATGCATTCATATATACATTCTTACCTACATACGTACAATACATACACACATACATGTACATACTTACATACATACATACATATATACACACACATACACACATACATGCATGCAAGCATGCATACATACATGAATATATAAAACAATGTATACATTTCAGCCACGACTTAAAGAAGAGGACGTTTAGAACGCAGGAGTTCTTTCAGAAGCACCGAGATCAGTTGGTACCTAAGGGTCTGTCGTTCTTTCAGTGTGAATGGGACGAGAGTGTACGAGGAGTCTTCCACAAAGCTCTGGGTGAGCAATGACAGTATAATTTATCTACCGTGAAACTGGCTGGAGCCAGTGGCGATGTCGGTAAGATATCGACTGCGGATCAGTATGTGCAGGGTTCTAATCCTGGGCTCGCCCGTCATTGACATCGCTTTCGAGTGAGGAATCTGACTTTAGCATTAGATTTTTACTTTTTTTTACTTCTAGAACAAGAAAAAATTTTCTGTAAGTAGTTTTTGGTCAAGCATTTTGATAAGGTATACATATAATTGAACATACTAGATTATAAGTTCTGCAAAATTTTTGCTGGTAGTTAATAGACTCGCTTTAATATGCAGATCACTTACACCACCGATTATAGATAAACTGCGAATCAGAAATATTGGTATTCACTAGAAATGTTGCGTGGTTAATATATTCAAGGCTAACCGCCAAAAAATCTAGCGCTCAGCCAATGACAGCGCTCTCCTTCAGGCTGATATTCGTAAACAAAACGCCCTAATCTGTGGATAAAGTTATGCCGCGATGTAAACCTCCGAAAACAGAGGTGCCTTACTTTAAACTGTGATTTAAAGCTTACAGAATATCAAATTGTAACTAATCCATAGTTTACGGCTCTGTTAAGGTTTAAACTGCTTGCTGTCTCACTAGTGAATACCAGATATAATGAAATTAGTCTATGATACTACTGTGTGATTGCTAATTTATTACTTATTTTAACTTATTAATTTTTTATTTACAATGATCCACTGTTTATGTGTGGTGTTTGTGTGATTCTGTTTAGCGCTTAGCCTGTAATTACTGTGTGTATGTAAACCTCTCAGGGTTTCCAACACTTACAGGTGCTTCAGTTGAGTTCTGTCACATTGTGACTGCTATGTTTTAATTAACGTCTTTGTTGATGCAATTCACCTAATTCCTAATTCAGGTATGATTCCGTGAATGACTGACATTGAACCCTTTAAAACCCATTGAAGTGGTTATGTCGGTAAGATATTCGACTGTGGACCAGTATGTGCGGGGTTCAAATCCTGGGCTCGCCCGTCGCTGACATCGCTTTCGAGTGAGGAAACTGACGTTAACATTAGCTTTATCAGCTTTTAGCTTTAGTATAGCTGCAGCATGGTATGCGAGAGAAACGAAATGTGTGAACATTGATTTAAGGAGTTAATAGCTATCAAATCATTATCTGCCTCTGATAGCTTTCGTTCGCTCATCAACTATTCTGCTTCATGTTAAATTATAAACTAAATTTGATTAATTTTTATTTAAATTATAAAGTGTAATGTCCTGTTAATTGATACTTCTTAAAATGTCGATTTTTTTATTAAACTTTCTGTCTTTTCCTATATGGACCATGCGTTAATTGTTTAATCTTTGCAGATATGGAAGAACCTACCTATGAGTATATGTTTGCGCCTCCGTATCATCCACCACCTAAGAAATATCCTCACAAGGAACCATTTAACAGGTGTGCCCTTGCCTAACAGGCCTCTAGTTACAGCAACATTTATTTAGCAATATATGATGGTTCAGAGTGTGTATCAGAACTGTGTAAGTAAACTGTGTTTAGTAATTTGTATCATGAATCTACACACAAATATAAGTCAGTAGATCAATCACGATACTATTTAACGGTCGAAGTAAGCGAAGTTAAGCAACATCAGGCTTGATTAGTACTTGGATGAGAGGCTACCTTGGAAGGCTAAGTGATAGCAGCTTCGAATGAACAAAATTCCTTTGGAAAGTTATTCTTAAATCTGCACTGGCTGCAATCAATGCACAAAGGCTGCGATTACGAATTTGCTTAGAATTGTGTAACTCTGTGGTTAGTTGGATTCAGTGTTCAGTGGTTAAGATTTTTCTGCTATTCTGCTCTACCTACTTAGAGAGTTTGAGCTTTACTAAGAGATTAATGTGGAGATTTGTTAATATCTCTTCAATGTATTGTCAGATGATGTATAACATTGTAAACTCTTTTTTGCTATGAAACATTTCAAGATTTTGTAATACGTAATGCACTGTGCATATGAGCGCATAAGTAACAGAAGCTCATTTAATAGTTTTTATTGTGGATAAGTAGCATTTCGTGCAGTTTTTCTAGCTATATGTTAGTTACTTAGATTTTGGATTAATCAGCATATTCTACAATTACTTAATATTGTGTATGCTTCTGAACCTGGCACTTGTGTAATATAAACAGCTGGTATAACTGTAGCTAATGCTGTATGGTTCTGTGCAGTTAACCTGATATATTTTGATTCGTACAGATATCTGCAAACTTTTCTATATCTAGTTTAAAATATTTGAACTAAAATGTAATGCTAACGAAATAGTTTGTCCATTGTAATTTTAGGAATTTCCTACCATATTAGCTTTATCTATTTCTGTGTGTATTCATTGTGTTTGACGTTTGTGTAGGTACTTTGACCGTTACAGAGATCGCAAAGATTTGGCTGAAGAAGTTCTGCGTAAAAAGCTTAGTGATGCGTCACCGTTTCAGAAGAGACCGGAACCTGAGAAATATCCGCTAATTCACAAACCCAAGTCTTATAAACCCTCGTGGCTGCAACAGAAAGAAGAACTTATGCATAGGCGATTAGAGCAGTTTAGAGATCTCAATTAGGATTCATTTATAGAATCATGATGGTTCAGCAATTAGGGTTTATAAAGATCATAATTTAGATTGTTCTTTAAATTTCGTCTGTAATTAACCCGTAGAGGTTTAAAAGAAATTTCTAGCATTAGATGTAACTTTATACATTTTCAGATTTATGGAAATTTATTGAATACACTACTAAGATAGTCTTTTTGTATGACGAATCATTGACGATTTGGAATAAAATACTAAGATTATTTAGCTATCCGATAGTACGTAGGGTTTCTGAGAAATTTTCTGTATATTTTAATTAATGATGATAAGAACTTACAGTTCATTTCATCATGAGTTATCATTTAACTGAGATGCGCATTTAACACTTAATTTTAATCATACTTGATGGAACAACTAGCACGTCAAAGAGTCAGGCTCAACCAGAATTTGTTTGAAATAGTTTACATAGGTTACAGTCATACTAGTACCTAAATTGTCATTATTATTTTCACTTGAGATGCAGTTAATGAGTAATTTCACCGAGTTGTTTTTCATTAGTATTTTTACCCCAGTCGCACTGAGTAATTACACCAGAATTAATTCTCTTTGGTATTTTCATCTGAGTTGTAAGCCTATGACTGCCACACAAACTTCGATTTTTACCAGACTTGTATCTGAATATTTTACTGACATCTCTGAAAACTTCTCTGAGAGTATCCTTCGAGCTATAGAAACAGATTTCGTGCGTAATCTAATTCTTTTATTTTAGTCGATTCACATTAAACGTCAGTTTTCTCTTCTAACGTTGAAAGAACATAAACTCAGTAACATAAGTCACTAATGCGTTATAGTGGTTCAAAAAGAAAGAAATAAATGTGAAAATTAACATGAAATTCTTAAGTCACAGAGACTCCCAGAAAAGCTGACCAAGACGTTATTAATACATAATTTTTCATTAAATATAAAGCATAATATTGTGTCGGCATAATTATTGTATATAAGCATATTATCCTAAGCATATTAAGCACATCGGAATGTTTGACGTTGATGCAAACAAAATGATATGAAATGCTGAAATTATTTAACTCATATAATAAAGCAATTATTATAAAATAAGTAGATTTTTACGATTTACGTCAAATGGCAATTAAGCAAAACTTCAAATCTACATGCAAAACTTCAAATCTACATTCAAATCTACAAAAACTTTAAATCTACTTCAAATCCACTTCAAATCTACAAAATTCAAATCTACATGTATGCCATACAATCTTTGTGATACATAGATTATCTTTGCAATACCCGTTAAAAATAAAGTGAAGATAGTACTGTGCAGATATCTGTATTACTTGTGGTAAAGAGACATGATAGATAATTACTGAACAAAAAAGACACTTAATAACAATTTTAATTTAATTATAATAAAAAAATGAATAAATTAATTATAATAAAAAATGAATGAAGAGGAAGGCGGAAGACAGAGAAGAGTGGAGGCGTTATGTACCATGGACCGGCCAGTAGGCAGTGCACTAAGAGAGAGAGAGAGAGAGAATATAAAAATAACAACTTGGCCTACTTTTAAATAACGAGAGAGAGAGAGAACCATGATCATTTTTTTTAACTGAATCAAAATATACACAAAGCGCATACAACGAGACAGAATACAAATAGAACCGTCGGGAAGAGCATAATTGAGCTTTATCTAGCTGACATGGAAACATAGCAACATAGGATTGTAGAAAAATTGGAGATAATAAGCATAAATAACGAAAATAGCATTAAACTGTAAAGAGCAAAACATTGTGGACTATCTAAAGTAAAAACGAAAGATTCTTAGAACTAAAAATGTACTAAAATTAAAACCGAATTCAAACAATAGTACAGGCAGAACTAATATTATGATATAACCCCTGAACAATTAGAGGTTCTACTGACTTAAAGACATTGAACAACTGTAAACATAGACATAGATAATCATTTCCAAGTATCAATTAAATGCTGTTTGTACATCTTATTAAAAACTAATTCCGCGGAACAGGTTCTGATTTCGCTGGGATATCATTCCAAATTCTACAGCAAGAGTTTACAAAGGAGTTGAAAAAAGCACGATTAGATTGTCTCTAAAGGTAATTAGTTGATTTAATGCGATTGGTCGTAGAGGAGGGGACAGAATTGGAAGAATTTAAGCATTTGAAGATAATTTTATAGATTCGTAAATTTCTTAAGAGGTTAACAGGGAGCGAGTTGTAGTTAAGATAAAGTTGTTTAACATTATAATATACATCTATCAACGTTCTGCTAGGTTCTAAGTACTCCGTTGCAAGCTAAGATCAGGGGCTCAATTATGTAATTACAAGTAAAACTATAAGCTTCAATCCCGTACTGGATATAGGGATAAACAATGGTGCAATAAATATTTTTTCGACAGAAGATTGGTAATAGATCTCTTCTATGATAGAGCATACCTCTAACACTATTAATTTTAGATATAATATTAGATAGTATAATATTATTATAAGATAATATAGTGAACATGTTGTTTAAAGTTTTTCATCAATATAAATTCCTAGAAATTTAATATGTTTGACTCTATTAATAACCTTTCCGTTAACGACAATACACAAATTAGAAGACTAATTAAATCAATATCATCACTATTAGGGTAAAATGAAATAAAAGCAGACTTAACATAGTTAATGCTTAACAAGTTGCAACTGAACCAATGGCTTAGTTCCTTACAAACACAGTTGGCTTTAGTATAAGCAGTTACCAAATTCCTTCCAGAAATAAAAGCACTAGAATCGTCTGCAAAAAGAGATAGCAAGGCTTTATTGATAGAGATTTCAAAATCATTTATATATATATATATCTATATATATATATATACATATATATCTATATATATATATATACATATATATCTATCTATATATATATATATATATATATATATATATATATATATATATATATATATATATATATATTAGAAACAGAAGGGGACTAAGGATAGAACCTTGAGGTACCCTTGTAGTAGTAGGCTGTATAACAGTATATTGAGATCTATCCGAGAGGTAGAACTTAAATCATTTAAGTAAAAAATTAGGCTTAACTCACTTCAATAATCATTTCAATACCATAGTTTCATAATAAGTATAAAATACATCTTCTAGAGACTAGAAATTAATTTCGCCAGTATGCTCACAATACCACAGCCACACAACACAAGTTAACACAAGTTAGCTTATGCCGCTATAATAATAACAATAATAGTAAAAAAGGTACAAGGATGATGTCAGGGACATCATCCAGAGCCGAATGCAGCAGATCTTCAGTCTAATAGGATCCTAGAAAAGTTACTCATAAGCCCAGGCATACGTTGAAGCTGGTCAGGAAAACTGACTTTAGCGTTTCTAGTTTTCCACCACAACCTCAACGCCCTCTGAGTGTGACGTGAATTCAGGAGCGTACATGCTCTGGATTGTAGTAACGCCGTTGCTGAAAGTACCTGCGTGCGACACGAACATGGGATATTCAAACACCCAGATTCCCTTGTACAGATATCCAAAGAAGAAATTGGTGCTGGCATCTTTGGTGCTCTCGTAGTAACCCAGTCCGCTCTGCCACTTGTAGCTGCTGAGTACATTCACTGGCTCCATACAGCTCGCACGCATATCCTTCAAGTGAACGTACTCCATATCGCGATCAACGCGCAATTCAATCCTTACCTTTATCTTATCTCCCACTTTGAGGGCGTCTCCTTCACTGACTGGCTGCAGCACTGGACCACTGTCATTATTCCTCTCCACAAACAACTTCTTCTGCAGGTTGAGCGGAGTGGCAGCGTGGGTGATCTTATCCAGGTCCTCTAAGTACTGCCAGTAGACTGATCCCCATGATGGCGCTGCAACACTGGAACTGTTGATCACTGCCACTTTGATGTTGCCCATTTCTGGTTTCACCTTCGAGCCTTCGATCATTTCTTTGAAGTAGCCAGTGCCAGATTCAGAGTTCTGTTCATTGCTGTGGATGGTTTGTTTGCCGAGTGCTATCTGAATCTCTGGGGAAGCAGCCAGCCAGTTGCTACCTTGAAGCAGCAGAGCATAGCAGGCATCAGCTGTGGCTTTTGTGGTTTTCCAGTTTTGTGTGTGTTTTTGTTTCAGCAACCACGTCTTCAGATCCTCAACAGCTTTCATATCGTTGTTCACTTCTTTGAAAGCTTCGATCAGTAGGACCTGCCTTTCTATAGGAGCCTCGTGCCAGAAAAAACCACAACCATAGCTGCCTTCTTTCCAGTACATTCCCGTCTCCTCATTCACGATGGAGTTTTCTTTCAACGACGCCATGATGGCTCTGGGAACAGTTTCATCTCCTTTTCGATGGAGACAGACGGCAATCATACCCTGCATGTATTTGTTCTGCTTAAGCCAGAACCGTTGGGCTTGGTCACGGTAGTAATTGAATGCATCCTGACTTTCAGCAGGAAGAGCAAACTCAGGAAAGTAGCTTCGCATGTACAGATACTGGATCTGCGAATGACCGAGATTATTACCTGTCAGCTTTGCTTTATTCTCAACCAGGTCCTCATGATCGGCTTTGATTTTACTATCGAGGTACGGGATCAGCTTCTCGATGATTTGCTGCATACTGTCTGCGTCAGCAGGCAAAGCTTTGAGATTTCGCAGACGACCGATGCCGGTTGCGATGTACTGCGTCATGTAACGGTCGTCAGGGCCGCCCTTGAACCAAACAAATCCACCGTTACTGCACTGCATGTCCTTCAGCTTGTTGAGTACGGACTGTAGTTCGTTACTCATGCGGATCATGTCGAATAGAATAGCTATCTGCTTTCTCTGCTGCGTCTCATCTTGAGCTTGCAGCACCCACGGAGTTTCCTGGAGAAGAATGGACTTAAGTTGCTCATTTTTCTCGAGGTTGCTCAGCAGTGCGCTGTTGTCTGCCTTATTCCAGCATTTAAATGTTTCTTTGAGGGTCGGAGTTGAGTTGGCAATACTCGTTGCCAGAGCATTTGCGTAGTACTTGTTGAATACTTGCTCCGCGCAGTCGTAAGGATATTCCATCAGATAAGGCAGTGCCTGTACTGCATACCAGGCCGGATTGGTGGTAAATTCAACTGTAAGTGCATGCTGCGACACAGAATCACTTTCACCGCTTTCTAGCAATTTCTTGAACGTGTAGTCCTTGCTTCCATTGCCCCGCATGGTCAGTGGCAAGCTCTCAGTTACCATCATGCGGTTACTTACCACGGGAAGAATGGCTTCTTCACCGTCCGTCCAGCTTTGATTATCAGGACCGGTTGCCTCGGCCACCAGGCGGTAGGCAAGTGGTCGAATATACGGATAGGGAATACTCAAAGTAAAGAACACCGGTGAGCTTTGTCCGGCTGCCACTGTGAAATTCTTACTCGGAGTCGAATTGTTGAACAGATCATCAACAGACTGATTGGCTGACGGATCGATAAGCTGAAGCTTGACCTGACCAGTGAGTTCACAGTCGCTTAGGTTCACAATTTTTGTGCTGAATTCGATGCGATCACCTTCACGA
Organism: Enchytraeus crypticus; assembly: GCA_905160935.1. Lineage (NCBI taxonomy): Eukaryota > Metazoa > Annelida > Clitellata > Enchytraeida > Enchytraeidae > Enchytraeus > Enchytraeus crypticus. Next base: position 228,040 of record CAJHZI010000208.1, on the reverse strand, counting down.
AGGAACCGCGGTGCATTGGGTTGTACCATCAGTTCTTTCTGAGTTATCACGCTCTTGATGCTGTATCCGAATGCTAGGTCCATTGTATGCGCTAGGATCATCCACTTCCATTCCGTTAGAGCTTCGGGCGTCATGAAAGAAAACTCTACATCGCCAGCAGCATCGGTGTGAAGGTCTGGGAAAAAGAAAGCTGTTTCATTGAAGTTGGTGCGGACAGCTGATGTTGGCGGAGGTGGAGACACGCCAGGAGCTGCGGCAGCAACTGTGGAAGCGATCCCCGGCATAGAGAAGTCCGCGGTTTCGTGAGCACACTCTTCTAGTATACAGAGAGGCATATTCTTAGCACAACCGTCAATGGATGTTCCACACCACGTCATCCTTTGTGGAGCAAATCCACTAACTGCATCAAATCCCCAACTCTTATTTGGTCCAATCAGCCGGCCAGCCAAAGGTTCTGATATCAAATCATCATAAGTCTTTTCAAAACTCTTATGCTCAACTCTCAGGTTATACCTGACTGCCGTTACCGTTGTGAAATTATCAGTGCTATTCCAGGAGAAGCTCATCGACACATTGGAGTAGAGAGAAGGCTTAGTCCAGCTGTGTGGTTTAAATTGGTCCAGCGAAGCGTCGTACATGGAAGTGAGCACTTCCCCTGCTATCAGTTCATTCTTGGACCCGCTGATCTTCACAATCCATTGCTCCTGGCTACCGGGCAGTGTTCTATCACGAAATGTTTCATAGGTAATGGTCAGTTCCTTGTTGCTGTAAGGCACCTGGAAAGTTTCTGAAGTGCAGTAGAATCTGTTATTCTTTACTGTTAACAACTGAACTATGACCCCTCCACGTTCTTCTTCAGTAACAGGCAAGGTCGCTACCAACCCGTTCTGTGACATATTGATCGTATCTTTCACTACTTTGTTAAACTTCCTCACGAAGTCACGGATGAAAAATACCTTACCCAGGTTTGTTTCGATACTATATTGAATGGTTTGTCCAGGTTCTAGCGATTTATTATCTGAATCAATTTTAACGTAAGGCTCCAGATGCAAATCTGTAGAGCCACCAGTAACCAGCAGGTAGCGAACGCTTTTAACTGATTCTCCAAACTTATCAGTGGCGCCAATTTCTATGGCATACCAGCCTGGAGACAGTTTCAAACGTCCCTCTCCAAACCGGCCGTCTGGTGCAGTGTTATCAGTGATGTCGAGGGCACTGGCTGCTCGCTGCCACTTAGACGGCTCATTCTCATCCTTGTAGAGATCAAGTGGAAAGAGACGACGGAATTCTTCTTCCGTCATTGCAAACTCATCCGGAGTGCGCCAGTAACGCTTGCGGCACTGTCCTAGAGGAGCCTGCAGTGGATACGCTGAAAGTGTAACTGATGTTTCCTCAAAGATACTGTTCAGGTTCTGACTTTCTATCTTTATGGTGGAAACTATATCTGCGGGCAGCTCCTCGGCACAGTTGATGTTTAGTGTGAGAGCCTGGTAACCCACGATGACCTGGGTCTTACCGCTGCGGGTTTCCCCGTTGATATCAGTAACATCTGCGTTCACTTCATAAGTAAATTGCGGCTGAGTTTCTTTATCTATGCTGTTATCTGGCAGGGCTGTAAAGCTTATCTTAAATTTACCATTTATATCAGTTGTGGTGTTACCATGGGTGATCTCAAATGTTTCTTGCTGCATTGGAGGCCAAATCTTACGTCTGAAGCATCCTGAGTAGCACATCATGGGAAAATTGGTTCGGCGTATCACACGATACGATACCCCTGCGCCATCGATATTGTTTCCTGCATATGCTTTTGCCTTTCCTTCCACCGTTACTATTTCATTGAGGCGGTAGGTGCCAGATGGGGGTGTAATCTCGACTTCAAACTTTGGTCTTTTGTATTCTTCCACACTGAACCAAACAACAGAATTCATGGCAGTATCTCGCACACTGAAATTCCCATTAAGCACCGCCGTTGGAAGGGTAAAACGTGCAGAGTAAGACCCATAGGCATTGCTGGTAACTCTTGTGGTCTGAATCGTCTGTCTATTAGCATCGATCAGATCAAGAGTTGTGGCGCGGTCTTTAACGATAGTAGTCTTTTCAGTTTCATGATTCCTGCTCACCATGATTCCCTTCACGTAAACAATCTGACCAGGCCTGTAAATAGACCTGTCCGTGAAGATGAATGAGGAAAGAACTTCTTGGGTATCAGCAGATGGATGGTACCTTTGGATGTACTTTAATTCTTCCAGTGCCAGGCGATCACTGGATGTTGTGATCTCTATCCTGTACTGGTTGTTCTGGTCTGAATTGTGACGAGCCACAGTAAAGACTCCAGTGGCATCTGTTACCAAGTTCTCGCCTTTCTCTTCTGTGTATTTGCTGGTTGCATAATCATAGGACTTGTACAGGATCTGAACATTAGCATTCGCAATCGGTTCCCCGGTTTCGCGGTGTATGACATAGTAGTTATGGTTGTTCTCTAGATAGGCAATATTGGAAACATAGAAGTATTGAGCAGCAAGAGGTGCGGTTAATTTGAAACCATCGGCACTTACAAGCAGAACATATTCTCCCACAGGCAGACCCGGGACAGGAATCTCAGTTGTGTGTTCCTGATAGTCTTTAGTGTCCGGTAGCAGCTGAGTTAACGTCCTTACTGCAGGCAGGTCCAGCAGGTTCTTCCAGTACTCAACATGTATGTTCCAGCAGTTCTTGTTAAGCTCCTCACGCTGCTTTGCGTCAATTTTGATAAGACGACCTTCCACACGGCTGATATTTTTATATGTAATCAAACTGCGGAATACCTGCTCAGGCACATTCACTTTTTCTGTCTCAATACCCAACATGGGCAATTTGATACTCTGTAACAGGTTGAAGGCATTAGCCCTGCCCTGAGAGGGGGTTTCATCTACCAGTATCTGATCAAGGATTGCCACCGCTTTGGCATAATCATACCGGTAAGTGACGTCTATGGTAGCGCTGTAATTCCTGGCTCTCATAGAATAGTACTTGGCCAACAGGTACCACGCCTGTGCTGCTGCAGGCTTGCTGCCATATTTACTAGTCAACTTGTCCAGAGCCTCTCTGTACAACTCATCCTTGTCGGGCATCGCACCGTACGTATTCACAAACTTAATTCGCTCTACATCGGCATCAATCAAAGCATCGGGCAGAGCATCGTTCAGATGGAACAGGAACAAGCGTTGAAAAAGCTTCAGGGCTTTGAACTGATTGGATTGTTCATCTTTCGTTTCAAATTTGAAATGAGCGAAGATGGTCACATCTGCAAAAGCCTCGGGCTGATTTATCTCAAAGAGATTAGTGGGTTTATTGATATAGCGTTCGTCTGTCTTGAAATACTTCAGAGCCTCGTGTACAAGGAGGTCAAACAGAGTGGGGCGCAACTGACGCATGTTTCCTTTCCGGATGATAGTGTCAAATGATCCCAATTGTGTTTGCTGAAGTTGTGCCTCATTGGAAAGCGATGCGAGATACAGTTCAGTTATATGATTGTGGAAATCCTCTGCTGACCAAGTATTCACGTCTTCTTTGCTGAAATTTGTGGTTGCAGTGCGATCGCGTATACGACACCATATCTGATAGAAGTACTGTTTATATTTCCCAGCAGTAATGCTCTGCAGAATGGCGCGGGTATTACCGCTAGCTGCCGCAATCTCAGTCTCCAGAACCCGGAGACTAACAGCGGAGGCATCTTCTTCCTTTATCGACTGCAGTGCGATCCGATAGTTGAAAGCCTTGATCAACTGTGGCTCGTTATTTTCTTTCTTTGCAAGTTCATAAAGCTTGTCCACTTCCAAGATGGCCGATTCGATCAGGCCGCTCTGATTTATCAGCGAATCAACCTCTTTCCACGATATTTCATAGGCATCCATTTTATCTGTAGTACAATACAATAGAAAACATATAAGCACTAGTAAAGGGACTGTTTTCACTAACATATTTGCGCTTAAGTTCTATATAAATTATTAAAAATAAATTTTTAAAGTGTGACTCTTCATAACCATCATAAAGTCCATTAGTTAAGACCATATGACCAGTTCATTCTGATTCATTGCATGAGCCACTAAGGTACAAAAAGCTTCATCAAAAAGATACTAGATATAACATGCACAGAATTGATTCATTTTGGACAAAGGTCAGATTATGGGACTACAGCCCAACATTGAAGAAGCTGCTTAATTTATAATAACAAATGAACTTTTCCTTGGTATTTTGACTATTTTCTGAAGGTTTGCAATTCAAAAATATCTTGTTTGATATACAGGAAGACACTGCGGCTCACATCAACATCAGCGTGATTGTAAATATCTAATAAATGTTCACTTCTTTTAAAATATGATTTTCAAACTGTCCTTATGCCGTCTTTCAATCCAAGCAGCAAATAAAGGTTGATTAATAGAACCAAGTACTGATGTACCAATATACATACAGCACATACTTGAGATACTATTTGAACAAAATCAAATTACTAAGGTAAAAAATATCAAATCTCATTTGAAAAAAATTGACTAGTAATTCAAAAGCTATGTTGAAACAATTATAAAAAGATTAAAAGTGTAAATTGTTTATTAGTTTAGCCCAGTACTAACATCAGTAACAAACAGCATGTCTTGCACCAGCTTCTTATGCTGTTTAAGGATTAATTGAACTTTAGGCTCAGGGAGAGGGCTCATCCTTTCTCTTTACCATCTAAGCACTAACCTTTGATGGGTAAGAACCTCATAATTAGAATACTACATAAAGACTCTTATTAAGTCTTTTTAACAATGTGTAGGCCTACATTTGTTTATTGCTTTCTGTGTGGTTATTTGTAGGCCTATATGTGTAGGTTTTCTGCAGTAAGTCAGACTTCATGTAACAAACGAATATATATATATATATATATATATATATATATATATATATATATATATAATTTATTATACCTACAAATGCGGCTTACCAGAAGGAACGTGACCAACGCAATTTCAAAATGACAAATCTTTCCCAGGCATAAATTCCTAATGGATTCTCTGGTAGCCTGCTGTCGAGCTGTCCTTGTCCACAATGATCAATTCAGACGTCTGGTCTAAGTCAATGAGCTGCACCGAAGAACAGAGTCAACGAGCCGTTCCCAGAATCCCAGGTCATTAGTCACGGTCAAGTGCACCAGTGCATTGCACAACACATTATAAGAAGTCGTCACCATTTTCTCATAAAAAGCTGATAAAGCTAATGTTAGTGTCAGTTTCCTCACTTAAAACTTATTGTAGGGTTTCCTAATTGCAACTCCTAATTTTAGATAATAATAACCGCTTCATTCCAACATATTTTTAAAGACGACACCAAGTCACACTAAAATGTTTTATTTGTTTATCTCACGTTTTGTTTATTTGTTTATTACCTGTGCAGAGCTGTCACATTGCGTGTTGAAAAATAGCAGCGGAGGACAGCAGCTGCGTACATCCAAGCAGAGCATATTGTCGAATAAAACAAGTTAAAAAATCCAATCCCAGGCCTATCCCTCACCTTAACACTACCCTTACCTCACCCTAACCCTTTAGGTCTAAATCCTGATAAGATACCACTAGACCAACAACTGCTTCTGGTTGAAATTAAGCTGTTTAACATTAATTTTTTATTACTATAATTAGTCTTATATATTCGTTTTCTAATATGGCGAGGAATCGGAAGTTAAATTTTTATTTATTGATTGAATGATTGATTGATTTATTACTCATGTATGAAAAAGGAAAATGGATTAAAAAGAAACTTGGTAAAGGTGTATCATGCATGTTAGTTAATTAATTCTAGGTTAATTGTGGTGCTATAATAGGGGCCTATACGTACGTAGAATACTATTATGCTACCTACAGCTAGCTTGCGTTGTAAAAAGTAGCCTTATCGTCAAAAAAGCACAACTAAAGTTGAAGTAAATTAATAAAGAACGTAAAAGCATAATTATAGTAAAAGGTTGGCCTACTTGATTAGAATTAATAAAAAGTATGAAGTAACTTACTCCCAAAAATTAGTGGGCCCCACTTTGGAGTAAAAATTAAAAGTATATATGCATAAATTTTAAAGGAACAAATTCTATGGCTTGAGATAGGTCTACGTTTGCACGTTCCTAAATTATTTTATTGGTACTTGATTAAATTCCATTTTAAAACGAAAACTTTAAATTATCTCGACTATTTGGAATTTCAGAATTAAAAGAATGTTCAACACGTGTACAGATGCAAACAATATTTTTGTGCTTCTATACATATTGGAATTTAAAATTTTATATAATCTTTATCTCCAAGGTTCCACATCTAATTAAATGTAATCACATGTGAATTAGGCCCTACAAGTAATTACATGCGTGTAATTACATGTGAATTCCACTTTGAATTAATATTGCTAACTCAGACTCTCTCTTTCTCTCTCTCTCTCTCTCTCTCTCTCTCTCTCTCGATCGCTATCTTTTCTCTAAGGTACATAGTCTGATATTCATACTTCCACGCTTCTTAAAGAGCACTCCACCGATTAACGAAATAATCCCTTCTCAAAAGGGTATAATTATACATATATATATATATATATATATATATATATATATATATATAATATATTATATATATTATATATATATATATTATATATATATATATATATAGATTATAGATATATATATATTATATATATATATATATATATATATATATATATATATATAGGCCTATCAACAACAACAACCATTAGAGTGCTACAGTCATCAATGACAACATCGAGCACTATTGAGACAAAATCAATATAAGCTTACCTTAGAGCATTAACATTTAACGGTAATGATTTTCATGGTTCCATAATTTGATTATAGTTGAGTATATGGCCTATTTGTTTTGTTATTGTTTGTAGGTGTATAATTATGTGTGTTTGTGAGATTGTCTACATGTCTTTGTGTGTTTGTGTGCTGTTGGTGTGTTTGTGTTTAAGTACAATTATAATAATTATTGGTCTATGCAATATTCTATCAGACGGCAGATCCGTGGCATAAATTATTGTATATTTACTTAATTGCTAACTGCTTATGATCACTTTATAAACAGACCTCTTTTTCAGACAAGAGATATTGTCTATCGTCCCAGTCAGTGATGTGAAATGAACGTAAAATTTGTAGAATTTGCTTTTCTATCGTCAACCATTGAATGCTAAATTGGTCCCATCAAAAACTGTTTCTCCTCATATCTAAACTATTTCGATATTGGTGGAAAAATCAATAGGCATATGTCTCGGAAGAATTTTTACCGATCGATGCAACATACAAATTTGTTATACATTTCTCGACACTTATCCAAAGTTTGTAATATACATGTATATTACAATTAGCTTGATATTCCTTGTATGAAAGCTTACTTGAGTATTGACTAGTAGCTAAAAATACATTTAGGAACTGTAGTCTGTATTGCTATTAGTTAAGCAGGTTCGATTGTGCTTAGTGTTATGTTCGGAAGCAACAGTACTATACTAACGTTATGACTATTGAAATAGGCCTACATTTTAATCTATTAGTTTATGGCATGAAGCTAATAATTATGTTATTCGTATCCTTCTTGAGAACTGCAGATCAAGTTTTTGAATATCGATAGAAGAGATTAAGTTAGTTATTGCAAACGTCTGGATAAAGCAGCATAAACGAGAGTATTTAGTTCCAGATAACTTAAGCTGTGAAAGTACTTTTAGGTTATTGACCTAATCTATGACATTCATTAACTTAATAAAGAGGTTTACCTAAGGTCTCATTCCCTATTTAGTCGATATAAAACAGCTGAGGCTAATCAAATGCTACCATTTAATATAAATTATTTAGGTTAGTATGCATCACCGAACAGACTCTAACAAATGCAGATGATTGAAAAGAAGAGGTTGAACTCTCCGTTTCTTGTTACTGGTTTACACTACTGTACTATTCTAGCTAATACTAAGCTTTGCACTTTAATTCAGAAAAATGCGCATTCTAGTTATAGAATTATTCTAAGCTATAGTAACTTAGGACGAGTTTGGTATCATACATAGGTTGCTGCGTTCTCTGCAGCCAGGGAAAAATTATGAAATTAGAATTTTCTGTCTGGTTCTGACCTCGTTTATCCCTCTATGCGACCCAGTTATGAACTTATGACGACTCTTCTTTACTATCATCTATAGTATAGGATTTTCTGTCGGGTTTCCAGGAAACATCCTCATCAATTTTACATTTAGATTTTGTTTCTTTGGCTATGCCGACGAAGAATTACTCTTCTGATGAGACGTCCCTAACAAATTATTCTCGCGCCCTTTAATAATATAGGCCTATACATACTGTACAGTTCAGCTTTGCTTGCGGGACCTGCCATTATTTTATGTTTCAGTCTACAGTATGTATTGAATGTACTGACGTGCCGTGTTCTTAGAAATCAGAATTCATTAAAGCGTATTTTAACGCCTTAATTTGTTCTTATTTGTTTCATCTAGTCAGCTAGATAGAGTTCAATTCTGCTCCTTCTGATGACGGTTTTAATTGTGTTCCGTCTCGTTGTATGTATGTCAACCAGTCAGTATGTGGCAGGATTTTGTTGTGCTTGGCTCCACGGTGTCCAAGTGGATGACTTCACAACGCAAGCAGGTTCCAACTAGCAAGCATCCGCTATAAATCTAACGATGTAACAAAGGACCAGGAAGGCTCATAATAAAATATCAAAACGTATTTGCTACTTCAAGTGGCTGTACACAAACTATGCTACATTTATCACTGTGATAAAAGTATTTCAATCAGTCAGTCAGTCAGTCAGTCAATCAATCAATCAATCAATCATTCAATCAATCAATCAATCAATCAATCAATCAATCAATCAATTAATAAACCAATCAATCAATTAAGCAAGTGACCAATCAATCAATTAATGAATCAATCATTCGACCAATTAATCAATAGGAATTTAATTTAATTGTATAGATTTGTCCGGTTTAATAGAGATTTAAGAGTGCAGTAGTGATAAAGATACAAACTATAGGCTCTGTAGAGAGATCTTTGGGTTGATCAATCGGTAAAGATTACAGGAATAAGAACATCGAACTTGCTGTCTATGCTTTATGCTATTTAGCTGAGGTGCTCTTCAAAATGCAATTCATTTGTGATAAATACACTTTTCATTATCAGTTTTAGGCTGCACTTTTAAAGCCATGTGCTAATACATGAAGTTCAGATAAAAATAGCTTAGCTATAATTGGTTAGAATCCATGTAGCAAGATAACCGCACGTAGTTTAAGCTACCGATCTATGTAGTTTAGTACACAGACACGATAACATTTCTCTCTCATAATTTAGTCAACATTAGTTACATTACATTACTTACCAGTATCATTTTGTTTGATAAAGTCCAGTTTTACAGCTTACTTTCAATTTCAATTACTCTTAAATAATTAATTAAATTTAACTGTAATATTGATTTTGCTAGCAATTTTCTCGGAAACAACTCAAGATTAAAGTACCATTGGAATTCGTAAATATTCTAGGGCTGGAAACTAAATACTTGAGGCTTCGCTGTTTGGACGAGTAAACGATTCAGAGCGGAAGTGATTTCTAGGGGTTGGCCTTGTTTATTTTACTATTATGTGGATCATATGGACCCTTAGAATGTTATAAAATGCAAAACAGCAGCATAGAATTTCGTTGTCGTAAATTCGCTGCAGCCCATAGTCCGGTTTGATGTCAAAATAATCTCATTTATTGAGACCAAAGAAGTATTGCACGGCAATAATGTGTATGCAGTTGTCGGTCATAGCGAATAACTTATTCAGAATTTAACGCAGTTTTTGTCGACGGATGATGATATTAAGGCCAATCATCTTACATCTTCTGATTCTTCGTATTGCAAACGAGGATGCATTCATTTATTTGCAACTATTATTTTGTATTTGTGGATAATGGGATCGGGTCAAGGGGTACAGAAATAAGTTAGCGCGATTTATCTTAAATTTCGATTTAAACAAATTTCTTAAATTTTCATTTTATAAATTCTTTTGCTGCCCAGCTTAAGGATCTCGATGTGAAAAAGTTTATTTTCTAGGCTACATTCATACAAAAAGCCAAAGCAAATCTTAACGTCATTTTCCTCACTCGAAAGCGATGTCAGGAACGGATGAGCCCAGGATTTGAACCCTACACATACTGATCCGCGGTGGATAATCTCTCCGACATCGCCACTGGCATAAGTCAGTGGCGATGTCGTATTCCAATATGTATTGATAGGGCGGAGACGCGCGTATCGTACCGGCTTAGAATTTGGATTACTAATCAATAAGAGTGCGCGATTCGAATATCCGTCCATCGCCATAGATGTCTGTTAATAAGCAAGATTCAACGTTATCTGTTTCAGCGTTAGCCGTTTTGCTTAGTTATTTGGCTATTATTTTGATAACTGATTTTATGGATAGACCTATCGTAATTCGTACAGTCTCTTCATTATGTTCATATTTTCTGTGGTTATTTGTTAATATTGTGGTTCTCTAATAATCTGTGTACTCATGTTTTGATTCTATATTTGGCTCAAATTTAATTCGTACGAGGCGGAATTAATCCGAATCCAGATTATTCAGATCCTTCAGTTGATTCTTAATTAATTGAACAAAAGTCTGAACCAGAAATAAAATCAAAAGTCGGCTGCGCTTATTAATGTTATTATATTTAATCCTTTCTATTCTATATTAGTGTAAGATATTTATAATTTAGTGACCTCTGCTTTTAAAAAATAATCATAATTTTATTTAAGTCAATCCAAGAAGAAGCATACCTATCTATATTTCGCGTGTAGCAGAGAAAACAGAATAGTTTTTATATTTCGATAGTAGGCCTATTTATAAAGGCCAATACACCCGCTGTTTCTTCTCGCTAATCTCATGACTAACTCCAATAATTGTAGTATGAGTTAGAATACATTGATCTCAAAATCAAAATGTTATCCATGCGAGAATTTATGCGAATTGAAAAAAAAACTTTCAAACTGAAAAGCTAAATCAATAAAATTTGTTGAAAGAAGCAAGCGTTCTAGTTTTTGTATAATCAACCCTGATGTCTGATTCCATGCATGTTGTGCTATCAAATTTAGTAAATTCTATCATCCATTCGCCGATAGATTAAAACTCATTGAAGATGTTGCGTCAGATAGTGATCACGTGGGTATCTATTTGAATCACCTTGTACCAGATCTTATACACATTATTCCCTTTTCTTTATTTGATAAGCACTTTCATTAATTTAAGCCTGTCAGAACTTTATTTAAGTAAACTCGTATATTTCATTTATCATTCATTTATTTCGTATGTTTCATTTATCTTTTGTAAAATTTATGAAAATAGCCTACTAATCAGTTATGTCTAAAGCAAATTTTGGAATACTGACCTCACATGTACAAATATTGTTCTGTCTCAGGTCCAATTGATATAGCAGCTGTTGAGTTGTTCAAAAGTCATCGAGTGATCGTTAAATAAGTTTTAGACATCGTCATACAGCATATGAACTCGTTGCTTTCGCTATTTCGAGGCAGCTGCCGCAGACTAACCTTGGTTTAGGTAACGGTAGTTAAATTCTTATAAATTATGCATTATTGACCGGGGATCGTTGTACCGCAATAATCCGGCAATCAATCTTCCACTAGCACGGGTTCAGCTACCGTAACGCCTCAATCCACTTATAAATAAAAATTTATTAGATAAAGGTAAGGACCCAAGCATTAGTATGCAATTATTCGCTGCTAAAATTCCAAGAAAATTTATACGTAACAAGTGATAGCAGTTTGATTGTAAATAGATTTCTGTTTGAGTTAAACGTTAAGATCTCGTGATTTCTTTAATATGATAATACGAGCTTTAAATACACCGTCACACGGAAAATAATAGAAAGGTGATCGCAGCTTTCACTTAGGGTATAATATAGTAATATAATTATTTCCGCTTATTATAAACAGCTTTTTCATCCGTTATCTTAAAACATCTTCTAAGGCATAGATAAACATGAATATCCCATTGTGACAAATCGTGGTGATTCTCTCTCTCTCTCTCTTAGTGCACTGCCTACTGGCAGGTCCATGATATATAACGCCTCTGCTATTCTCTATCTTCCGTTTTTCTCTTCAGGTCCACATGCGAGTCGATCTTTAAATCATCTATAACGTTACTTTGGATATACCATTATTATTGGTGGATTCTGCTTATGACGATGTCGATTGTTAATCAATAAATACAAGTAGGCCTACCGTAGACTTATATCCCACCTCTTTAATTCTTCAAGCCTTACGAATGCAGGTTGATTCTATGCGCATATCAGTGATTATTGTCACTGGATACTCAAATGCATTCTGTTATCAAAGTACTACTGAATAACCCTTTATGTAACGAGCTTATCCTTCAGCTAAGAGCTAAGAGCTAAGAGAGCTCGCAAAGTAATGATAGATACTTCGATAGAGAAGTAAATCCATTAAATTTCTCTCCTAGAGCCAACATAAATAAATTACCACGTCCGATCAGTTGATTCAGCTGCATCCTTCTGTGGTCTAGAGTGCAATCAGAGGACCGGCCTGTTGCTTCCTGCAATATTAGAATTCTTGGGTTAGGAGGATAAACCCTACTTTTATTTTCTTTCTCTAATAAAAATGTTACGTAATAAATATGAAGAAGTCATGTAATAATTTGAAGTCATGTTATAATTTGAGGCCTCTAGCAATTTGAAGCTCTCTTCTCTTATGACATATCCTTTGATGATACGAAATCATACATTTTATGTTATGCCTTTTACACGACAGTTATTTAACGCAATCAGTTATAGACAATGCAAAAAGAATCGGAAACAAGCGTAACAATGTACGGACCGTAAAGGAAACGTATTAGCCGTGTTATAAACAGCGACTTAAGCTTTAATGCTTTAATTTGGTATTATAAGATTTTGTATTTTGTACGATATTTGTGTTATGCACTGCTTTGACATTATTGGCTTTCTGGAGTAGCCTAACAATTTTGATCATTCTAGATGAATCGAAATGAAAGTAATGTAATTACAATTAAATCCAAACCTAAGTCGACTTGCCAACTAAAATACATGCATAGGCCTATGATTTAGATTGTTTACTTGAAATTATGGCACATTGTAACCTGTAATAAAATAATAATAATAATAAATAATAATAATAATAATAACGAAAAAATAATAACAATGAATAATAAAAATTATACTAATAATAATAATGAATAATAATACTAATAATAACACGCAATAGTGTAACGATCAACGTTCATATCTATCACTTTTAATACCACATGTTAAATCCATTAGGCAATTTAGGCCATTTTCCGTGTAACCAGTTCAGTGAATATACGAGATTTTACTCTCAGATCAGCGCTTCTGGAAATCGAACCCACGAGAGTTCAATTCACCTCAAATCAGTCATTTAAAGGTGAATTGGTAATAAATAAAACAATAAATGTCATCTGCAAAGATTATTACCAAACTTTTATGATTAAATTTTGTAATGGTTGCTTCAAAAAACAATTCTTGTCTACAATCTTAATAAGTAAACAACCTTTTCAGAGCAACTATTGAAGCCAGCTAATTCTAAATATATTCTGTAAAATATTAAGAAATAAAAAGAAGAGTTGGATAGGACACATTCTAAGGGGAAGTCATTTAAAAGAGGTCATAGAAGGCAGAATGGAAGGAATAGAGGCAGAGATAGGCCGAGATTAGGTAAATTAGATGATTTAAAGACCCACTCATATGTGGATATGAAGAGGAAAGCGGAAGATAGAGAAGAGTGGAGGTGTTATATACCATGGACCTGCCAGTAGACGGCGCAGTAAGAGAGAGGGAGAGGGAGAGAGAGAGTGTAAATAAAGACAGCAGTGATTTCTTCACCACTGACTAGCACTGTTGTTGCTTCATGTAGGTCTCTTCTATTGTCTGATCGACAGCGTTCATCAGAACAATTTTCTGTCATCACCTGGCGGAAACATAAAAACATCCCCTGGGGAAATTATCGAGAAATCCTTAAGATCCTTTTAGCGAAAAGATAAAATACCAAATTTGTCAAACACAGCAAAATCAAGAAATTTTCTACAAATAACGCTCTACTACAAGTAATTTCATTCTTGCAAAATATGTGAATGAATAATATGTACTGTTTCAGCTTGGAAGGCTAAAGGCTAAGGCCAAATTTAACATCAGTTAAACTAAGAAGTAATAATAACTCAAACTATGCCAATTTTCCGGCCCAGCCCCCTAAAGTTTAAAGCTACGACTCTTTAGCTTCACTGATGGCTACAGTTGTCAAATATTTTGCTGTCTAGATTATGCACAATAATTTGCACAATTTTACTAGCATATTAAAGATATGCAAGTAAAATTAAGATTCCCCGTGTTGTGCTCGGGTGTGGTTGGACCAATGCAGAATAGGGTAACCGCAAGCAATCAGCTGCAGGTACGTAAGATGCGACTAAGGCAGGAGCTGAGGATGGCCAGAGGGGACCCATCTCACCATAAAACATTTTCCCCCAGGATTAAATAGTAATTAATACATCTTAGGAAGGCAGCAGGAAACCACCTCAGAAGCCATACATTTCCCAAGCTAAAGGTTCATAAGGTACGGATAAGGCATAGACTTTGTGAAGGGATTAACTTGTTGATCTAGGGAGTGCTCTATGGAGCGAGAAAGCAGACACTGAGTATGGCTATATACCTTGAACCTGCCACTTGGCAGTTCAATGCAGAAGAAGATTAGAGATATTAGGACAACATGTAACAAGAGTACTACTTTATATCAGCAAGTAAAATACCGAAAAGAAGAGATTGAGAAAAACATAGAGAGAGGAGAGAGAGAAATAGAGAGAGGGAGAGAGAGAGAGGAGAGAGATAAAGAGGAGAGAGAGAGACAAAGAGAGAAAGAGAGAAAAAAGAGGAAGAGAGCGAGATATGGACAGAATGTGACATAGAAACACAGGTTATGGGAGAAAAGCAAAAAACCATTAAAAAAATCTGAGCGTGACATACTTGGTGTTCTGGTAACATTTTAAAAGACGAAATTCGAATAATACAAGAAAGATAAAAGAGAGAGGTCTAATAAATGACGCAGTGAAACTCTTGTCGTACGAAACCATTACACAGCAGTGATTTACTCGTGACGTCAGAGCCGATTTGTCTGACTTTATTGTCGCCTTGTTTATAACTTTGTTCTTCGTTCGAACCACGAATAGTTCTGTGTAATTCATAGGGTACTGACCATTGTCACGAGCAAGTCAAATAAAATATGATGCCTCTTTCAACTACTAAATGCATTATTGTTCGAGAAAGAGTGCATCAAGAAAGAATGAATATTGGTACTAATAAGATATCTTCTTTTATTTCAAAACAATCTCACAATCGCGTATTGATACAATACATACCAAACATAACTACAATACACAGACCTGCATGGAACTAATGACATAGTAATGCAAATACAAATAATATCGCTTAAACGTGTAATAAATTAGCTGGAGTTTAATGTAGCGTCACTTAAGGTAATATCATGAGAGTTATAAAGATTGTTTCGCTCGTGAAGTCAAGAAAAATGCATCAATGTAAGATAATATCATCGATACAATTATAGTATTTACTCAGTACCTTTAAAGAATAACTTACAACCCATATTTTGGCTTGTTTATTTTATTAAAATTTTAATAATTGACCAATATAAACCTATGAAGGACTGTAGTGCAGTTTGCAAGGAATTTGAAGTGCCTAGCGCACTGAAAAAACATATTTTATCTTTTTTGCACGTCTTAGTGAAAAAGAAATTGTAACAGTTTGCAAGGAATTTTAAGAGCTTTTGCTTAGTAACAAAACAGTTTAGCTTTTGTGCACGTCTTGCTGAAAGAGAAAAATTATAAAATAAGGAGCCCTAGTAATAGAACGCTACCTATAAACTAGTATGCTAGACTGAAACGGAAAGTGCTTTTTTAGCATTCAAGTTCTTATCTAAATAAGAACTCTCTCTCTCTCTCTCTAAATAAGAGAGAGAGAGAGAGAGAGAGAGAGAGTAAGAGAGAGAAAGCAGGGACATTATTAGATCAGATTCAATTAGGAATTATCTCGGCTTGTATAGGATCTTGAGGACGTGACAATTCATATCGGAACACTACTATAAATTTAAAGTCAGTGCCTTTGACGCTGTAAATAAGTAAAAAAAAAGTTTCAAATCATCGAAATTATCTGCGTAAATAGAGATTTAAAACAAATACGGATCTAGAATTTGTGCAAGTCCTATGTTTAATAATAATAACAAAAATAGAGTGCTACAGTCATCAATGACAACATCGAGCACTATTGAGACAAAATCAAGCCGGTGAGCAAAAAAAAGAAGGTCCAAAAACGGTGCAAATTCCAAAATCCAAAATGTTAGATAGTTTAAAATGTATGATCTACTTAAAAGTAACACGGAATTTGAACTTGCTTTGATAATCGTTGTAATGAAAAGTATTTTGATAGGATAATATTCGAGTTTTTCTCTCTAATTATAATTATCTTCTCTCGACTTCACTTTCATTTCTTTCATCTCAAACAAAAGCGCTAATTGCATGTCGAATACATATCTGTGGACAATTTAAAAAATAACCCCTGAAATATTCTAGAAACACGATTAAGTAACAGAGAGAGCAATGTAATTGGAGTCCAAAGATTAAAGGACTGCATCCCGCTAAGAGTCCGTACCGATTTGGAGAAACAGAGTAAATTGGACGAGTCGACCTACGAGAGTTTGTTGTCTCTCATAACTCTGAAAACATATCCAATGAATGTAGTAAACAAAAGCAATTCTCTCTCTCTCTCTCTCTCTCTCTCTCTCTCTCTCTCTCTCTCTCTCTATATATATATATATATATATATATATATATATATATATATATATCACTCTCTTCTATCTCTATCTTTCTCTATCTCTCTCTATCTCTCTCTTTCTATCTCTCTCTCTCTCTCTTTCTCTCTCTCTCTCTTTCTCTCTCTCTCTCTCTCTCTCTTTTCTCTCTCTCTATCTATCTATCTCTCCTCTCTCTCTCTCTCTCTCTCTCTCTCTCTCTCTCTCTCTATGCATTCAATATTCGGCGATGTCATATTTTAACATTTTAACAATCTGAATTTTTCTTACGTTTGCTGCACAAAAACTAAATTGGCCTACATGATGCTAGTGAAGTTTCACAAATATTTTGTAGCCAAGTGATTGTAAACTGTGTATTGTTAAACTTAGCCATCACATAGTAAATAACTACTATCCCAAATTGACGTAAAGTAGGCCATAAATATAATTAAAAGCATTTGATAAATAATTCTAGCTTTAAAATCTTCACATTAAATGTCAATCCCTCAAAACATGACTTCTGAGGTGGTATATCAATAGAGTTTCTTAAACAATTAATGTGCTCTGTAGAGTATTTTACTTTGATGTGTTTCTGACTTTTTCCAAATAAGTTGTAGTCTTTGAAAGACGAAACATTTTGAAAAGCGATAGAATTGATGTGGGATTGAAAATTAAAATAATTTAACCATTGTTCAACCCGTCTTGATGTATACGTGTGACACATGGGAAACTACTAATAAAATAAAACACAAAATCAATTGTTTTCAACAAAGATGTCTCAGAAGAATCCTAAAAATTCATTATTGGGAGCACATCAAAAAATGAAACAGTACTTGAAAGGTTTGTAGAAAGAAAATTAGATGAAATAGTTGCTGAAAGAAGAGTAAGGTTCTGGGGCCACGTATTAAGAATGCCTGATGATCGATATGCCAAGACGGCAATGAATTGGAAGGCAAGTCAAGGAAAAAGGAAAAGAGGAAGACCTAGACGTACTCGGTTCAACACGATCGACAAAGATTTGAAAACTTTGAACATTTCATGGGAAGATGCTGTGAGGGTTTCTAAAGACAGGAAAGAATAGAGGAATGTTGCCGCCCTATGTTCTCTTCAGAACGCATCGGACTGATGATGATTTTCTGACCTTGTTATATACTGTATGTATTACTCATGTTGTGGCGGTGTTGCTGATGAATAGACCAACCGTGGACTGCACGTACCGTAAAAGGTGACAAAGCACTAAGATTCAAA
Organism: Enchytraeus crypticus; assembly: GCA_905160935.1. Classification (NCBI taxonomy): domain Eukaryota; kingdom Metazoa; phylum Annelida; class Clitellata; order Enchytraeida; family Enchytraeidae; genus Enchytraeus; species Enchytraeus crypticus. The sequence continues at coordinate 209,897 of CAJHZI010000208.1, read as the reverse complement.
TCAATGACAGAAGGGCATTCGGTTGGTGAGGGTCCATTGGCGCAAAAAATTCCAAAAACATTTTCTAAGAAGAATGGAAAAGATTAACCCTTACACTAATTAAACTGGTATTCAAGTGGTGATGATGATGATGATGATGATGATGGATGATGATGACGATGCTAATGCACGCGCATTATACGAATGATGTACTATTTCTGCTCAATACATTTCTATATTTATAATTTTCATGTTTTATTTTTTAGCTTGCTTTGGTCAATGACCTCCCCTTTTAACACTACAGTTAGTAGTTATGTATGTTTGTAAATGTGTTTGCTGATAAGTAAACTGTACACATTTGAACGAGTCATTTTGGTATGCTTAGAAAAATATTTATTGCTAAGTTGAGGAAAGGAGTCAATTAATAAGTAGCGTAATAATCATAATTATTATTATACTATAGCCGATGACCGGAAATATTAGACTGAAATATGCAGTAGAAATGCACAAGCAAAAGCGTCCTTCGGTAATAGGAAAGAACTTTTAACAAAAACTCTAAAGAAAGACACAAAGATAAATATAGTTCAAAACTTGGCTTGAACCACGCTATAATATGGATGTGAAACATGGACCTTAAGGATGGAAGATATTAGGAAACTAGAGGCATTGGAAATGTGGCATGGAGAAGAATGGAGAGAATTAGCTGGACTCAAAAGATTACAAATGAAGTTACAAATGACGTTATGGTGAGAGTTGGTACAGATAGACAGTAGAAAAATTTATTAAGAAATAGGAAGACGAATTGGATAGGACACATCCTAAGGGGAAAGTCTATTAAAAGAGGTCATAGAGCGAGAATGGAAGGAAAATAGAATGGAAGGAAAAGAGGCAGAGGCAGGCCGAGATTAGGTATGTTAGATGATTTAAAGACCCACTCATATGTAGATAAAAAGAGGAAATCGTAAGACAGAGAAGAGTGGAGGCGCTATATACCATGGACCTGCTAGTAGGCAGTGTACTAAGAGAGAATAATAATAATAATAATTATAACAATATTAATAATAGTAATAACAGTAATAGTAATAATAATAATAATATTAATTATAATAATTATTATAATATTAGTACATGAACAAATAAAGATTTAACGTCCGTTTCCTCATACAAGGAGGATATCGCGGATGTCCCCAACACAATTCACTACAAATCGATTCATCCTATCCATTTGAGAAATCATGTGGTAAGAGCTAGCACATAATATATTGGTTCAATCTCTTTAAATTTATCTTAGGGCATCACAACCTTTTTGGAGATGACTGAAAAAGAAGCCAACAGTAATTTATACCATGGAATTATATATATCTTTTACCTTGAATGGACGCATGGAAGCAAGATATATATATATATATATATATATATATATATATATATATATATATATGTATATATATATATATATAGAGAGAGAGAGAGAGAGAGAGCCACAGTGAGAGAGAGAGACTGATACAGAGAGACAGACAGACAGAGAGAGAGAGAGAGAGAGAGAGAGGGAATAAGAGAGAGAAAGCAGGGACATTATTAGATCAGATTCAATTAGGAATTATCTCGGCTTGTATAGGATCTTGAGGACGTGACAATTCATATCGGAACACTACTATAATGCACACCAAGTTACTAAATTTGTGACAAATGTGAGATGGGCATATAGATAAAAAGTATCTGCTTTACTTATTGGATAAAATACCACATAATTATGACAGCCTATAGAATTTATTACGATTTATTAACTCATAACAGTAAATAACTGGAATGCTCGGGCCTGCAGCAATTTTTCGTGAAAATATTTTGACATACATCTCGTAAAGGCAATCTGATTCAAATAGAGGTCGCAGGTGGAAGATACACTTTCCATTTTTTAAGCTTCCGCGCAATGCACTTAGCCTATTATCATTTAAATAAGTCTAAGCCTGGTCTCCGCCAACAAATCTTACAATGCCCTAATGCAAATTGGTTTCACTTTAAATCGAACTCGCAGTTTCGTAAACAAGCGGCAGCTGTATGACAAGATTTGAACGGAGGACGTTACACACGATTGCTGGAATGATTAATTCCACGTCGAGTAGGTTCTTATGGATGGTTTTCTCATTCATCTTACTGTACTGGTTATCTTCAGTTCATCAGTCATCTGTACTCAGCGTTCTTTCGTTCCATTCATGTAAGGGAAATTTCATAATGAATGAAAAAGTTGGACGATTTGTTCTGAAATTAGTGCGCGTTGTATTATGAGACAGACACACAATTGCTGAGTTTGGGATGACTCCCTCTCTCTCTCTCTATCTCTCTCTTAGTGAACTGCCTACTGGCAGGTCCATGGTATATAAAGCCTCCACTCTTCTCTGTCTTCCGTTTTCCTGTTCATGTCCACATACGGGTGTATCTTTAAATCATCCAACATTCCTAATCTCGATCTGCTCCCGCTTCTCTTTCCTTACATTCTACCTACAGTAACCTACGATGACCTCATTTAGTAAACTATCTCCGCTTAAAATGTTTTCTATCCAATTCTTCTTCCTTATCTCTTATGATATTTATCAACTGTCTACGTAAATGATTTCTCAAAATACCAACTCTCCAAGAATTCTTCATTTGTAACTTTTTGAATCCAGCTAATTTTTTCCATTCTTTTTTATATCAACATTTCCAACGCTTCTAATCTCCTGACATCTTTCCTTAATGTCCATGTTTCACATCCATATAACAGCGTAGGCCCTACCCAAGTTTTCACTAACTTCATCTATGTGGTTTTCTTTAGACTTTTTGTTAAGAGTCAAGCGGAATTAAACAACGGACGTGAGTGAGGGGTATTTAAATATAACGCAAGTCATGATTCCTCGTGTCCATGGGTGGACAGCGGAAATGGACCTTTTCCTTTTTGTGGGTAAATGTACTCCGTGTTTCTGAATGTTACGTCACTGGAAAGTCTTGAAGATTGCGGATAAGGATTAACTATATAGGGTTAGAAAATTGCCTGGACTTCACATTTAGAGCCGCATGCGGCTGTGATACCAGATCTTGACCGTCAGTTCTAACTACAGCTAGAACAACAACTACTATAGCTAACAGCCGAACAGTATTTGATACAGAGCACTCGGCGCTCTACATTTAATATTCTTGTCGATCTTCGTATAGATACAAGTAAATGATTTGTTCAATTTCAACTTTAGCTATAGTGCATATTCAACATTACAAATAGCGCAGGACATGACGGTACGTACAGAGACAGCAAAAACGATTTAAATATTTCTGTAAAAAATGTCGAAACAATTGTTCACTTTTTTTTTTTTTTTTTATAAATGTTCTAAAGATAAGCTCGTAAGTGGATATGAAGCGGAAAACTGAAAATAGAGATGAGTGGAGGTATTACATGCTATAAACCTGCCAGTAGGCAGTGCACTAAGAGAGACAGAGAGAGAGAGAGAGAGAGAGAGAGAAAGAAAGAGAATGTGAAAAGAGAGAGAGAAAGAATATATAATTATATATTTTTATTCATTGATTTTTATCTTTAAATAAACAATAGTAAAAAGAAAAATTAATAGTTGCCATTATTATTTTATCGATCATATAGGTTTCTATAGATGCACGCTCGTTGGCTAATACGATATGTCATCTCGAAATCATCTTCATCATTCAGTATCTGGATGCTAAAGTCATTTAATTAGTTTCTGAAGATTAAATCATATAGTATCTGGATGCCAAAGTCATTTAATTGGTATCTGCATATTAAATCATATACATATAGTATCTGAATGGTACTGTCATTTAATTAGTATCTGCATATTAAATCATATAGAATATGGATGTTAAAATCATTTAGTATCTGGATACGGACAATCCTTGATTGTGCGCTTATCGGTTAGACGTCAATCCTTTAAGGACTAGTATATAGTTGTAACTTACTTCATTCTTCGCAGCAAAATATAATGTATAGGCCATGATAAAGCTTTTGAGCTTTCAAAGTCGCACGCCATCGATCAGTAAAGAGAGTCCATCACAATAGGTAATCTTGTTTATCTTAACTATCATATCTACTTAAAGAAATTAATCAAGCACAAAAAATAGGAAAATTGGATTTTCGATATAAGGTCTCCAAATGCCTCATATAGTAATTAAAACCTTATCGTCAAGAAACATGAACCTTGATATTTCAGCGTAAAGCCTAATGGCAGGTCTAAGACGTAATATTCTGTCACTTTTCTCTAACGTCCATTTTATATTCCTGTCTATATAACAACACTATGTACAGCTATCGAATATTATAGGACTAGTCTCGGTCTTTGCCTATTTTCATTTTAAATGACAGTAATAACAATTTGTCACTTGAAGTATGAGTGAAATGTAGCAATACTTTGAAATATGGCCACTTTGAGTACCGTGTTGTGTCCGGGAGACTGAAGAACATCGACTGTATTTTGCACCCGTTGTGCAAGGCGACTAGGCAATGAGTGAGGTTACAATGAGCGAGGTAGGCAATGAATGAGGTTACAATGAGTGAGGTAGGCAATGAGTGAGGTTACAATGAGTGAGGTAGGCAATGAATGAGGCAGGCAATGAATGAGGCAGGCAATGAATGAGGCAGGTAATGAATGAGGCAGGCAATGAATGAGGCAGGTAATGAATGAGGCAGGTATTGAGTGAGGCAGGTAATGGGTGAGGTACGCAACGAGTGAGATACGTAATGATGAGGCAGGTAATGAGTGAGGCAAATAATGAGTGAGGTAGGCAATGAGTGAGGCAGGCAATGAGTGAGGCAGGCAATGAGTGAGGCAGGCAATGAGTGAGGTAGGTAATGAGCGAGGTAGGTAATGAGTTAGGTAGGCAATGATTGAGGGAGGCAATGAGTGAGGCAGGAAATTATTGAGGGAGGCAATGAGTGAGGCAGGCAATGAGTGAGGTTACAATGAGTGAGGTAGGTAATGAGTGAGGCAGGCAATGAGTGAGGCAGGCAATGAGTGAGGTAGGTAATGAGTGAGGTAGGCAATGAGTGAGGTTACAATGAGTGAGATAGGTAATGGAAAATCACATCTCAAGCCGTATTTTGTAAATGCTAAAGTATTATCACATGCTTAGTCTTTGCGACGAGGATAACGTGTTAGTCAATTGTGTGTTTCAACTACAAAAATCCATGTGAAGTTAGACTTTGGGTAGGAATATGTGCCTTAGATCTAGCACATGACATAGTACTAAGGAGAAAGAGAGAGAGAAAGAGAGAGAGAGAGTGAGTGAGTGAATGACAGAGAGATAAGAGAAATGTGTGTGTAGATAATTGAGCCTACTTACAATAATTAAAAGATTAAATATGAAATGTTAACGCCAGTTTTCTAGCCTTTCATTGCTAGTTCGGTGTCTTGCCGATTGGAAATTACAGTGTATCGGTTATCTTCTTCTAAAAGATATAGTCTATTACATTAGCTGAAATGTTTTGACAAATAGATTGGCTTCCGCCGGTGGATAGATGAATAGTTATATTAACAACGGGAGACCTGGAAAGCTTATTTTCAGCAAAAGGCGGACAAGTATTGACCAACATAACTTTTTCTGACATAATCGCTACGCAGCTCTAGCGTTGTCGCATTTAAAGTCGACTGTTATTGTGTGCAATGTGCGGTGAGTGACCTATCAGTTGACGTCGTTAATGTCTATTGGGCTTATTCAAGACAACATCGAGAAAAATCGAAGAAATATCTAAATTGACGACAAATAAAGGCTCTCCTGTTTGCTATAAAGTGTCTATTGAGTTTATGGAGAAATATTTATAGAATTGTATTAGTACTCTATTATTAGAACAGTAGAATTATTGAGGCAGAACATCTAAGTTGAATAAATTAAAACATTGACATGCATAAGTTTGGAAATAAAATTTAACATTGAATAACTTTTATGCTACATAATCAATTTTTAAGCGTAAAATGCATCACAGACAGTTCTTGTGAATATAGTTCAGTTGAAGAGCTGACACTACTGAGTTAAGCAGTTTTTGTCGTATTGGAGTAAGCGCCTTTTTAAAGCGGGTACCTCGATATAGTACTAAAATGTTCACATTCAGATTCAGTAGGTAATAAATAGATGCGGTGACGATTCGTGCTAGTTCTAATGCAAATTATGAAATTAGTAATCATAAAGTTAGACAAATAGCAAAACCACAAGAAACATATAAACAATGAAATTCCTTAAACACGCAGGCTTTACAGTCAGCAACTAGAAGAATTTTAGCTCTAATTTTAATTTAAGTTAAATCTAAACTTGAAATACAATTTAAACAATAGTATTGAATTGACCTCAGTTGCGTTAGGGGTTTGTCGTCAATGGCGAGCCAAATGTAAACAGGAAATTTAATTTAAATTAAAAATTTTGTATTTGAAATTTAATTCAAACAGTAGTACTCTTAGTATTGTGTTGTCCTGTGTTGATTACTATTCTGACTGACTGCTGCAGAAGAGTCCAAACGTAGAACACAGGTGTCGTAAAATACGTCTAAGCAGAAACTTAGGAAAGCAACGGTAAAGACGTCAGAAGTAACATTTTACTTCACACAAAGTAAAAGGATACATTACGGTATGGTAAAGTCTCAGCCTCTGTGATGATCTACAGAGTGATCTACATGTATATTGAGCGTGAAAGCATGCACACTGATTTGGAACGAGTAGAGTTGTAAACCTTAATAAGTAAATGGCTGCATGCCAGTAAGTTATCAAAATGTGGATAAGTAGGTGCAAGATTCAGATCAGTACTCTCGCCGTCATTGATATGTTTTAAAGACAGGAAACTGACATTACACTTGACTCTATCGTTATTATCGATAAAATCTTTTATCGCTTTTTATCGCTATTATTGATAAAAACTTTCAGCACTCCGTAACGTCATTGTATAAATAGGCCTACACTGTTGTATCATGTTGCCCTGTTTCAATCAATTAGTTTACTATTTGTTATTGATTAATACTTTTAAATTGTTTTTATAGAATGTACGATTTAAATAAAACTTCGTGAATATTAGAGATTAAGAGATTATTTCTAAGAGATCAAGAGATTATTTATAAGAGATCAACTGAAGACTATTATAATTCGACAGGTAACTACATATGGCATTGAAATTTGCCACTATGGAAGAGGGACTCAATAGCTTGGATCTACTCTACGAAAGTGATGGATTGGCAAGCCGCATGGACACTAAAGAAGACAGAGCATCATCGGCGAACTTTGATTCATCTGTAACACCAGAAGAGCTCGTCGACTGCGCTGGATACATTTCAAACGTCTCGCTACTTTTCTCAGAAGAGTTTCCTTCCGATTTCGATTTCAAGTACCTCATCGATAAGATTGCCGTCCCCATGGTTGGAATATTCGGAATCATTGGTAACATTCTCAACCTCGTCGTTCTAACTCGCAAGAGATTGCAACATTCTATGGATCGAATGGAGAAATCTGCAACAATGGGTTTGGTAGCGCTGGCAGTGTCAGATCTCGTGGTCTGCCTCGTCTACCTCATCAGAGCTCTGGTAGGACCTACCATTTTCAGTCAGCCCAACGCAATTGACCTTAGACTATACTTCAACGCATTCGAAGAAGCTCTTGTGAACGTGGCAGTACTTACCAGCACGTGGTTTACGGTCGCCATGGCTGTCAGCAGGTATAGAGCTGTCTGCAGACCTCTAGACGCCAGAGGTCAAACATCGTTGCGTCGTACCAGAATTACTCTCGTTCTTATTTGTCTGGGTTCACTACTGATCAATCTTCCAAGATTTTCCAAGTACAAAATCGTTAGGTTTCGCTGTCCTCTGCTCCACACAGGATTAAGTCCTGCGGCAGAGGCAGCCTATCACTCTTGTGGTTGTTTCTATGACAACAAGGAACCGGGGTGGATGCTAAATAACGAGTCGTTTACGTTCTGGTACGGACTGGTTTATTCGTGTATCTCAATGTTCATTCCTCTGCCTGTACTGACTGCCTGTAACGTTAGTCTGGTGCAGGCCTTGCGCAGATCAACTCAACTCCAGCGTAGCCACTGCCGAGCTTCTACGAGCGTTACCAAGGTGAACAGCAGAAATCAAGCAGTGGTAACATCGCACGAGCCCAGTCATCAGGCCCAGCACAGAATTACCCCCACTCTCATCGGTCTGATCGCTCTTTTCCTTGTCCTCGTTGCCCCTTCAGAAATCATGGCGTTCTTCAGTGTATACATAATCAGAAAATCGCTAAATGGCAACCCTGGTTTGTTCAGAGTGTTCCAGATATCTCTAAGCATCACTAACTTTCTTCTGCTTATCAATTTCGCTGTTAATTTCGTTCTGTACTGCGTCGTTAATTCCCAGTTTCGTAGAGCGGGACGTCAACTGCTGAGCTGTCGACTGGGACGAGGCTCTGGCCGCTGCTGCTGCTGCTGGAAAAAGAAGGTTGAAGGAAACGAGGAGAGTAATGAGAACGGAACGCTTATGAAGAAGATTAAAGTTCAGCTGACAGTTGATTCTGGCAGTATATGCGGATTAACGTGTAATAGAGCAACGGTAACTGATATCATAGCAGAGGAACTTTAACTGATTTAATAGGTTTGAAGTATAACTGACTTAATTGTAGTGGAAGTATAACTGATTTAATAGCAGTAGAAGTATAACTGATTTAATAGTAGTATAGCAATTCCGTGGAATTAAGCCAATAACTAATAGTCTTACGGCTTTGAATGTAAAATGCTATTTAAGTAACAACTAATGTATTATGCGTAATAGGTGCTAAGTTTGAAAATGTAAAATGGATTATGTAATAGAAACTGTATACTACTGTTTATATTAAACTAATAATATGAAGAATTATTTACAAGCATTTATGCGCATTACTGTGCGTTTTACTTTAATTAGTTTACGAAGCGCATGTATGCTTGACGATTATTATAGTAACACGAAGTTAATTGCAATATTCTAAGAATTTTAAAAATGTCTCAAAGCGCTGAAGTGCGAATATTAGAACAAAACTTATTCCTTTGTGATAAGCGAACATGCCTCGGATATCGCCACATCCATGCAGGCGAAAATACAGATCGAGGCAGTTTACCAAATTCCTCATTGCTTTGATTCACTTGCACTATTATGGTCTTTTTAAAAATGGCATTAGAGTCTCTATGCTGAAATTCAATTTAAAAGATTTGCCTGTCCATTAAACTGCGTTGAATATTTGACAACATAATATCGCAAGGAGTTTAGCAAGTCAAATTTGACTACTCAGGCATTTGTACTGTGAAATTAAAACAACGATTTTTTTAACTTTCGATAGCAGTGCACGAAAACTTCGCGAAGTCCTTTATAGACATTGTAAAACCACTATTGATCAAATATTAGGCTATTTTAAGTAATGTTCTAAATTTGTAATTCTCAACATCAAATAATCACAATTAGAATGCTACGATCACCCTTGACGACTTAAAACGCCATGAACCGCCAAGCCGATGAGCCAAAAGTAACAGAGTGATTTTAACCTTAGAGTAAAGATGCAAACCGAATCAGGATTTTAAGTATCAATAACTGAAAGAGAATATTTCTATGGTGAGAATACAGCTTGAACATCTCACACGGAGTACTATCTAACAGCAAGTCCAAGACACAAACTCTTACAATTAACGCTGCTATATCTTGTTTTCATCGCTACATACACAAAAATGCGTTCTTGAGTAGTCCAACACCCCATATCCCGTCCAACACTCTGTATCCCGTCCAACACCCCATATCTGGTCCAACGCCCTGTATCTCGTCCAACACCCCATATCCCGTCCAAAACCCAATATCTGGTCCAACACCATGTACCTCGTCCAACACCCTTTATCTCGTTCAACACCCTATATCCCGTCCAACACCCTATATCGCGTCCAACACCCTATATCTCGTCCAACACCCCATATCCCGTCCAACACCCAATATCTGGTCCAACACCCTGTATCTCGTCCAACCCCCTTTATCTCGTCCAACACCCTATATCCCGTCCAACACCCTATATCGCGTCCAACATCCTATATCTCGTCCAACACCCTATATCTCGTCCAACACCCCATATCACTTCCGACACCCTGTATCTCGTTCAACACCTTATATCTCGGTCATTATCTTATTCATGTTCGATTTGAATGTCTTAGTAGCGTAGGGGTAACGTCATGAAATTCTAAATGATAGAGCCTGAGATTAACCGAACCCTCGTTGGTTCAAATCCCAGCCGCACTGATCTGAGAGTAAAATCTCGGACATTCACAGGACTGGATACACGGAAAATGTAAATTGCCTAACGGTTTAAATATGTCGTGATAGGTATCAACATAGTTAAAGATCATTTCACTATAATGCGTGTTACTTGTTTTTCATTTACAACTTGAATTTCACTGGAATATCGGCGCTCCTCACCTTATATGAACCCAAAACATTTGACTGGTCCGTACTATTGTGTTCTGCAGGACAAAAGAAAATTTAACGAAAAAATTTAATTGTCAAAAGGTTTTTCAAAAATGCAAACAGTGACTTTTTCATGTTGAATTTACAGTGTTTAATTTTGCAATTTATTTTTCACAAACATATTTGAACCAAGGCTTACGATCAGAGAAACAGAAGCATGGAACAAATAGAGGTGTGAAACAATGTTGTTATTTAATGGACAGCGCTTTATGAACATAATGTCTGTATTCTGAGATTCCAGATTCGTCAGCATGGGGTCCAGAAAATGACGGCAAAGCAGGTTGTACATTGGGTGGAATCGCTTCTCCGCATGCACTGAATTATATGTTGTCACCTCGCAGCTGCATATCCCTCGATTTCACTTTCTACGATTACTCGCTTTAACAGTTCATCCGCAGTGCTTTGTCAGACTTTTGTTTAGGGATGGTAGTGCCCAGAGGGAATTGGGTCAGAGAAGGTCGATAAATTACCCACATATATGCATATGTATGTTTAATTCAGTATGACGTCACTGACGCAAACAATTCTACTGACAATTCTACTCATTGGCTTGCTGTTCATAGTTCTCGATGTTGTCTCAGACGACAGTAGTATATCATTAATGTTGTTATTACTATTTAGGTGGTGGTCTGGGGTGGCAAATGTTGGTCATTGGGTGGAATCGCTTCTCCGCATGCCTCAATCAACTCCTCTGTTCATTTGTTATTCTGTTTTGTTTTGCAGGAAAGTCATTAGCGTCCAGACCTTTTGATGTTCAAATTGGGCTCGCTGTTGACACAAATCATTTTCAATGTTGATTCCATGTATTACGACGAATCGAAACGAAAATCTCTGGACTTCCAAGTAGTTGAAGAGATCGTGAGATTTGTTTATGTAGACCCTTGTAAATTTGTCTTGCTTCATCACCTGAAGACGTGTCAACAGGTCGCAGATAGATATTGACGACTACAACCAAAAATGTAATTCAAAATTGGGTATGGATTGTAGCAATACAATGTAAACAATGGGGATTTAAGGTCCGATTGAAGCGTCAGTGGTATCAGAAGGTGATGATCAAAGACAATATCAGGGACGTCTCAGTTGAGTTTAGATTTAAATAAAACTTTTCCTGTGACTGTATCTAATAAATTAAAAATACCAACACATAGGATGACAGTATAAAAAATTAGCTTAGAGTTCGGTAGCCAAAACATGTAGTGCAGCTAAACCCTCCCATAATATTAATTTCATATTTCTGAATAGCTTAGGAAGTAGAGCGTCAAGTAACGTCGGAAATTTTAAATCTCTCTTCCTGATCAACTGATTCTCAGTCGAGCTGATCTATTGGCTAGAGAGTAAAACTCTTGGACATTCGCAGAACAGACAACAACAACAATAACAACAGCGCGAACACAGTGCTGTTTTCTTGTTGGTGTTCATGACAACGTCGAGAAATTTGAAATGAAAACCACATGAGCAGAATAAGTGAGAACAAAATGTACAATTTTCTATACTGTTAAAGGACAGTGATTGAAATTTAACACAAACGATGATTTTGCTGTAAATATCTGTTTGTTCTTCTTGATCTTGTTCAATCATTCTTTTCAGCAGAAGTTAGGACTGGATGATGAATTTTTTCCTCCTGATTGTTTTAAACTACAGGGCTTATCTTGTCCATAAGATGGGTCTTTGAAAGTAAGCCTAAAGCTAAAGTCAAGTTTAAATTAAGCTTCCTCCTCGAATAGTAAGTCAGTGACGAGTAGAGCACTCAACTTGCCAACAAACCACCGGCTCAGACCAGAAATCATTGGATTACGCTTACTTACAAACTATGAATTCTAGTTAAGCATTTTCCAATTCACTTGGATAGCTCTTTCAGCATTTCCTAAGTAAACTAAATTTTCTAAGAATGTAATGGAACTAGATAAAATTTGTCAAACAAAAGCTGCTTAGCAAGTACAGGTAATGAAAATGAGTATAACGGACACAGCTGGACCTGATAGTGTAATAATATCTCCAAGAAATCGACTGTCATATTTGCAGAATTTTAAAAGAAAATCCAGTGAAAAGTTTGGCCAGGGTGAACCATCTAGCGAAGTCTTAAAGTTATTTTAAATTAATAAATACCGGAAATAAAAATGGACCAAGTTTTCGGATGGATGAGGTATCCAGATTGCTGCATTACGTAGAATAACTGCACTGAATGATATATATATATATATATATATATATATATATATATATATATATATATATATATATATATATATATACGTAAAACGAACTCTGGGCTAGTGATCGGTAGACCGGATGTTTACGGAAATGAGAAAGAGAAGAGAAAACAGTCACAGAGTTTTGCTAATCTCAGGGCCAGATACACAAACATTGCACTCCACCTCAAAGTTCATGAGATGGAAGAATCAATGTAGCGGCCCTATTTGAACAGTACTTATATAAGGCATCGGTTTATTGTTGAATGATAGATTTTGTTGCGGTAAATAATAAGTATACGGTATAATTAATTATTAAACTAAATTTACCAGCGTCACAAAGGGCATTCGGTCGGTAAGCGCCTATAAGCTCCAGAAATTGCTACAAAATTTTCTAATCTCGAATCTATTTGAGCTGGGATTGACGATGATCATGATGAAATAATAACTAAACGACTCCAGCATGTAACTGCGTATAACTGCTAATCTATAGACATATATGGATTGTTATAATTCCAATTCAAGATAAGAAAGCATACACAGTATATGTGGATTTTATAATTTATTGAAATTCTCCAAGTTGCATTTTAATATTCGTGTACATCTTTATCTTGTACACAGCATTTAATATTACTTCTATGAATCTAACAATTAGCTGGTCACTTACAAGAAAGTTGGTATACAATTCTGTACGCTACACGTAAACATGTATTTATAAGTATACAAATTTCTAACAATTTTACATTTTAAATTATTTTCTGTTTGAACTTTATACCAAAATTTAAATTGTCTAAATCTGCTAAAACGTATACTATTAGTAGACGTCCGCAGAGATAGTACAGTTGACTAATAATTCAGGTTTTACGACTGCAAAAGTACTGCTGAATCTTTAGACTATTTTTTCGAATGTTGACAAATCCTCTCTCTCTCTCTCTCTTTCTCTCAATATAATTATATATATATATATATATATATATAGATTATATATATATATATATATATATATATATATATATATATATATATATATATATACACACACACACACACAGTATATGTATATAATGTATATGTATATGTGTGTATATATATATAAATATATATATATATATATATATATTATATATCTTTATTTATTTATTTATACATACACTGCTGCGGATTTCGTTTGCTCAATATTGAGCACAAACGTAAGCGTTGACAGCACGCCAAAGTTTTTTCCGTAAAGACACGGAGGAAATACGTATACCAATTGAAAAGAAAACCCGAGCTTTTTGAACATTGGTATTCTATTCTCGCTTCCCTCGGGTCTCTCGGTGGAAGTCTTTGACCGCTGGATGTCGCTAGAGCAATCCTTTCTCTGCCAGGTGTTCCTCATAATTTCTATCAGAAATTCTAAACCAGATTTTTCCGAGGTTTCCACAGTCGAGGCAGTTGATTCACTCCGTGTCCTGCAGGACTCACTTTAGCTGCGGATTGTAATCCCGTCTCAATGCAATTGAATTCCGATTTGAACGTGGCTTAATTTGAGAACAGTTAACTAAAACGGTGTATCGCTCACTTCGGATTCGAGAGTAGGCCTAATGGAAAAGGTTTTGTCCTAATATTTTCAACATATTCCCTCCTCCCAAAGATATACGGTAAGATATATGACCGCGAATCAGTATGTGTAGGTTTAAATCATAGGCTCGCCAGTCACAGATATCGCTTTCGAGTGTAATCCCGTCTCAATACAATTGAATTCCGATTTGAACGTGGCTTAATTTGAGAATAGTTAACTATAGTGAAGTAAATTAAAACGATGTATCGCTTACTTCGGTTACGAGAGTAGTGGAAATGGTTTTGTCACTAATATTTTCAACATTTTCCCTCCTCCCTCAGATATACGGTACGATATATGACCGCGGATCAGTTGTGTGGGTTCAAATCCTAGGCTCGCCAGTCACAGATATCGCTTTCGAGAGATGAAACTGACATTAACTTTGGTTTTGCTTTTCTCAAGTTCTTGGAGAGAAAAAATTCTGGCAGAGAGAAAAGCAGAGATTTTATTTAATATCCAGAAAAAATAAAATTGTCTAATATTATGTTGTAACTTTAATGTCTTGATTATTACTTCAATACTTGTAAAGCTCAGTAGGGAAACCTTCATTAATACACTAAGAAATTAAAATCAGAATGTGAGCAGGAATATGTATCTTGGACATGCCACTTGGAAGAAAACTAGAGAGAAAAAGTGATCATGAGAGAGTCCCAGCAAGACAAGCCTTAAGCTAAGAGCAGATGTCCCGCTGTAGCGGCCGTATAGCTCCGTTATTGCGGCCAGATTCTCGCGCGAATCACGCGAGAATCACGAGCGACTCCCGGCTTGATATTTTAAGGCGGAGCTTAAAACTAACTTTGACAGTTACTTAAACATAACTCCAGGGGTCATCTTATCGCTTTACAGTGCCTCCTGTGGCGCAATGTAGCCGTTTGAATGTTTGCTGCGAAAACTAATTGTAATCCTTCTAATTGTAAATCTATTACAATTAGAATGATCTAATTAAAATCTAAACTAATTGTAAAACTAATTGTAATCCGCTAGGAGGCGATACCGTGCAATCATAAACTTAATTACTTTGTGGCAGGCAACTGCAACGTAACTTACCGTAAAAATGCAATATACCCTCTCTAGATATTCAATCTAGACATATATTAAATGTAAATTAAGACATATGTTTATCATCATTTGATAAGTAATGGAAATATATATATTTTTAATTTTTAAAACACCATTCTGTTAGTAAATGACGAAAAACATAATAAATATATGGGAATTATATAGAACATTGCCAGCCGGAAATATAAGCACACTCCCCTTCCCGCTCCCAATTTGGCTTTTATTATTATGCGAACACAGCTATCACTACATATTATAAAAGGTCTACAGGATTTGGTGATATTGTAAACTCATTGGTCGATGGAGTGCTCTTTATGTAGAGTGAAATGCAGCATATGAGTAGGAATATGTACCTTAAACATGGGCCATTTTGCACAAAAATGACCCCTTGATAATCAGCATCTATGACCTCTTGATAATCAGAAAAGCATGTACTAACTCAAGTGGAGTTGGTAGTTTCATCCATTGACCACCAGCCAATACCATTCAGACCCTCTTGAAACTAACCAATATACCTTGAAACTTTAATTAAAGGAAAGCATCACTTTAATGGCCGTATTTACTAAGAAGATAGTTTGAGTTGTAAACCTTAGCCGTGTCTTAACCAAAGATTAAGTCAAAAATCTAATAGAAATATAACTGTCTTTATTAAGCTTGATCCAAGGGATACAGCATAGATCTTGTGGTGTAAAAATCTCTCACAAGAGTTATTTAACTGTTTTGAAACATTGAAATGCTAAAAAAGGTAACCTGATTGATCAATCTGCCAGCAGGACACAGCCATCATTGGTGCATAGATATAATTTGTGCAGGTGATCTTAAAATTAATAACTACCCGCAGGTGTTCAAATACAGATTATATCTTTAATAAGAGTAAGTACTCTTAGAGTTAAAATAAGCGAATAGGTGTAGTAAAGTCAAAAAACACTAGCCTATGATGATTGATGAGATAATCTCAAATTAACTTAATAAAAGATGAGAGCTTTAATTGATAAGATAGCAGAGTCAGTGTAAAATTGTTTAATCAAAACTGACATCTGAAAAAGTGTTAGATACAGTACCAGTAGCCTACATTCCTGCCAGTCTTAGCTAAATAATTCTGTCACTTTCTCCGTACATTAAATGACAATCTGTGTCTGTTATGATATATAATAATTTTAGTATTATAATAAGCCATCAGACAGTTTAGTCTTTTATCCACAATAACAATCCAATAAATATCCAAGATTTTACTCTATAGTCATCACGTACAAGAATCGAGCCAAAGAGGATTTATTGCAGGCATGGTCATTTAATGTTCGATGAAGTCTCCTGCCTCTGAACAGTAAACTGTTTGCCAACTGTCTGATAAACCATCAGACAGTTTAGTCTTTTATCCATAATAACAATCCAATAAATATCCAAGATTTTACTCTATAGTCATCACGTACAAGAATCGAGCCAAAGAGGATTTATTGCAGGCATGGTCATTTAATGTTCGATGAAGTCTCCTGCCTCTGAACAGTAAACTGTTTGAACATTCAGTTTGCTGCAAGTGATTAATATTTTTATTTCTCCATATAAATCATTTTGCACATTTTTGTTCTGCCAATCGCAATATTGTCTTGATCTGATATCTACACTCTCCTCCGTTTATTGTCTCTGCCTAACTGATTATAATCTCAAAATTCTCATCCGAGCACTTAGCTTAGGACAGAAAATGTCTTAGTACTAACAAAAACTGAAAAGGATAATACACAACTAAACCCCAGGACTAAGTTAAGTACTAGAGTCAATAAAGGGAACCCACTAAGGATTTTTTTAAATTTTCGATATGAGAACAGGTCAGTATAAGTGAAAAATGCGACGAGAATCTTACTGACAAGTCAAACACAATTTTCAAAACAAGTCCAAGCCTGTTCGTTTATATATATTTTAACTATTTCAAGCATAGACTCTCAACCTATTGATAGATTAACTTTGATAACTAAATAAATAATCATCTTCCCTTAAATCCCGTCCGGCGCTGCCCCGACCCGGGGCTACCCGCCCCGGGGGCTGCCCTGCCCCGGGGGCTACCTCGCACCCGAGCAGGCCGCTTTATACCT